>JAEAOA010000665.1:1655000-1924578 GCA_016746295.1 Potamilus streckersoni | reverse complement strand
TTCAACCCTTTACTGAAAATGAACTGGAATCAGTACATAATTAATAAAATCCGGTTCAATACCCACGAATGTAGTCCCAGTCTATTTTTAGATGACTTTTTCCTGTCTACTTTTGGTGGTGATACTAGAGTCAGATTTTGGCATTCTTGGTAAGGATTTAAAGGCAATTGTTTATTCTTTAAAATGTGAGCTTATTGTGTGGTTGTCTGTGTGTATTTCGGCGACAGTGCACATCGAGTAATACGGTCATGGTGATGATCCGGAAGTGAAATCTGTGTTCCGTTGCCTGGTGTTTTGTTTACAATTCAGCCTCTCCAAAAAATGCAGGCCAACCCTTGACAAGAACTAAACCGTAAAGTCATCTTTGAAGGTATTTTAGATTAACATATGATTTGTATTGATTGTCACACAGTGGAAAGTTCAGTACTGAGAAACAAACGTAGAGACAATATAGTGAAATTAATTGTGTTCTATGGCCAACTGGTCCAGGAACTGGAAATGAATCTCAAGCATGTCGTTCTATTACATTGAAAACTTCCGTTAAGCATGAAACGCGTATGCGATGAAGATGTTATGGCAATTCTACTTAGATTCAGGTTAGAAAATACAAATCAATAAATGAATTGGCTAAGTTCTTTGCACTTTTTATCAAATTAAATGTTTCCGATATTTAAATCGGTTTGGGGTGGGGTACAAATAAACTGGGATGTATCATCGAACTATAGAGGGATGTAATGACTGCTTCCGTTGTGTTGACACCTCATCCCTGCATATATGACAGGATACCATTTGGAATTGACGCCCTGTGTTCTAAAGATGTGTTTTTAGTGCAAGTTTCCCAGTTTTAAGGACTGGCTTTAACTAAATCAAATCATTGTTGTAGTGAATAATTTCGTTGTAATGACTGGCTTTAGCTAACTCTAATCATTGTTGTAGTGTATAATTTCATTTAAAGGACTGGCTTTAGCTAAATCCAATCATTGTTGTAGTGTACAATTTCGTTGTAATGACTGGCTTTAACTAAATCAAATCATTGTTGTAGTGTATAATTTCGTTGTAATGACTGGCTTTAGCTAAATCTAATCATTGTTGTAGTGTATACTTTCATTTTTAAGGACTGGCTTTAGCTAAATCTAATCATTGTTGTAGTGTACAATTTCGTTGTAATGATTGGCTTTAACTAAATCAAATCATTGTTGTAGTGTATAATTTCGTTGTAATGACTGGCTTTAGCTAAATCTAATCATTGTTGTAGTGTATACTTTCATTTTAAGGACTGGCTTTAGCTAAATCCAATCATTGTTATAGTGTATATTATTTCGTGGTAAGGACTGACTTTAGTTTAAACCAATCATTGTTGTATGTATATTGAAGTATATCGTTGTAGTTCTAATTCCGGTGTCGTTGTTGATTTAAGTTGATTGAGATACTGAAACAATTCAATATATATTTTTTGTAACAATATCTAAGATTGTCCAAATTCAGAAATAGTACAAGTGTACTAGGAGAGAATGGTCGATATCAGTTGTGGACTTTTTGAAATGTATTAAATGCAGTGTAAACGTCAGTAGAGAGCCACGTATCCAATACCTGTGCCAATTATAGTTGGTGTTTAGAAGATTAGATAAAGCAAACCGTGATACTCGGAGGGAAACAAACTTTAAAGAGATATTATTTGGTTTGACTTTTTGTGCTGTTTTGCTAGTTAAAAAATGTGAGGTACATTAATTTGAAAAAAATTAGATCAAGCGCGTGTAATAAAGATGAGATCAAAAGTAGGTAAGATATATGAGATCAAGAACAGGTAAGAAAGATGAAATTGAGGGCAGGTAATGAAGATAAGATCAAGAGCAGGTAAGATATATGAGATCAAGAGCAGGTAATACAGATGAAATCAAGAGTAGGTAATAAAGATGAGATCAAGAGTATGTAATAAAGATGAGATCAAGAGTAGATAATAAAGATGAAATCATGAGTAGGTAATAAAGATGAAATCAAGAGTAGGTAAGATATAGGCGATCAAGAGCAGATAAGAAAGATGACACAAAGAGCAGGTAATAAAGGTGAGATCAGGAGCAGATAAGAAAGATGACATAAAGAGCAGGTAATAAAATGAGATCAGGAGCAGATAAGAAAGATGAGATCAAGAGCAAGTACTGTACAACACATATTTTGCTGTCTGTGATTATAAGGTACTAACATATCGTGGTGTACTGTGCCTGTGTGATTGTTTAAAGAAGTACAGATAACACTTGCAGAAATAAAACTCCGTAGTGATAAAATGTAGTAACGAAAAAGATTATTAACTGCAAAAAACAATTGCATTCAGATCAATAGAGTTACTTCTGAAGAAGGTGCTTATCTAGTTAAAAACAAAACTAGAAATGAAATTGCTTTCTTTTATGAACACATAACTAGTGAAAGAATTATCGATATTTTAGGCAATATAGCTTTAAATAAACACGTAATCTCCATTAAGTAGTGTAAAGTGTGTTTTGATATTATGTAAAGCGTCAGCGATTAAAAAGCATAAATCAGCGATAAAACAATCACAGTGACTACAGAAGGTCTATGTAATATTGTAAATTCTCAGTGGATGTAACCGTTTGTAAGAGTCACACAGTATTTATTTAACGAACTCTAAAAGCACGCAAAAATTCTAAATGTTATAACCTCTTACAATGATTATCTTCTAGCTTAATTTTATAAGCATGCTTGATAACGGACTGCCTGGCACTTGTTATAAGCTAGCTAAGGTACAATAAGGTATGCACTTACGAACGGAAGAAAAAAAAAATGTAGATGCTCGCGTATATTGTGGGTTTGGTTTGCTTAAGTAAATACAATTATAACAAACCTAAATTATATGGTATGTATGATACATTTATTTGATAAACAGGCAATGCCTTTACTTACTTTTACCCCGTGATACAATAATGAGTGACTGATTAAAAACCATGTCTGCACTAATCTGAGAGAGACTGAATATATCCACTTTTCAGACTACATCGTTACTCTTCGTACAACGTGTCCAACAAACCAGAGTTACAAAAGATGTTACTCCAATAAAAGAAAGTGATCTTGACAGATCGAAGTACGTGTCAGACAATATTGATCTACGCTGTATAATTAAGTACGAAAACTCAGAAACGTGAAATTTTGAGTCATGAAAACGTGTGTGGTCCCATTTTTTGTGGTGTTAGCGTGTTTAAAGCGCTTCGGTTGACAACGAAAATTGAGGTGACATCAAAGTTCAGCCTATTAGGTTCAATATTAATTACTTTTGATCTTAAAGTCAACTCGTAGTAACTTTTCTTTAGACCACTGGCATGTGACAATATTGATAACAAGAACATTTATTAAACAAACAAAAGCTTTATTCAGCGTAAATATGATCAGCATAAACTGGTTCATAATCGATATTCTTAAATGTATGCAGCATAACGAAAAATAAAGATCAGGATATTTGAATTGTTATAGCTTAATCTAACCACCAATTCACATAGAATTCTCACGCTCGAAGCCAAGCGTCCTCAACCCACTTGGGAAGATGGCCCTGATAAAATTATAATTTCTTAGTTGAAAATCAGACGTCAGTAGTTGTAGTCCGAGTTTCCTCTGACCCTTGACACCCCATTTTTATCTGGTTTTTTTATGATGAGGTGTAGGTACGTCTCGTCTGACAAAGGATTAAATACAAAATCGGTGTGATGCTTGTAATTTCTGAGAAGATAAATGATTTCCCTATCGATTTAATGTAATTATGGGTCAATGCAAGGTCATTTAAGTTTGCTAGGCCTGATAGTTGGCAAGTACCCTATGCCGACACCAAATAGAGTCGGCAAATTCCAAGTTTTTGATAGGGAATGGACTCTGACCCTACACCCCAACATAAAAAATCAAATATCAAAAATGGGGTGTCAAGGGTCAGAGGAAACTCGGACTACAGTAGTTGGAGTGGTAAACATAAGTAACCTTGGCACGTGCTTTTTAAGGTTGATTTAGCCAGAGAGTTGGTTGATTGGTTGATTTAGCCAGAGAGTTGGTTGATTGGTTGTTGTGGGACTTAACGCCATTTTTCAGCACACGATATGCTATACAAGGCGGCCAGTATTAATGGCGGAGGAAGAAACCGGGAAATCACCGGAAAGAACCTCCGACCCACGAGAAGCTACTGGCAAACTTTCTCACATATCCACATTAGCCGAATCTTAGACTCGAACCCACGCAGACAGGGGTGAAATGGCAGTGATCCGTAACGGAGAGCGCTTTAGACCACTCGGCCACTCGCCCCCACCACCACCACCACCCGAGAGTTGGAAGAAGCAATCAATTTTGGATTCGCCGCCGCTTGATGCATCTGTTGGTATCAATAATCGAACAGCAAACGTACTACCACTGCAATATACGACCTGAAACAATATTTTATTTTAATGTTAGTGATCAGCCATATTACCCAAGAGTGAATATTTTTGTTACAGAAAAAGTATGTGTAATACATTTTCATTATTCAATACAACCTAAATTTGTTACAGAGAAAATTGTGTAATACATGTTCATTAATCAATACAACATATTTTGTTAGAGAGAAAAATGTGCAATACATGTTTAATAATCAATAGAAAATAAATGTATTACAGATAAAAGTATGCAATACATGTTCATTAATCAAAACAACATCAATTTGTTACAGAGAAAAGTGTGCAATACATATTCATTAATCAATGCAACATAAATATGTTACAGAGAAAAGTGTATGAAATACATGTTCATTAATCAATACAATATAAATTTGTCACAGAGAAACTCGTCATCATTTCAGTCAATGCTTCCGTCCCATGCCACACAATAGTCACACCCAAAAAACTAAATTCTGCCGATTTATCTACATAAACCTTCATGTTACAGACGTTGACGAGCTAATAATGGCAGTGTTCTTACACTGTACATTGTGAACGGAACTAACAAGGTACATCTTCCGTTTCTACCGCTGGCATGCTTGCACAAGGTAGACAGAATGATATTTTCACGCGCGGGAGGGTTGTATGGGATAGGGTGCGGGTAAGTTAAATTGAGATATAGTTGTTAAACGTCAAGTTGACTCATAACTCAGTACATACTGCAAAGCTGCACTGTAGCCAGAAAATAAGTCATTTGTTCATTCCTATAAGTAAATAATAGAACAAATGTAAAGACAAATAATTGCCTATGCAATACAAACCTTGGATACACCTTTTTCAAAATACAATCTTTTCATGACCCCAAGAGTGTTAAAGCTACTTGTAAATATTTCTGGTTACACAAATATAATTCCACCCACATCATGATCTGAGGTTAAACAGTGTAACTTGAGCTTTGTCTGGATTTAAATATGTCGTAATATTTTCGGTGTGTTCAACAATTCATAAAACAGCATTCGAAATACAAACTATGCGGAATAAAAAGGTTTAACTAACTTTGGGCGAGGGCAGAAATACTAAAGTATTAATGCAAGAACAACAATAACAGCAATATAAACAGCCTTGAGGGCACAAGGGAAATGTTTTCGCTTGGTACCTTTGCAAAGTCAGATTCATCCCTAGTTCCAATCCCTGCAAGAGTATGTAGTCGGAATGGAGTTTTTCCTGATTCTGTTGTTCTGTTTTGTTTCTTTGTTTTTTTTTTTTTTGTTTTTTTTGCTGTTGTTTTTGTCTACTTGTGTTTTTCCCACGATGAAATCCGCTTAACGCCAACGAGTTCTTTTGAGATTCATTGTAAAACTCGAAAATGAGATATGAAAACGAATGAACGACAAATGTTATATCATGTCGAACGACACATCATAGAGCAGACCCGATCTGAATTTGCAGGATTTAAACCCGAACGATTTTGATCACGAATCAAGCACGATAACCAATGAGCAACCGTGACTTCACAGACGATGAAGTAGAAGAAATGAGCACCAAATGTGATTAAGATATTATTCAATAGTTTGTTGTACTTAAAATATGCGCACTACTGGCATAACAAGAGTACTTTCTATGACTTATTGTGCGGACACAATGTTGTTTCTCAGTACTAGTGACCTTGATATTTTACTCCACAAACGACAAGTTTCTGCCCTACTCCGAGTGCAAGCTATCCACAAAGTTTGGTAACAGTATATTGTGGAGAACTCGAATAATTGTGTGGAAATGAAAGACGGAACAGATGGGCGGACAGAGTTAGTATATACCAAATAAAGACTGTTTGAAGTTGGATGGTACTGAGTTTAACATATTTAATTAAATTATCTTTACTGTAGAAAAACAAAGAATAATTACAATGGATCTGACAAAAATCACAACATATTTAAACATAATTGTAAGGAAACATGAAACCAAAATCACAGATCGATTAGACGCTAACTTTGGTATAACATTTAAGAAATTCTGATTATCAAACATTGGTTAAGCACAATTAAGACTATGCTACAAAATAAATATGCATGACTATGCTATCTTAATTTAAGATTTATTCAAGATAATTAAATGCAAATTTGAGCACGAAATTTCTGAACTTGACTTTGGATTGTATTGATACAAGTCTACGACTGTCAATATAGTATGTAGGGGGGGGACTTTTGCGGGGATGGACTGGCCATCTTTGTTAGTATGTGCTGGGGGAGTCTACGGGGGGTCGGGTTTTCATTGCCATAGAAATCGCCCACAATGTATCTGCATTGTTATAGGGGTCATTAATTGATTGTTGGTGAGGTCAGGCTGTGTAGACCTCCGGTGCAGATGAGCGACCGCTGACAGGTATTGATGTGTGGATTGTATGCCGCGGGATATAACGCAGTATTTTTGTCATGCCAGTAACTCAGGAGCGGGTTAAGTCTAGGGATGGAAGAAATATACCGTGGGGGGACCAAGGGCTTCGATTTCGATCATTTCTGGTTTATACGGTTGGTTACGAGTGAGTTGAGGGGGGGTTTGAGTGGCCGCAGTCAAGGGTGGGAGAGTGGTCGGGTCAGGCGGAATTATGGTCTCCGGTTCAGGAAGGGTGAGGGGGAGTGAAGAGCTCTGGGTAGGGCGGGTCATGTCCGATAGAGAATTCTATGGTCTGGCTCAATTTTGTACGTGTTTTCATACCTCAAATTCCCACGAGCCCAGAAGGCGCGTGACGGATGTTGGATGGGGGGGGGTCCCGTACAAGAGTGGCACGAGTGAGGGGGGCCGGGCTATAAGAGAGTGGGACGTAAGGGCAATAGGGGCGTTTGTTTTGGGGAGGCGGTGTGTACTGGATGGGGAGGAGGTTAGGACGTCAGCCCCCCCGCCATAGGCCAGGTAAGCTTATTGAGGTTTCTCAATTTGGTCGGCAGTTTCCAGCGACTGTTTTCTGACTGCTGAGATTTCCATAGACTGTTTTCTTAGCGGAACAACCGACTGCTTTCGATCTGCACCACCAACTGTAGACTGATTCTTCGCCGCCATTGTGAAAATGGTTAATAGTTTCTGGAGATGTATATTCTGTAAGTATCGAGCAGTTTACAGCTCAGACATTGTGAGTATCTTGAGCGTCGAGCTCTGAGAAAAACACACGACACAATGGCTCTCAAGAGCTAGGCAACTGCTGGCCCAATGATCACGGCGTACCCAAAATGATATCAGGTCTATGCGCTCGTCCCGCGGTACATTCACAGTATACAATCAAATATATGTACATCAATACAAAAAGACAGCGGCCTTTGATTGAAAGACGATCTAATCAACAGAGCGCTACGCGGTACTTTGGCATCGATTCATGGACTCGAGAGCAATTCATAAGGTTAATGGACCTGTATATTGTAAGAATCGTATAGAACCATTGAGTAAGCAAACATGATCTATTCAATCTGAAAATATGAGATAACAATCTGAATTTATACCCCTCAATGGGGCATAGTTTAGATCACAGTGATGTTTCCATATTTGAACACCACCCGTACTGAAATGGGGTCTTTGTTTTCACGATTGATTGGAAGCTATGTTATAACAAAGTATCATAGTTCTTCTATCAATTAACACGACTGAGTTTACTAGTCATTAATATAACAGTAATTTATCTTACAATATATGATAAATGATTGCCCAATAAATCTTAATAGGACTTTTTTTTTTTTACAACCAAACTTTATAGGACAAGTAGCTGCAGCATTTGGGACTAATACTTGCTGGCACATTATATCTGTGAATAGGAAATATGCTGCATACATGACCGTTAGCAATTCTTGTATCATATATTTTTAAAAACAATTTTGTCTATATCTTTCATTAGTTATGAATAGAAATTGTAGCCCAGTTCATGAGTGAAATAGTCTTTGAGCAAACAAAAACTTCAGATTATATCGGTTTGAGAGCCCCTTCAGAAGTTCATGGTTGAAAAATGAATAGTTGCCTGCAACCTGGCACGGTAGCATATGCTAAACGATAATACACTCTTTTTACTCTTTAACTATATAATCGGATTAACAAAGGGTTGTGGGATTGGGTGTATTAAATACATTCATGTTTTGCTTTGTCGATTTGTGTGCACAACTAAGAAATTTAACAATATTTAGGAGTCTCCAATCTGGACTACTCTGTGATTTTCAAAGCACCAATACGGACTTAATTTATTCTTATGATTCCTTTCACATTCGCTGGCTAAATGCGGTTGCTCATCAAACACGTTGATAGGAATCGAATTATTACGCACTTGCTGACAGATAAATGATGTAGGAGTGGGTATCCTGGTGAAAAAATAAAGTGTTTTTCACCTTAACCCGTTTTAAACAAAGCGGGGATAGACCTTTGCAGCCGCTTTTATTTTCAAAGGATGTATTCTATATTAAGCTATTAATTCAAAACATAATAAGTTCAACAGTTTGGCTTGTAATCAAAGGGCCACGGGTTCGATACCTGCTTATAGACTAGCCCCGGTCGACTGCTTCAGTGTGTCCAAAGGAGAGATTATTAGCTCCCATTTTTTTGACATGATACAACTAATAAGGTGTTAAAAGTTAAAACCAGTGAAGAATAATTATATTTCTTCATAGGTAACCAGCACAAAAGTAAATAAAGTGACCTAATTATATGGTGGTACTTTACGGAAAGTTAATGAAGAGAAACCATGCAGTTGTGGGTTGACATGCAGCTGGGAAGTCGTGAGACTTGTGGTCTTGTATTGATTAAAGTAAAATTACCGGTATTTATTGAATTGAAACGTTGGACTTTACAGTTTACAACAGTAGTTGTATGTGAGACTTTTGAATCAGGGAAAACTTATGACTCCTAGCTGGATTCGTGCCAGAGTTTGACATCGCTCGGTCCAACTCCTTTGATTTTTACAGTGCTGTAAATTCCACTCACATTTTCAATTATACCATTCATAATTAAATTATTTGCTAAGTTTTACAAAACTTGTTGGTTTTGCTTCTTTCTGTTTTTTAGTTTGTGACCAAAGAGTCGTAACACTACAGTATAAACAATATCAGTTATTGATAAGAGATCTATACACAAGTGTTCAGGTGCGATTCCTCTTAAACAATCCATAAGTGACCATCGAGCTACATTCCTGATTATTAAAAGGGTATTGAGAGTTGTTCAGACTACTGGTTATATAACAAAACTCATTTTGCAAATTAGTGAGATTATATATGCGGATCTTAGCACTGTATTGGTCCAAAACTATGTTAGTAAGTTGATACCTTTAAATACTGATGTTATTTTCTTTCCCCAACAAATGAGACCAAGTCTTTCCTTCAAGCTAGGGAGTTTCAAAATGATGCTCATTTCGTTGAGCATCATAAACACTTTAGCCTAACAGTCACTATCTCTGATAGCTTTTCGAAACATATTGATAATATCTGCTTACATGTATCCAAAATGATGAATTTTTTTTAGGTCCGTTACATAAAGTCTAGATTGGAAAACAGAGCAATCTGATATATATCCTGGATTATGCTGTTATAACTTTAGATATTTGCTCTGCCTCTGAATTTATTGGGACTCGAGACTCCAACATGAATCGAGAAGAATTGTAACTGGACTTAACCCGCAGTGCTTCATTAATGATATTTACAGAGAAACTGGTTGATTCCCATATCCGGAAAGAAGAAAATTTCCTAAACTGTATATTTTCACAAAATTTAAAACAATTATTCTCCCTTTTACTTCCAAGATCCTGTACCTCAGTTAGTTGAACACACAACACAGTATAATTTAAGAAATATAAATATATTTAACAAATACAAGTTTGAATAGAAATCTCAGAAATTTCTCTATTACTTTCAACAAAGCTGGGTACCAAGAAAAAAATATGTACTACACTGATTCCAAACGTACCGTGTGATACGTACCGTGCGATACATACCACGGTAATAGGAAATTATGTTAGGGGCAAAAATTTCCGACAGTCCATAGCAGAAAACAAATAGCTTACTATGTATAGCAAAATAAGCTAATATTATTGCCATTATTATTTTTGTTATCATCGAGAAAAACAATAATTATCCTGATACAAAGGAAATAAAGTATTTCTGTTCAATATAAATGCTGTTCTCCCTCACCCTCCGAAAAAAAGTAAATGGTTAGTATCCAGTAGTAGACGAATTTACTATGTGTATGTTAATTTTAATTGAAAACAATCTTAGGATGATTCAGTCTTAAAAAGGAATAAATGTACCTCAACCAATTGTTAAGTATCAGCTCGTTCAAAATAACAAGAAAATAATGGAGACAACAAGCTTTGTAAGTTTCAACAAAGGTAACGTTATTTCTCTAGAAAACACGATGAAAAGGTGAAAATTTAAAGCAGGACTTAGCTTTGTGAATAATTATCCAAACATTTATCCTAGAATTGTGAATATATATATATATATATATATATATATATATATATATATATATATATATATATATATATATATATATATATATATATATATATATGTGTGTGTGTGTGTGTGTGTGTGTGTGTGTGTGTGTGTGTGATGTGATTATGATTTTTAACGTAGCTTTAACAATTTTTCAGTCATATCGCTACGACGTCTGCAGTGTGGCAGTTTATAGTGATGTCTATCACTGGGCATCATGCCTCAGACGTTTAGCATGATGTCCCACCCAGTCACATTATCTTGACACCAGGCCGACCAGTCCTAGCACTAACCTCATAATGCTGAGCGTCAAGCGAGGCATTTGCTAGTACCATTTTTATAAGTCTTTGGTATGACTCGATCGGGAATCGAACCAACGACCTCCCACTCCCAAGGCGGTTTGAATATATGAGTCATATTAAGAAAAAAGCTCTAACTGAGTCTTGTTTGAAACTCATGTTGTTTCCAAGCTGGAGGATGATGACATCAGATGAAGTATTTACACAAATATTTATATTTTCACGTTGAACCATAATTTATGTTTTTGTCATAAACCGCTTGTATAGTTCTCCAGGGAATAAGTTATTATTGAAAAGGTAGACCAACTCTAAAAGCTGTCATCTATAACCAGGCACATCTATAGTTTTATACATATAATGAAAATTTAACTCTTTCCGGCACTATAGTTTTATACATATAATGAAAATTTAACTCTTTCCGGCACTATAGTTTTATACATATAATGAAAATTTAACTTTTTCCGGCACTATAGTTTTATACATAGAATGAAAATTTAACTCTTTCCGGCACAAGATAAATATACCATTCTTCTTCAAGGTATCTTATACTACTCATTCCAGCACAAGAAATATAAGGGGCCCCGAGTGACGGAGTGGTCTAAAGCGCTGACCTTTACGGATCACTGTCATCTCACCTCTGTCTGCGTGAGTTCGAGTCAGGACTCAGTTAACGTGGGTAAGTGAGAAAGCCTGCTATTAGATTCTCGTGGGTCGGTGGTTCTTCCCAGGGTTTTCAAGAGTTCTTCATCCACCATTAATACTTGCCGCCATGTATAGCCTGTCTTGTGCTGAAAATGGCGTTAAACCCTATAACAACAAGAAGAAATATAATACCTTCTTCTCAAGGCATAATATAAATTTACTACGATACAGCCAAGAGATATTATTTGACTGACTATTTCACAGGGACCTAAGTCTATTTAAACTAAAATGAGACGTCATTACATGCTGCATGTGCATGGATAAAACGTGGTATTTCATCATCTGACAATGCGTAGTACTTGATATAAACAAATATACTCAGAAAAGGCCTTGGCCACAGCCAATCATTTACGTCATTTATTTATCAAAACTGGCTATCTTAACAACTTTTAGAAAACCAAGAATCATATTTACTTTCTAAATAAACAAACTCTTACGAAACCTGAGAAACACATTTACGTTCTAAATAAACAGACTCTTACGAAAATATTAGTTCCCGTGAACAATAAAACACAATGATACAAAAATAAAATAAAAAGAATTTAAATTTGCACACAAATAAAAATACATATTCGTGACACAATAACATACGCTAGTAAAAAAAAAAACTAATTAAAATAAAATTTTGTTTGTTTTGAATTGTTTCAAAAGTTAGATTTGTCCCGATTATCTTTCTCAGTATGCTATTTGGCAACCACGGTGGCATACGTGAAACGTGTCAAACATGTAATTAAAGGATAAAAAATACTGTAATATTAAAAATTAATTTGTGAAAAATAACAACTGTTTTGTTAAAAATGTAATAATTATTTATTGTCATGAAGAATGAAAACATGCTGTTATTACCATTAAGTTTGTAAAAAGATCATTCAGGAATTTCCGTACATTCCTTCCTTAAAGAAACTACTGAAGAACCAGTACAGTAAAAAAAAAAAAAACAAAACAAAAAAACAAAAACAACAACAACAAACAACCAACAACTATCCCCCCTCCAATAATACCATATTAGACCAGTATACCTGTAATACCGCGCCCATGTAGCTTGACAATAAATGTTTGGAACACTCTGCCGCATTAGTTAAAATACGAGACATATTATCTGGTATTTGAATTTCACGTACACATAATCATGTCCTATTCTGTTACTATAGAGGTAACATGATATCAGCAATTATTCATACCAAGATAGGAAGCAACTGCAGCAACTTTAAAATCTTCTTGCTGATATACTATTGTACACATGTAGAGAGGACGATGAGACTGCCAACCCTATATTGTTATTTAGAAGATATTTACAGTAACAAGAGTGAAATGCATGGCTTAAACCAATAATTCAATCCAGTTTAAAACTAATATCTTGTTGTTTTTTGTTTTTTTGTATCAGCAGAAACGATCAGATGACATAAACACTTGCATCTCTGAAATCTTCCAGATTTATATTAAATATGCTAAAAGATTTAAATAACCAACTACATAATAGCATGATCTCCCTCCAGGCTCTACAGAACCTCTTTATAATCTCTCCACCCTATTTTCTTCTTTGAATTAGTTATTATACACTTATTTTGTATTAGCTTTTATAGTATTATGACTCCATTGTCTTAAAATAAATAATAGAAAAGAATAAGAAGCAACAAGCTTTGTAAAATTCAACAAATAATTTTCTACCCTAGAATACAAAGTGATAATGTAATAATCAACCAGCTTACATTATTGCAACTTAAATACCAAATAACATTTTAATTTCAGACAAAAGTCTTAATAATTAAAGTTCCTAATAAACTTTAGCGGAAATCCAAAATATATCCAACGCTGAAAGTGTTGATATACCTGTGGTTGCCCGTTTCGTGTTGATGTACCATCAGTCTTTTGTTGGATGATACAATCCCAAAAATATATTCTTATTCTGAAATTTCAATACAAATTTAAATCTCTATTTCCAAGAGCACTATGTTTTTCCAGAGAAGAGTCACTTGAATTAAATAATTTGAATAAATAAACGTCCATCCCCAAAAGACTTTTGGACATAACAATAATACAATTCTTTCTACTAAGATCTTAAGGCACGAATGACTAATTTTCAAATAAATCTATTAATGAATACAAGACATAAAAGAAACCACGGATATTGTTAAAAAATACACCATTATCATTACGATCTTAGTGATAATTAGAAAGTCCTTCACTTAAATCAAAATGAAACATTTGACAACCATCATGTAGTATAGCTGTAAAAAAATAAATAAATAAAATGCCCTCAACTCGGCGTAAGATAATGTTCTTCACTCAGAGAACAGAAAGTTGATTACAAAATTGTCACTGATTTTGGACAATGTCAGCTACTAGATCCAATGTTAAGTTATAAATAGTATATAATGACATAATTAAAAAACCTAACAAACAAACAATGCAAATTAAATACACATTATAACAGTATGATACATTTCGATAATCGTTTTATTGATGCTCTGTAATTCTGATCATCGCTTGAGTATATATACGTACTGTTAGTCCTTGCCACTTTTCATGTACCTACTTGTGTATTTGGTGAGGACTGTTGTTAAGTTGTGCGAACTTGCAGTCACATACAGTGTGTTGTAAAGAAGGCAATAAAATACAGTATGTATAAAACCACAAAGGCAAAAGAAGGCCTTGAAACTTGTACAAAAGGCAAAAGCTTACAGTTAAACGGAAAGAACAGTTTAAGTAAACAGTTTATTTAAAAGGGAGTGGGGTGGATATACAGTATAGAATGAATAAAGTTTAATTCTGAAATAAGACCCCGTTGAGTTTACCAAGAGAAAAGCTCAGAAGTAGTTAAAAGTGTTGGTTTAATCTATAATAATAATAATAATAATAATAATAATAATAATAATAATAATAATAATAATAATAATAATAATAATAATAATAATAATAATAATAATAATAATAAGAATAATTATTATTATTATTATTATTATTATTATTTCATATGTAATTATATTATTATTTCATATGTAATTATGGGTAATGACGAGAAAATAACACTCATTTACGTGCAAGCATTCAAACTATTTACCACCAAATCTTCATAGGACAGTAAATCGATAACTCATTAACTTAACGGCTCCATAGTGTATACATTTTTTTTTGTCCTGAAGTACCTTATTAATTTATAGTTAGTAGAGACCAGAAAGAAAAAGTTAGACTACGGAACTTGCAACCTTAGATCGACAATAGGACCTCATTTGTTATAGGCGCAAGTAATTTGTAACGTTGGAAGTCAGAGTAAAAACACAAAACCTTTGGAACAGCTATTTTACCTTGCCCGTTTAAGAATTGCTATGGTCTGTTGTTGAATCAGTACAAAAGCTCTGGGTAACTTAAAGCTACTTCAAATACAAAAAAAAAAAAGTTTAAGTTGACTAGAGTCGACTGTTTCGTCAGCAGATAACGATGTTATTGCTTTGACGGCCACGGAGGTAGGGTACTTATTAGGACTATTCAATCAAGGGAGGTAACATCACCAAGGTGCCCGTGACTGCAGCATCATGTCCTTGACACAATGCTGAGAAGGAAAAATGACACCAGAAGAAATATACGAAAAAGTTCAACAAAATCTGTCTCAAGTTGGATTTGAATTCCACGTGTTTAAAGTAATTTTTTTAAAAAATACATTTTTGTTTTGTGTTTCGAAAATGAATGACAAGTTATTACAGGACCAATCAGTTTTCGATATACATACAGTCGGGTGTCAATTCATAGCTTTTAAATGGTAGCAAAATACGAAAATGTCATCCAAGGCAATCTTGTATATAATCGTAAGTTAGGTGGCAGAGGCTAGTTTTTTTGTACAAATTTAATGCCGTAATCAGTGACATATAAAAAAAAATAAAAAAATAAAATACACAAGTGAAAAAAGGTCCATATTTTTAGATACAAATATTAAAACAAAGTATAAGAATATTATCCACTTGATCAGATAAGTCAATGACAGTTTATAGATGAATATGTTTATGCACCCAACTCAAATTTATACCATCAATTTTCATGTCCGAAGGTCATTTATGATACCATGTGATATTCACAGAGCAAACACAAATCTTTTTCTTAGATGACAGTTCTGCAAAACAATGTGAACTAAACCTGCTGATGCAATTGAAAATAGTTGTCATTCAAATCGTTTTTTCGATATTCTACTTGCCCTCAACCCCATGTTTACTGCCTTGGGAGGCTAACTCTTCTTCCTAGCCGACTTTTGGTTGGTTTTTCGTTGTTAACACACTGTAGAGTAACTATGGAAGGTGTACATGCCTTACATCAATTTCAAGAACAACACAAGCAGAAAAACACCTGGTCCACAAATATATCTATATCTCTAATAACTAAACAATAAGAGCTGAAAAAGTCACACCATAGTCTTTAGTTAAAAAATTTGCCAGGAGACAATTTACCAAACTGTACCCTGCCACCTTAAGTTATGCCAGTCATAAATATAATTACTGTCTTGTAGCCTGTTTCTGAGGATCATGAGATTTAGGGGGTGTATATTTTTTTTTTATTGTCCCAATGATGACATAAAATAAATGATAAATAATCAAGCACCAATCAAACACTGATGGATATTTTCCAGAACATTGTTACTTCCTTATCAGGAACTTAAATAATTGTATATACAAACTTATTTCCTACACAGTTATTACTGAAATTATTGTAGGAACTTTTAGAAATGATCCATTAAAATAATGGGATTGAATTCAGAATGACAGATTTTATGTTGAAAGTCAGTATCCATGTAAATGATCAAAATCCATTGAAAACAAGAAAACAAGAAATTGAAGTCTTTTGTATAAAATATCCTTCCAAATCACTGCCCTTTGTTGTACAAAGTTATGTGATGTTTGTGTGGTCAGTTTCTCACAGTCTAATAAGCACCATTTCTTGAATGTCCTTTTGCCTTTTGCCTGCAGATTGTGGACTAATTAGCCATGGATGGTTTTCCCCCAAGATTAATTGGTCTAAGTTTGAGAATGCTCTAACTTGTCATTTAGTTCACATCTAAGTTAAAGACAGCTATGGGCCATTTATAGGAGAAGAATTGTTGTTATAGTTTTTATGTCTTTGTTTGGGGTATGAGGCTTATTGTTCCATTCTTTGAACTTTGCAGCTTTCAAGTCACATAGTTGACAAAATTGGTCTTGATCCTCTTTACATTTTATACAACAGTCTGAATTCATAGACCTGCTTCATTATCACCTTTTCATTTTGCAGAGTCAGCATTGGTAGACTCTTGGCATAGTGATTTAACAAATTTAAGGATTTATATTAAGTTACCCATGTCATTTATTATATGTACCATTTACAAAGTGTTTGCATCTTGACCTTTTATTTGTATTTAATGATCCTATTTATTTAGATGGATTTATTTTTTTAAGTTAATTTTTATGTTTCAGTTCTTTAGATGTACAATTTTAGAACATACCTTTTAATTGGCTTCAATATTGTGCTGATGTGTCATTAAACCCCATGCTGTACCTGCTATGTTCCCAGACCATATTGGGGGATTTTTGGAGACTCCAAAGTGTGTTTTCAGGTCCCAAAAAGTGACATCATTCAATTGAGAATAAGTTTCTTTTCATATCAGTCTGTATAGAATTAACAGTAAATTTAAATGTTTAAAAGAAGAAAAGAACATATATGCTTTCATGGAAACATCTAGGAAATAAAACTTCATTGAATTAGCATTGTACAGTACTATTAACACACACACACACACACACACACACACACACACACACACACACACATACATAAAATAAATTGCAAAAATTACAAAGTTTTTGTTTTTAAAATCCACTAGTAGACAGTGGAATAATTTTGTAATTACTAATTAGATGTCATTTCAGTAAATTTGGTATTGTTCATACTTTCCTGAAGGTGTTGATTTTGTTGTCAGCATATAAAATAATCTTTTTGCATCTGCATTTGTACAAATGGGTGTTAAAATTGCTGGTTGGATTTTATTTTATATGTCGGTAGATGATATGCACTCCAAAATGACTTTATGGAGTTTGAAGTATATGCAAAAATAAAATCCTTTCCATTTGCTGCTCCAATTTGTCAAAATCTGTGCAGGTATTCTGAAAGTTCTGAATTTTTGCTGCCTTTACAAATGGCTTATCCAGATATGCAGTTGCAATTCAACATCCATCTTCAAATATGAATCAGACTTGTGCCAGTTACCAAAATGACCATGTTTTGCATTTTATACATGGAGTGAAATCTTAAGTTAAAAGCTTATCATGAACTTGACAGTAATTAGTAATAATATGGCTCAAACGTGCACATTCACGGCAGTGATGTATAATAACTTGTGTTCTTTTACATGCATCTTCTTGAGTTTCAGAACTTCAAATGAATTTGGTTGTTTTCTGTGTACTAATGGAAATTTGTCCTGGCCATCTGTCTGTCCATCCATTTCAAGCAGTACCATTTTTTCAGTATTAACTAGAGCATCAGTCCCACTGAGGTACTCTTGTTTGAGGATTGTATGTAATGCTGGCATCTGTCATTAGCTAGGCCAGAACTAAACAATATCTTCGGATTACACACTTTGGATTATTTCAAGATGTTGTCCCAGGATCATAACTTGGAAATTGTTTAGATCCCAACCCTAGCATATTAAGAGACAAAATTAGACTTGTATCTGGTACAAATTCTTAGTCATGCCTCAACTTGATTGAGATTGTCATAAGGTCTTGGAAACTGTTGAGATGCGCACCCAATAACCAGATATTTTTCCTCACACTGTGATACCAAATATATTTATGCTTCTAGGATATAAGGAGACAAAATTAGACATGTATCCAGTAAAGACTCATTCATGACCCTAATGTCAGGGATTTTGCCCCAGGGTTACAGTTTTGAAACGCTTAAGATGCCCACCCAATAACTATGTCCATTGAAAACCCCACAATGATGGGCATCCTCTGAGTGCCATCATTCTATGTGATATATTATGTGACATGTCAGTTAGATGCTATGTGATATATTGTGTGACATGTCAGTTAGCATAGAAAATGCTATGTAATATATTATGTGAAATGTCAGCATAGAAAATGTAGTGATATAGTGTGACATGTGAGTTGGCTTAGAATATGTTATGTAATATATTGTGTGACATGTTACTTAGCTTATAAAATGCTATATGATATATTGTGTGACATGTCAGTTAGCGTAGAAAATGCTATGTAATATATTGTGCAATGGTGACATATCAGCTTAGAAAATGCTATGTGATATATTGTGCAATATTGACACAATAGTTAGCTTAGAAAATGCTGCATGCATGTAAACTTGACTCAGCAAATTAACCTATTGGAGTGGATGCTTCCATGGCATGGTTACCATCTTTAAATCTGTGCATATTAAACAAGAAATAGTGGAAAGACATTGATTGCATATTTGATACTTAGCAGGAAACCAGGCATTGGTACATGCTTGTACAGCATGAATAATTAGAGTGTCAGTAATTGATGTCAGATCTCATTGCATTCATAATGGTGAATGCATAATAATTCCATTAAAAATATGATCAAAGAACCATGTGGTTTAAGTCATTTTAACATAGATCATGATGTTTGAATTCAGCGCAAAAAAAATCCAAAAATAGCACAAGAAGAACATTTAAGGTTCAATATGTATTCATATGTGCATATTGAGGTCATTAATGTTCAGTATATATTCACATGTGCATATTGAAGTCATTATAGTTCAGTATGTATTCACATGTTGAGGTCATTAACGTTCAATATGTATTCACATGCATATCGAGGTCATTAAGGTTTAGTATGTTTTCACATGTTGAGGTTATTAATGTTCAGTATGTGTTGACATGCTTATCGAGGTCATTAATGTTCAGTATGTATTTGTATTTACATATCGAGGTCATTAAGGTTCAATATGTATTCATATGTGCATATTGAGGTCATTAAGGTTCAGATGTATTTGCATGTGCATATTGAGGTCATTAAGGTTCAGATGTATTTGCATATGCATATTGAGGTCATTAAGGTTCAGTACGTGTTGACATTAAGCAGCATCTGAATAAATTTTGAAATGCTAGATTTTTTTCAGCTAGAATACAAACAAATCTGAATTGTGTATGTAATTTCTTCCTGAATTCCTAGTCGTACAGCATGGAAATTTACTTATTGTGTCTAGTTGATCTTAAAAGAAAATGATGCAGTTCTGACAGTCAGTTTTGGCCACCCTGGTAGCTATTTTTAAAATCTTGATATTGGTATTCCTTCTGAACAGAGAGAGACAATACAAGTCATCATGGGAATTTTACCAGAAGACTGATTGATTCTAAGTGAAAATGGTGGCAGTCTGACATCCATTATGACTGTCATAGCACGCATCTGGAAAATCTTGTTATTGCTATTTCTTCTGAATGGATGTTTATATTACATATTAACTTGGTAGTTTTGCCTAGAGACTTTATCTAGTTGGTTCTAAATGAAAACTGTGTTAATATAATGTGGTCACTATGATGGCCATCTTGAAAATATTGCTACTCGGATGGTCATATAGGTTTACATCAGAAGTCTTCTGGTGGTGTCTAGTTGGTTTTTACTAGGCACTGATTTAACATCCACTATGGCTATCTGAAATTGTTTTTTACTGTTCAAGATTATTATTAATGGATTCAAGAATTCAGGAGCTAATAAGAAGAAATGGCCAAATCTTGGATTCCTGGAAATTCTTTGAGGCCAGTAGAGTATCAGCCTCTTTAAGGGACTCATGTTTTGCATGCTGTCTTTGTTAATGTAACCTTCTAGGTCATGTATTTCAGGTTGGCTGGTACAATGACAAGGTTAAACCAGAATTCCATTTGAATTATGAGTATGACACAATGATCATCCTTGTGCTCAGCACTCCAGACATGTTTGACAAAGCCTTCAAGCCATATTTGCTGAGGACTGACTGTCTAGGGGTCAGAGATCCCATTGATGAGTGCATGACCTTTCATTTCAAGCAGATGAAAGAGGTATATCTAGGCTTCTGTCCAAATATATTTTTTCTTCAAAAAATATTTAACATATAATTATGTTTGATAATCAGATATTATGTTTGATAATCAGATATTGTTTGATAATTAAATATGTTTGATAATCAGATATTATGTTTGATAATCAGATATTATGTTTGATAATCAAATATGTTTGATAATCAGATATTATGTTTGATAATCAAATATGTTTGATAATCAGATATTATGTTTGATAATTAGCTTTAGTACATCAATTGGATAGAAAGAGATTAAAAATATCAGTTTACATACTTGTTGTAATACTTTAAGACTTCCAGACCATTGGGTTTGAAAAAGTATTTAGTGAGATTTTAGTAAATTTCTTTTGTCTGCATTTATTAAAAATAATCCATTTACATTCACTGTTAACATATGTTAATTGCAGATTGTATGGAAAATGCATAGTTGCAGATTGTATGAAAAATGCACATCATAAATTATACATTTAAATGCAGAATATTAAATAATTCAGAATCTCCATTTTTTAACATATGAAGTATTCATAGAAATTCTGAGTTAAGGTAGGCAGCACCCTTTCTGAAAGCCATTTATAATTTATGGGTTTAGTGCAGGGTAGTACATTGTCAATCACCCAATTTTATGTAGAAATGCCTTAAACCAGGAAATGACTGGTCATTATTTGTCTGTTGATCAAGGTATATGCATACTATTTTTTACCATCATCTAACTTCCCTTCCACATTGTTACTTCAGGAACAAATGTCAGAAATCTCTGGATTTTGTAAGAGTCATAGCAGACACAAATTATGGAGCAGATTGGAATGTTTTCTTCAGGTTACATAAACTTTACTATGGCTTGACTGTGTACAGATAAGCTAGTAAATCTGCAGATGCTAGATAAACTCAGAATCAGGAACTTTGACTCTCTCTGGGTGCATTTAGAATGTACCCTTCAGAAGTCCTCTATGAAGCTGAACCATCACTTTATCTCACACAAACAAAATTGGCTCTACATTAGGGTTCCAGACAATCTCATAATCCCTCAAATCTCTTATCTGCCATATACATGTATCAAGCATTCTTCACTCAAACTTCTAATCCATCAAATCCCACATCTGCCATAGTCTTTAGACCCAAATACACGTATCAAGCATTCTTCACTCAAACATCTAATCCATCAAATCTCTTATCTGCCATAGTCTTTAGACCCAAATACATGTATCAAGCATTCTTCACTCAAACTTCTAATCCATTAAATCTCTTATCTGCCATAGTCTTTAGACCCAAATACACGTATCAAGCATTCTTCACTCAAACTTCTAATCCATCAAATCCCACATCTGACATAGTCTTTAGACTCAAATACACATATCAAGCATTCTTCACTCAAACTTCTTATCCATCAAATCCCACATCTGACATAGTCTTTAGACCCAAATACACATATCAAGCATTCTTCACTCAAACTTCTAATCCATCCAATACCACATCTGCCATAGTCTTTAGACCCAAATAAACATATCAAGCATTCTTCACTCAAACTTCTAATCCATTAAATCCTACATCCGACATAGTCTTTAGACTGAAATACATGTATCAAGCATTCTTCACTCAAACTTCTAATCCATCAAATACCACATCTGACATAGTCTTCAGACCCAAATACACGTATCAAGCATTCTTCACTCAAACTTCTAATCCATTAAATCCTACATCCGACATAGTCTTTAGACTGAAATACATGTATCAAGCATTCTTCACTCAAAATTCTAATCCATCAAATCCCACATCTGACATAGTCTTTAGACCCCAAAACACGTTTCAAGCATTCTTCACTCAAACTTCTAATCCATTAAATCCCACATCTGACATAGTCTTTAGACTGAAATACATGTATCAAGCATTCTTCACTCAAAATTCTAATCCATCAAATCCCACATCTGACATAGTCTTTAGACCCCAAAACACGTTTCAAGCATTCTTCACTCAAACTTCTAATCCATTAAATCCCACATCTGACATAGTCTTTAGACTCAAATACACGTATCAAGCATTCTTCACTCAAGCATCTAATCCATCAAATCCCATACCTGACGTAGACTTTAGACCCAAATACACGTTCCAAGCATTCTTCACTCAAACTTCTAATCCATTAAATACCACATCTGACGTAGTCTTTAGACCCAAATACACATATCAAGCATTCTTCACTCAAACTTCTAATCCATTAAATCTCTTATCTGCCATAGTCTTTAGACCCAAATACACATATCAAGCATTCTTCACTCAAACTTCTAATCCATTAAATCCCACATCTGACATAGTCTTTAGACCCAAATGCATGTATCAAGCATTGTTCACTCAAACTTCTAATCCATCAAATCTCTTATTTGCCATAGTCTTTAGACCCAAATACACGTATCAAGCATTCTTCACTCAAACTTCTAATACATCAAATCCCACATCTTACATAGTCTTTAGATCCAAATACACATATCAAGCATTCTTCACTCAAACTTCTAATCCATCAAATCCCACACCTGATGTAGTCTTTAGACCCAAATACATGTATCAAGCATTCTTCACTCAAGCATCTAATCCATCAAATCCCACACCTGATGTAGACTTTAGACCCAAATACACATATCAAGCATTCTTCACTCAAAATTCTAATCCATTAAATCCCACATCTGACATAGTCTTTAGACCCAAATACACGTATCAAGCATTCTTCACTCAAACTTCTAATCAATCAAATCTCTTATCTGCCATAGTCTTTAGACCCAAATACACGTTTCAAGCATTCTTCACTCAAACTTCTAATCCATCAAATCTCACACCTGATGTAGACTTTAGACACAAATACACATTTCAAGCATTCTTCACTCAAACTTCTAATCCATCAAATCCTACATCTGACATAGTCTTTAGACCCAAATACACATATCAAGCATTCTTCGCTCAAACTTCTAATCCATCAAATCTCTTATTTGACATAGTCTTTAGACCCAAATACAGGTATCAAGCATTCTTCACTCAAAGTTCTAATCCATCAAATATCACACCTGATGTAGTCCTTAGACCCAAGTACCTGTGCCAAGAATTTTTCACTCAAAAACAAAATTGCTTTCCAACTTTTTTTGACATGCAAATTAACTCCTAATTTAGAAACAACAAAAATCAGTGTTGTCAGTACTGCAGACTTATCAAGATCATATTTGGTGTTTGTTAATTGAAAATGTTTTTCATTAATCCTCTAAATAAATCAGCATGTTATTCATTCCTGGCAAGATACATGGAATGAAAAACTTTGTAACATCAGAGTCAACATTGGAGTATATCATACAAATCAAATTACATAGATGAGGTTGTATTGTGCCAGTCATACAAATCAAACTACATAGATGAGGTGGCAATTTGCCAGTCTTACAAATCAAATTACATAGATGAGGTGGTATTGTGCCAGTCATAAAAATCAAATTACATAGATGAGGTGGTATTGTGCCAGTCTTACAAATCAAATTACATAGATGTGGTGGTATTGTGCCAGTCTTACAAATCAAATTGCATAGATGAGGTGGTATTGTGAGTCATACAAATCAGATTACATAGATGAGGTGGTATTGTGCAGTCATAAATCAAATTACATAGATGTGGTGGTATTGTGCCAGTCTTACAAATCAAATTACATAGATGTGGTGGTATTGTGCCAGTCTTACAAATCAAATTACATAGATGTGGTGGTATTGTGCCTGTCTTACAAATCAAATTACATAGATGTGGTGGTATTGTGCCAGTCTTACAAATCAAATTACATAGATGTGGTGGTATTGTGCCAGTCTTACAAATCAAATTACATAGATGTGGTTGTATTGTGCCAGTCTTACAAATCAAATTACATAGATGAGGTGGTATTGTGCCAGTCTTACAAATCAAATTACATAGATGTGGTGGTATTGTGCCAGTCTTACAAATCAATTTACATAGATGTGGTGGCATTGGAGTGTATCATATAGATAAAATTACACAGATGAGGTGGTATTGTGCTGGCCTTGTACATGACACACATAACCAACTCATTCATACCTTATGAAAAGTGAACCTTGACCAGAGTGCATACCCTGCCATTGTCCACTGACTGGAACACATTCTTGTTAAGAGTTCATCCTGCGAGACAAATTATTTGAATGTTAATTCAGTTAAAGAACTTGATTATATACCACCCAACAAAATCTCCAACTTTTTGAGGGAATATGGCTGTAAAGATGAATCGGATTGGGGTCACATTATTATAATGAAGACACTACGAATGATAAACAAAAATAGGATGTTTATTTATAGATAATGAAAATTGAAAAATCCCACAACCAAACTCGTGTGCATAAATTTCAAGACTGGATTTTTAACACAAGGATGTACACTAAGTTAAATAACTGAACAATAACTGAAATAATATAACAAGAAAATGATTGGTACCAAACTGGAATGAATTGTAAAATATAAAACAAACAGTCAATAATAATAAATGAAATTAAACAAAAATTAAGCACAAAAGAAACAATCACTCAACCAGTGATATGTGAATTTCAAAACAATGATCTGTAGTGATAATTGATTTATTATAAATTGGGACAAATCTTGAGGCGTCTGATTCATAACCACAGGGTTAGCCCCACCGTTCTCCTGGCTGGTCATGGAGCCTAAGGATCTGTAGAACCTCTTGTTCCCTGCAGACCCAATTGTCCTAAAGCTTTGGTCCCTCACCACCAGATAACCACAATCTTCATCATGGCCAATGTCACCACTGACAGCATTACACATGGGGTATACATCAACCCAAATTGGCTCCATGGCTAAAACAACACCTACAGTATGGTGCAGACACAAGATGCAGTATAGCTCAGTCAGTATCACTCCTTCAGTCCCTTGCTCCTTTCATTGCTTTTAGCCCTTTCAGCTGAAAATATAATATCTAAATCCATGTAATATCAGTGACATGGTCGTATATAACATACAATGACTTACGTGATTCACATCTTAAGGGGAGTTGATAATTTTGTAAAGTCATCATCGGGACCGCTTTATAAAGATTATCATAATAATCAGGTTCATATGTATCTAATGAAAATCTTACAGAACTTGAAGTAAAATTCTATTTCACTTAACTCATGAACATTAATGTGAATACAGTCCTTCTGTTAAGTTATATACTGGTGAACTTGAAAACAGACTATAATAAAATCTAACATTGCATTATGCAGTTCAGACCATCAGAAATGCACAGTAAATATTAGAACACTAAAACAAAAAAATTCTGTCATATGATACAGATAGGAAAATACAGTTTACATACCTCTACAGCTTGAGATATTGTGCCGTAAAGTGGACTGCTTACTGATAAAACTTTCCATACTGTAATGTTGGAAATCACCATTAGCATATATGTACACTGGCCACGTTGCAATGCATTGCAATGCATTCATAAACAGTAAATATACACAGTTCCATGACAATGGTTTATATAAATAAAATTTTACGTAATATATCCTACATTTATATATTTTACATTTATACTTCCATTTTCTAAATGTTATACAGAATTACATCTTTATCTTATAGCACTTTATTTTTACTATAATTGGAAGGGTTCTTTTTCCTAACTTTTTTGTGCAGTTCTTCATTGTTTTATTTTTTAAACTTTTCTTTCAATGGTACCATGTAGCAATTGTTGTGCAGAGGTGCCATTAAAAGTTCATACATACTTACATCCATTGTGGTTTTTCATGTGAATTTATCAAAAATGATAATTTGTGGGATATTTGGAGCTTACTTGTGGTTGCAATGTGATTATATTTGTGTGATATTTGGGGCTTACTTGTGGTAGCAATGTGATTATATTTGTGTGATATTTGGGGCTTACTTGTGGTAGCAATGTGATTATATTTGTGTGATATTTGGGGCTTACTTGTGGTAGCAATGTGATTATATTTGTGGGATATTTGGAGCTTACTTGTGGTTGCAATGTGATTATATTTGTGTGATATTTGGGGCTTACTTGTGGTAGCAATGTGATTATATTTGTGTGATATTTGGGGCTTACTTGTGGTAGCAATGTGATTATATTTGTGTGATATTTGGGGCTTACTTGTGGTAGCAATGTGATTATATTTGTGTGATATTTGGGGCTTACTTGTGGTTGCAATGTGATTATATTTGTGTGATATTTGGGGCTTACTTGTGGTAGCAATGTGATTATATTTGTGTGATATTTGGGGCTTACTTGTGGTAGCAATGTGATTATATTTGTGTGATATTTGGGGCTTACTTGTGGTAGCAATGTGATTATATTTGTGTGATATTTGGGGCTTACTTGTGGTAGCAATGTGATTATATTTGTGTGATATTTGGGGCTTACTTGTGGTAGCAATGTGATTATATTTGTGTGATATTTGGGGCTTACTTGTGGTAGCAATGTGATTATATTTGTGTGATATTTGGGGCTTACTTGTGGTAGCAATGTGATTATATTTGTGTGATATTTGGGGCTTACTTGTGGTTGCAATGTGATTATATTTGTGTGATATTTGGGGCTTACTTGTGGTAGCAATGTGATTATATTTGTGTGATATTTGGGGCTTACTTGTGGTTGCAATGTGATTATATTTGTGTGATATTTGGGGCTTACTTGTGGTTGCAATGTGATTATATTTGTGTGATATTTGGGGCTTACTTGTGGTTGCAATGTGATTATATTTGTGTGATATTTGGGGCTTACTTGTGGTTGCAATGTGATTATATTTGTGGGATATTTGGAGCTTACTTGTGGTAGCAATGTGATTATATTTGTGGGATATTTGGGGCTTACTTGTGGTAGCAATGTGATTATATTTGTGTGATATTTGGGGCTTACTTGTGGTTGCAATGTGATTATATTTGTGTGATATTTGGGGCTTACTTGTGGTAGCAATGTGATTATATTTGTGTGATATTTGGGGCTTACTTGTGGTAGCAATGTGATTATATTTGTGTGATATTTGGGGCTTACTTGTGGTAGCAATGTGATTATATTTGTGTGATATTTGGGGCTTACTTGTGGTAGCAATGTGATTATATTTGTGTGATATTTGGGGCTTACTTGTGGTAGCAATGTGATTATATTTGTGGAATATTTGGGGCTTACTTGTGGTTGCAATGTGATTATATTTGTGTGATATTTGGGGCTTACTTGTGGTTGCAATGTGATTATATTTGTGTGATATTTGGGGCTTACTTGTGGTAGCAATGTGATTATATTTGTGTGATATTTGGGGCTTACTTGTGGTAGCAATGTGATTATATTTGTGTGATATTTGGGGCTTACTTGTGGTAGCAATGTGATTATATTTGTGTGATATTTGGGGCTTACTTGTGGTAGCAATGTGATTATATTTGTGGAATATTTGGGGCTTACTTGTGGTTGCAATGTGATTATATTTGTGTGATATTTGGGGCTTACTTGTGGTTGCAATGTGATTATATTTGTGTGATATTTGGGGCTTACTTGTGGTAGCAATGTGATTATATTTGTGGGATATTTGGAGCTTACTTGTGGTAGCAATGTGATTATATTTGTGGGATATTTGGGGCTTACTTGTGGTAGCAATGTGATTATATTTGTGTGATATTTGGGGCTTACTTGTGGTTGCAATGTGATTATATTTGTGTGATATTTGGGGCTTACTTGTGGTAGCAATGTGATTATATTTGTGTGATATTTGGGGCTTACTTGTGGTAGCAATGTGATTATATTTGTGTGATATTTGGGGCTTACTTGTGGTTGCAATGTGATTATATTTGTGTGATATTTGGGGCTTACTTGTGGTTGCAATGTGATTATATTTGTGTGATATTTGGGGCTTACTTGTGGTAGCAATGTGATTATATTTGTGTGATATTTGGGGCTTACTTGTGGTTGCAATGTGATTATATTTGTGGGATATTTGGGGCTTACTTGTGGTAGCAATGTGATTATATTTGTGTGATATTTGGGGCTTACTTGTGGTAGCAATGTGATTATATTTGTGTGATATTTGGGGCTTACTTGTGGTTGCAATGTGATTATATTTGTGTGATATTTGGGGCTTACTTGTGGTTGCAATGTGATTATATTTGTGGGACACATTAGGATATGGATCACATTGTATTTAATTAAGGGACATTGCCATAATACTGTGGTATATAGAGATCACTTTGGAGAGAACTTTATTGTACATATATTTTGTTAGCTCCTCAGGCATTAAGGTCAAATAAACTATGGTATGATCACATGTCAGTCCTGTTTTGTCTATCAAATGATCCAATGTCAGTCCTGTATTGTCCATTATTTCTATCTAATAATAACAAGTGATCTAAAGCGCTGACAGTTACGGATTACAGCCATCTCACCTCTGTCTGCATGAGTTTGATTCCAGACTAACGTGGGTAAGTGAGAAAGCCTGCCAGAAGCTTCTCGTGGGTCGGTGGTTCTTCCCAGAGTTTTCCAAGGTTCTTCCTCCACCATTAATACTGGCCGCCATGTATAGCCTATCTTGTGCTGAAAAATGGCGTTAACCCCTATAACAACAACAAAATCAAATAATGACAAGTCATTCCTGTTTTGTCTGATGTCTATCAAATGATTCCATGACAGTTATATCCCATGTCAGTCCTGTGTTGTCCATTGTCCATCAAATGATCCCATGTCAGTCCTGTATTGTCCTCTGTCCATAAAATAATCACAAGACAGTCCTGTGTTGTCCATTACCCATCAAATGATCCAATGTCAGTCCTGTGTTGTCCATTGTCCATCAAAGATCTGATGTCAGTCCTGTGTTGTCCATTGCCCATCAAATGATCCCATGTCAGTACTGTATTATCCATTGTCCATCAAATGATCCCATGTCAGTCCTGTATTGTCCACTGTCCATAAAATAATCACAAGACAGTCCTGTGTCGTCCATTGCACATCAAATGATCCAATGTCAGTCCTGTATTGTCCATTGTCCATCAAATGATTTGATGTCAGACATATATTGTCCATCATTCTTCAACAGCTAATCTTTTCAAACACAAGTTTTAGCAGAACTTCATTATCCCAGTATTAAGATCTTCATTATCCCAGTATTAAGAACTTCATTATCCCAGTATTTAGAACTTCATTATCCCAGTATTAGGACCTTTATTATCCCAGTATTAAAATGTTCATTATCCCAGTATTAAGAACTTCATTATCCCAGTATTAAGAACTTCATTATTCCAGTATTAAGATCTTCATTATCCCAGTATTAAGAACTTCATTATCCCAGTATTTAGAACTTCATTATCCCAGTATTAAGAACTTCATTATCCCAGTATTAAGATCTTCATTATCCCAGTATTAAGATCTTCATTATCCCAGTATTAAGATCATTATCCCAGTATTAAGAACTTCATTATCCCAGTATTAAGATCTTCATTATCCCAGTATTAAGATCATTATCCCAGTATTAAGAACTTCATTATCCCAGTATTAAGATCTTCCTTATCACAGTATTAAGATCATTATCCCAGTATTAAGAACTTCATTATCCCAGTATTAAGAACTTCATTATCCCAGTATTAAGATCTTCATTATCCCAGTATTAAGATCATTATCCCAGTATTAAGAACTTCATTATCCCAGTATTAAGATCTTCCTTATCACAGTATTAAGATCATTATCCCAGTATTAAGAACTTCATTATCCCAGTATTAAGATCATTATCCCAGTATTAAGATCTTCATTATCCCAGTATTAAGAACTTCATTATCCCAGTATTAAGAACTTCATTATCCCAGTATTAAGATCATTATCCCAGTATTAAGAACTTCATTATCCCAGTATTAAGTTCATTATCCCAGTATTAAGAACTTCATTATCCCAGTATTAAGAACTTCATTATCCCAGTATTAAGAACTTCATTATCCCAGTATTAAGATCTTTAGTTTTTATATAAATGATGCTGATTCACCATCTGATATGGCTAAAAAAGAAAATTTTTTTAATTCTTATTCAATCCTACAGATTGTACCAATTTCAATGGTAAATATTATAGGATACAGTACTTTCTGATTTATAGAGGTGATACCGATCTTCACATAAAGGCTATCTTTACTACAATATAAAATAAAACTTTATAAGAATAATTTTTCTTAAATTTATTCCAGAAATGAATAATATAATGGGGAATTGTATCTATCTCTTTGTGACGATTTAAAAACATTTCTCTCATGGTGTGTAATGATTTAAAGAATAATATCTCTCCATGTGATGAACTAAAGACTAATATAATCATGGTATGGTGACTTAAAGACTAATTTCTCTCTGTGTAATGATTTAAAGACTAATATAATCATGGTATGGTGACTTAAAGACTAATTTCTCTCCATGTGATGAATTAAAGACTAATATAATCATGGTATGGTGACTTAAAGACTAATTTCTCTCCATGTGATGAATTAAAGACTAATATAATCATGGTATGGTGACTTAAAGACTAATTTCTCTCCATGTGATGAATTAAAGACTAATATAATCATGGTATGGTGACTTAAAGACTAATTTCTCTCCATGTGATGAATTAAAGACTAATATAATCATGGTATGATGACTTAAAGACTAATTTCTCTCCATGTGATGAATTAAAGACTAATATAATCATGGTATGGTGACTTAAAGACTAATTTCTCTCTGTGTAATGATTTAAAGACTAATATAATCATGGTATGGTGACTTAAAGACTAATTTCTCTCCATGTGATGAATTAAAGACTAATATAATCATGGTATGGTGACTTAAAGACTAATTTCTCTCTGTGTAATGATTTAAAGACTAATATAATCATGGTATGGTGACTTAAAGACTAATTTCTCTCCATGTGATGAATTAAAGACTAATATAATCATGGTATGGTGACTTAAAGACTAATTTCTCTCTGTGTAATGAATTAAAGACTAATATAATCATGGTATGGTGACTTAAAGACTAATTTCTCTCCATGTGATGAATTAAAGACTAATATAATCATGGTATGGTGACTTAAAGACTAATTTCTCTCCATGTGATGAATTAAAGACTAATATAATCATGGTATGGTGACTAAAAGACTAATTTCTCTCTGTGTAATGATTTAAAGACTAATTTCTTTCTTCTTGTAATGCAAAGACTAATATCTATCTATAATAATGATTTAAAGACCAACATCTCTTTCTGTGTTATGATGATTTAAGGACTAATATCTCTTTTGGTGTGATTATTTAAAAACTAATCTCTCTCTTTCTCTCTGATGATATATTGACTAATATTTTTCTATAATGATGATTTAAAGACCAACATCTCTTTCTGTGTGATGATTTAAAGACTAATATCTTTCTTGGTGTGATTATTTAGAAACTAATATGTCTCTCTCTTTCTCTCTGATGATGATATAAAGAGAAATATCTTTCGATAACAATGATTTAAAGACCAACATATTTTTATGTTTCATTATATCAAAATCTTTCTATAATGATGACTTAAAGCCCAACATCTCTTTCTGTATGATGATATAAAGACCAATATCTTTCTATAATGATTTTAAGACCAAAATCTCTTTCTTTCTGTGTGATGATTTAAAGACTATTATCTCTCTTAGTGTAAGTAATTTGAAAATAATCTCTCTCTCATTGTGATGATATAAAGTCTAATATCTCTCTTGGTGTCATTATTTAGAAACTAATCTCTCTCTGTGATGATATAAAGACTAAGATTGCCATCTCTTGGTGTGATATAAAGACTAAGATTGCTATCTATTGGTGTGATATAAAGACTAAGATTGCTATCTATTGGTGTGATATAAAGACTAAGATTGCTATCTCTTGGTGTGATATAAAGACTAAGATTGCTATCTCTTGGTGTGATATAAAGACTAAGATTGCTATCTCTTGGTGTGATATAAAGACTAAGATTGCTATCTCTTGGTGTGATATAAAGACTAAGATTGCTATCTATTGGTGTGATATAAAGACTAAGATTGCTATCTCTTGGTGTGATATAAAGACTAAGATTGCTATCTCTTGGTGTGATATAAAGACTAAGATTGCTATCTCTTGGTGTGATATAAAGACTAAGATTGCTATCTCTTGGTGTGATATAAAGACTAAGATTGCTATCTCTTGGTGTGATATAAAGACTAAGATTGCTTTCTCTCTGTGATGATATAAAGACTAAGATTGCTATCTCTTGGTGTGATATAAAGACTAAGATTGCTATCTATTGGTGTGATATAAAGACTAAGATTGCTTTCTCTCTGTGATGATATAAAGACTAAGATTGCTATCTCTTGGTGTGATATAAAGACTAAGATTGCTATCTCTTGGTGTGATATAAAGACTAAGATTGCTATCTCTTGGTGTGATATAAAGACTAAGATTGCTATCTATTGGTGTGATATAAAGACTAAGATTGCTATCTCTTGGTGTGATATAAAGACTAAGATTGCTATCTATTTGTGTGATATAAAGACTAAGATTGCTATCTCTTGGTGTGATATAAAGACTAAGATTGCTATCTCTTGGTGTGATATAAAGACTAAGATTGCTATCTCTTGGTGTGATATAAAGACTAAGATTGCTATCTCTTGGTGTGATATAAAGACTAAGATTGCTATCTCTTAGTGTGATATAAAGACTAAGATTGCTATCTATTGGTGTGATATAAAGACTAAGATTGCTATCTATTGGTGTGATATAAAGACTAAGATTGCTATCTCTTGGTGTGATATAAAGACTAAGATTGCTATCTCTTGGTGTGATATAAAGACTAAGATTGCTATCTCTTGGTGTGATATAAAGACTAAGATTGCTATCTCTTGGTGTGATATAAAGACTAAGATTGCTATCTCTTGGTGTGATATAAAGACTAAGATTGCTTTCTCTCTGTGATGATATAAAGACTAAGATTGCTATCTATTGGTGTGATATAAAGACTAAGATTGTTTTCTCTCTGTGATGATATAAAGACTAAGATTGCTATCTATTGGTGTGATATAAAGACTAAGATTGCTATCTCTTGGTGTGATATAAAGACTAAGATTGCTATCTATTAGTGTGATATAAAGACTAATATCTTACTGTGTGATGATTTAAAACTTAAACTCTCTTTCTCTCTATTTTTGTGTGATGATTTAAAGACTAATATCTGTCTTTAAATCTTTGTCAGATTTTTCTCTAATTTTTACCCCAACAAAGGAGAAAAACCTTGTATCATAGCTTGCTTGTTTTGCATTATCATGTTTTGGTCTCAAATTATGATTTAGAATTTATCCAAAGTTTTAATGAGAATAAACTCGGTCATTTTACCATCTGTCTTTGTCAATTCTGCATATGCTTCTTTCCCTCTCTTGCATAGGAATTAGAGGATTCAGTAAATTTTATTTTTTGTTGACTATTAGCTAATAATTATATTACTAGTTCTTAATATTCTGTTTTCATGGTGTTGAAACTTGCATATACCAATATATATTGTAGTTTAATTGATTACATATAGTTTGAATAATACACAGTGCATCCTTCTCTAGCCCCTTTTCGGGCCCCTCTTTGTTTACTAGGGTTTTTCTACCAGACATGATGTTATTGTAATCAGTATTATTATTAATAAGCTAGTACCTAAATTTAGATTTGTTGTCATGTTGAACCAATCAGATAACTGAGTTTAGAGCATGTGATCAAGCATTGTCAGTTGAGTCATTCGTATAGCTGCTGGATGCATGTAGAGATGTGTGCTTTTCAGTGAACTGTCGATTGCGAGATCTAACTTAAAACATTTATCAGTGGAAAGAACCACCCGCCTCCCCACCTTCCACCATGTCATTTATTAGCATCCTCAGGATCGGACTTGTCGAGTTTCGGTTATCATTATCCCTATATACCTCGTATCAGCAACTTGTGTCTCCACAAACAGGTGTCAGACACTCTTTACAACCCTACAAACACCCACATGTCTCGTTCTGACATATCCTGTAGAATAATTCAGAGCAGGCCATTGCCAAGTTTCATTCCTTCAAAAACTTTGCTTTTGAACCCCAATTTGTATCAGTACTTAAATGTACTCTACTATTATGCCCATATACTTCATACCTGCTTCATACGGTGCATGTATGGAGTATTGGCTGATGTTTGTTATCATAGCATCCTCAGAATCGGACTTGTCGAGTTTCGGTTATCATTGTCCCTATATACCTCATATCAGCCCCTTTCGGTTACACATACAGGTGTCGGACACTCTTCACAACCCTACAAACTCACACGTCTCTTGTCCTAAGGTATCCTTTAGAACAATTCAGAGCTGAGCTGGTGCAGTACTGTGACAAGATTTGCCCCCATTATGCCAAAAAGATTATATGTACAATAAAGTGTCTGTTGAACCTGTGTATTGTGTGTTATTTAAATGCCTAGTTTCTGATTTTTAATGTTTTACTGTTCAGTCTCTGTGTTATTCTTGTGGTATAAGTTCACATCCTTTTATAAGTGTGGTTAATTTAAGATAGTGAAATTTTCTTTTTGGCCATAACTCTCTATAGTGCAGCACATTTTTCTTAGAACATTATAGTCTACTTGCATATTTACTGCATGTTTTGAATTAGTCCTATTGTTTATTTTTTTTTAAAGAAATATTTGTATATATATATAGTGTGACCCTGCTATAGCATGCTCCATTATGACATGAATTCAGATATAACACGGTCGTGGCATGGCTCCCAAAATTTCATTTACCTTTTTACAGATATTTTTCTTGTAAACAAAAAAAAATTAAGTATAAAAAGTAAATTATGTAAAGTTTTATCATTTTGGAAAAGATTGTTTATAAATTTGAATATGATGTTTTTGTGCGTGGCACCCAAAATATCATGTAATATTCATATGTATTATTCTTGTACACAGAAAATATTTCTTCTTAAAAGCACAAAAAATAACATGTAGTAAGTTTATTATCATTTTGGGGAGGAAATCATGTATGGATTCTAAGATAAAATGATTGTGACATGGCTCCTGAAATTTCATTAAAAACAAATTTTATATACGAAAAGTAAATTATGTAAAGTTTTGTTATCATTTTGGAAAAGCGATTGTCAGTAAATTTGAATATAAGATCTAAAATATCATATACATGTATTATTTAAATGAAGTCTGCTCCATTTGAAACTTCCAATTTCATTATATTGTTTTTATTACTTTATTACATGTATTGTGAAAATATTCATACATATCTTAGGCATTGATAAGCACTGCCTCATGTCAACATGCTGTATGCACACGCACACACACACATACACAGAGTTAATGGAACAGCTTGTTTTTTGCTATTCTAATTTTATAATTATTATTATCAATAACTCCGTTGCTTCCATTGCTGCAGCTTATGAAGTTGCCCAGCGTTAAGTCTGGTAGAAATGTCTTCTTCCTGTGTAAGTTTCAAACTTTTGCTGGTTTTTTATCAGGATGAAAAAGTTTCATTTTGTTAGGTCTCAGTGATCTTCACATGAACTTGCCAACCATTTGTTTGCTGCCAATGTTTGTAGGTAGGGACATTGCAATCAAGTATAAAAGCTCCTAAAACATGTATGAGGTAAGTTGTTCCTGCTTTTATCTGCTTCTCTTGCCTATGCTTGCAAAGAAGAAGTAAATATTTGTGTGTAAAATGTTTCGTTTAGAATTTTAATTGATTTTTACTAATGAAAATGTCACTCCATATCCTCTCAGCTAATCCATTTCAGCTTTTGTATTCTAACTCAGGTTGAAAACTTGGGAGAGTTTTGTGAAGTCATGTGACAATGGAGTCATGTTAATAGCCATGGGTTGTGTACCATCCTCTAATACATGTACAAGCTTCAGTCTCCAAAAAGGTATGAAAACATTGAGGGTGGGGATAGGGCTATCATCAGATTAGTTTCTGATGAGGTGGGTGGGAATTAATAATCTCTTGATGGTAAGATCAGGTAAGTGTTTTTGCAGAAACGTTTTTTTTACACACAAGAATCTAGTTCTCCTTTCAGCTGTAAGCTTCACTTTATTTGCATGGCAGTTGAAAAATGCAAGGTTTTTTTTGACCACAGAGAAAAGTGTTAGAATTGAACCAGCATTATCTTCAAAAACAAGAGAAAGGAACCAGTTAGCTAACAAAAGATGTTCATGCATGATTGAAGTTGAGACCTAATTAGCAGTCAGGCATCAAATATATTCATGTTCTGCTGAGTTTGGAATTCACAGCCATTTTATATAATTTGTTTTGAATGAGTTCTCTGCATTTTTTATCTCATTTGTGCTTTTCATGTTTTAAATTGGTAGGGGGTTACGAACAAATGGGGAGGTATATATTCAGGCTATTGTAGCCTATCATATAAAGCCTTGCATTTCTAGTTAGAGTTATCATAAATAACACTATGTTTGGAATGATGGTTTTAAATTTAATAGGAAAATTTAATACAGATTGGTGAATCATTACCAGAACCTGACCTTGTGTCTTGACACCCAGTATATTTAGCGGAGGAAGAACCTGGGACCCTCTTTTCCCCAAATACATCATTGCTTTTGTTTAGATGGCATACAACTACCAGTAAAAAATTAAATTGTTGCATATCTTTAATCTGCCAAAATTATATGTTTTAAATTAAAGATTCATTTTAATTTATTGATACTGACATGTATCTGTTGAACCTGTGTATTGTGTGTTTTTTAAATGCCTAGCTTCTGATCTTTAATGTTTTACTGTTCAGTCACTGTGTTATTCTTGTGGTTTAAGTTCACATCCTTTTATAAGTGTGGATAATTTAAGATAGCAATTGACACATATCCATCTAGAATTAGATAGTTTGTGTTAGAGGAATTTTCATAATTTTGATCTTACAATTCCCAAGTTTTGTTTTCTAAACAGTGCTTTCAAGACATTGAAATTGAAAGTATTCATGACTTTGAAATGGATCATAATCGACGCCCAAAAATCCTGGTACAGACTGCAGGTCATGTTGCTGGGGCAGCGTATTATTACCAGAGGTCTGATGTTGATCCTGACCCATGGTCAAAAGAACAGGTAAAATCCAAAATCATTCAAGGGTGGATTGTCAGAGCGGAGTATTAAGATATTATTTCCATGAATATGGACCAATGGATCTTTTGCATTAGATCATACACTCATACCACCAGACTGAATATGTGCAGTATATGTTGAGAATAGGTTGATTAATTAACTACTCCATTTTTTTCCATCAGGTTTTCCTGCTCGATAGCTTGCTAGCTAATCGTGTTGAAGTCATTCAAAGCACACTGCTTTTGGACCATGGTACTTAGCATGAAAAAGCGATGATACTTTTATCATCAGCTTCCCATGGTAATTAGATTATTCATTTATCTGTGTTCTTGCAACAGCTTTGGATAAAGTTTTCTTCAGCAGTTTTCATTTACTAAGTTGTACTAAATTCATTTAACATATTTCTTTTCTTTGTCATCCAATTTTATGGCTAAGCATGCAAATTATATTTTAGACTCTAGAAATTTGTTGATTTGCATCTAATAAGAAAGGATTACTTGTCCTCACAGATTAGTTAGGGTCATTAAATGTTATATAAAAATCAAATAATCCTTAAATCTTACAAGTTTTGTAAATTCACAATATAATGTTATCAAATAATTTTCTTTCCTCTAGTACCTCTATTGCCAATGTGACATGTTCTTTGGTGGTGCTATGGGATGAAGAAGTCAAATACAACTTTTGTCTGGCATATTATGTAGTTGTACCATGGTACCACTTTTACCTCTGTGACATGTTCCTTGGTCATGCCATGGGGTGAAGAAGTCCAATACCACTGGTGCTTTTGTGGATTGTTTCTTTGTGGTGCTATGGGTTAAGAAGTAGACTGCTGTGGTGGATATTGCTTTCAAGTTATGTACATTTGAAAAATGTAATGCTAATTCGGTTAGTAGTAGAGCATCAGCAGTTTCCATAACACCTCTTCCACTAGGTCTTGTTTATTGGTGGGGTCAAGGATTGTGCCTTTGATATATCTAAAATTCACCTCAGACATATTGGTACATGGAACATCATACAGTGGTTTATATCTTATATATATATATATATATATATATATATATATATTTTTTTTTTTTTTCCAGAAAATATTTGGCGTCAGTATACATCCCAAGTATGGAGGATGGTTTGCATTTAGAGGAGTTTTAATTTTCAAGAACATAATGTACCCTGACTTGGAACAGAAGAAGCCTGTAGATAGTGTACCATCTCTGGAGCTTCGAAAGGAGTTACTTGAACGTTTTAATTTTCATTGGCAGGATTGGTCATTTCGGGATATTTTTCTAGTAGAGAAGAAATATTCAGAGGAGCAGAAGGAATATTTTGGGACAGAGCCAAAAAACAGGGCTCCATTAGTAGAAAGAATGAGAAAAGGAATTTGATGACGTTTCCTGCAACTTTTAGATTTGTTCAAAGATAGTTTACATTAATGCGGTAAAGTCTGCAGATAAAATAATATAGAAACAGACTGATATTAGCAATGAAATGCTTTCTTAAGGTACATGTGATGTGTTCCTGGGCATTTTGCTTAAAATGAATAGACTTTTATTAGCAATGAAATGCTTTCTTTAGGTACATGTGATGTGTTCCTGGGTGTTTTGCTTAAAATGAATAGACTGATATTAGCAATGAAATGCTTTCTTAAGGTACATGTGATGTGTTCCTGGGTGTTTTGCTTAAAATGAATAGACTGATATTAGCAATCTAATGCTTTCTTTAGGTATATGTGATGTGTTCCTGGGTGTTTTGCTTAAAATGAATAGACTGATATTAGCAATGAAATGCTTTCTTAATGTACATGTGATGTGTTCCTGGGCATTTTGCTTAAAATGAATAGACTGATATTAGCAATGAAATGTTTTCTTTAGGTGCATGTGATGTGTTCCTGGGTGCTTTGCTGGAAATGAATGAACAGGTTATCCAAAGATTTTTTTTCTTTGTTTACAATATACACTGTACCAATAGTTTCATTTTAATGACCAGATGTGGTTAATATTGCAGAAATCTTTTACAATCCACAAGATATAGTTACATAAAAAACATATCTAAGCTTTTTTGTTTGAATGAAGAATAGTTGTAATGTTCCTTTTCCTGTTGTATAATGCATTTGTTCTAGACTGATTGAAAGTGTACTTGATTGCCACTCATCTCTATAAAGTATTGCCAAGGTACTGTACTATCCCCATTGTTGGTGTCTGTATTGCCAAGCTACTGTACTATCCCCATTGTTGGTGTCTGGATTGCCAAGCTACTGTACTATCCCCATTGTTGGTGTCTGTATTGCCAAGGTACTGTACTATCCCCATTGTTGGTGTCTATTGCCAAGGTACTGTACTATCCCCATTGTTGGTGTCTGTATTGCCAAGGTACTGTACTATCCCCATTGTTGGTGTCTGGATTACCAAGCTACTGTACTATCCCCATTGTTGGTGTCTACATCCACAGCAAAAAGCATATTCATATGTACTGCATTACTGAATCTCAACCCTTTGCTCCTAGGCAATAGTTTGGAGTGGGTTCTCATCACCTGGCAAGATGACTGAGAGGGATAACTTTGTACATTATTTGTACATTAGTTGTACATTCTTGGCCAAGGTTTTGTAGTTTTACTTAGGTTTTCTTTGCATACTCTATTTATATGGAATCATGAAACTTGTGAGAGTATGCATCATTTGTGTAGCTTGTGCCCGGTGAGTTTTTTTTTTGTATCCTGTATATATATCACACCTAGATTCATGAAACATGGTGAGAAAATGTGACTTGATGAGGTGTGCATCAGTACTGCAAAAGTGATTGACTGTGATCCATATTTAATGCTTCATTGACTTTGGTTAAATTTTTAATTTGATATTTTTTCTCATGCTCTGTTTTTGCTAGAATCATCATGCATTTCTGTCAGTACCACATTTACAGGAGAAGACCTTGGTGACCTATATTTCGTATTTTCCTGGAATAGGTTAAATTTTAGCATTTTGGTCATTACCATTTAACACCCTGTATACATACTGATACATATCAAGATTAATACAACATGGTAAGAAAAAGCATCTACACCCTCAAGAAAAATCAGTGAAGCAGTTCAGTCTCAAGCAAAGTAGTTGATTGTACACATTTTGGTTATTACCACACCTTGCAGCAAAGGAAAGCCACCATAACCTACATTTCACATTTGAGTGGCTTGCTTATTAAGGTTTTGGATTTTGCTCATTTCCAGATTGGTTTCCTATCTACATTACTGTTTTACCTGGGATGATGCATCTTTTTACAAGTAAAGCACCATGAAATATGTTCATTTTGATGTTTTTGCTGTTCATTCTTGTTGTGTTCTTTACTGCTTGGTACTGTATCAATACCAGTAAGGTCATTATGACCTGTATTTTACATTTTACTGGCTTGGGTATTTACAGTTTTTATAGTTAGCTCATGTCTGTATAGGATTCGGCATGCTATGTACACACTATCCTCTCTGGAATCATGAAAAGTGGGGAGCTCTACTCCTTCATGTCATTGGTAGGAGATTGTGGTCCATATTTTAAGCTTCCTTGACTTTGGTTAAATTTTGTGTTTGCCATTCATTTCTCAGGCACTATTCATGCTAGAATTATGAAATTGATGATTATATACATTTCTGTTACTACCACCACCTTAAAATAATAGCAGCTCATTGTGACTTGTATTTTTCATGCTTCATTGATTTTATTGAAATTTTTTGTGTGTAAATTTCATTTATTGGTTGCTGTTTATTATGTTACACTCACAGAATTTGGTAATTGGACACATCTCAGTTACTAGAACACTAAAGGTCATTGTTAATTGGCCACATCTCAGTTACTAGAACACTAAAGGTCATTGTTACCTACATTTTATGCTTTATTTTGTGTTTATGATGCTCATCTAATCTGGACCTGTATGTATCACAGAGTAGTTACAAACTCTTTTTGAAAAGTACAGTACAAAATAGTAATATATATGGCCTCTAGGGGCTGATGGCGATAATAGTTTTTCACTTGGATTTTAAGAACAGTGATATTTAAGAACAATGATATTTAAAGTTTGAATTATTTTTTTTCTCTGTATATTCTCATACTGCTACAGATGTGGCCATTGGATTAAAAAGTGATTTCTTTTCTTATAGTTTTTGCGTTTCAATTTTAGACCCTATATAGAATACATTGCTGCATTTTATACTTCCATTCTTGGGATGACCTTGGGATATGCTTTTTGAGGCATATCATGAATTTCTTGAAACAGTCCTGTCCCCTATTTCCTGTCCCCTATTTCAGCTGCATTTCGGATCTGAAATATTTCTTGACATTTACTATTGATTATGGCAATGCTAAGCTTTTCTGTGCAACTTGAGAAATAGGATGTTGCAAAGATTATCACTCTTTTAATTAGTGTAAATATCATTGGGTTACAAGGTAGACTCCACGTTAGCACATGAAATTGTGACTGCTGATTTATGAAATTTAATTTTCATATTAGGGTCCATATTCCCAATGAAAATGTGACCTTGGATCCCCACTCCCTCTCTTCACTGGGGTTTTGTCTAAATGTTGTTTATCTTAGAAAAATGCCATATTTCTGATGAAAAAGTGACCCCCACCCCCACTTAAAAGGGAACATATGTAGATGGGGTTCAAGTTGCAGGTTAGAGTCCCTATTACCTTTGAGGATGTGAAACTTGACCTAAACCCCTCCTGCTCTATGGGCTATATTCATAAACTTCATGTCTACTGTTCACCTCCTTCCCTTTATGTTAATGGAGTTCAGGGTACATATTGATACCGGTGATGGATTAACATGTATCATCACTCACATTGTGCAATAAGGAAGACTGAAATCTATCATTGCTATATTAACATAATACATTGTAAGATAATATACTATAATTTATTCCACATAGCATTGTGAATCATATCCATGTCTGTGGCTGAGGGAATTTTCAGGTTAATGTCATTTAATTTAGCTAAAAGTTATTCATTTTTTCTCACCAAGCATTTCAACACAATTTGAATTAACATAGTGTAACACATTTGATTAAATATATGCTAAAACAGGGTAGTTTGTTTACATCAAATATATTTTGATGCCATCATGACCAGAAGAGTCAGTTTGAGCAGCTTTCCTATTCAGCCATGATGTAGTTGCATCCCTTTGATTTCTTTGCAGTATCAAACATGGGATGAGCATGGCAGATCACATGTACAACAGACCAGTCTTTTTTCAGCATGTATCAAATGATTTTACTTAATTAAATTTTGCTTATCCACAATATATTATGGTACTACAAAAAAAATAAAAATTTTAACCATATTTTCATGAGTTTATGTGGCATTTGAAATTTTTAATGAAACGACTGCCAACTTTTTTCAAAGCTTCATGTAGTTAACAGCCATTTTATCAGTGTGTACAGTCCTTTGGTCTCTTGAAAATATATAATCAGTTATTTGTACAGGAAGTCTGTGCCATTATTTATTAAGGCTAGATTGTGTCATGGCTTATTAAGGCTTTAGTTACTTGTACAGGAAGATTATGTCATGGCTTATTTAGGCTTTAGTTATTTGTACAGGAAAATTGTGTCATTTATTAAGGCTTTTGTTATTTGTACAGGAAGTTTGTGTCATGGTTTATTAAGGCTTACATTATTTGTACAGGAAGTTTGTGCCATGGCTTTTTAAGGCTTTAGTTACTTGAACAGGAAGATTGTGCTATGACTTATTTAGGCTTTAGTTATTTGTACAGGAAGATTGTGCTATGGCTTATTTAGGCTTTAGTTATTTGTACAGGAAGATTGTGCCATAACTTATTTAGGCGTTAGTTATTTGTACATGAAGTCTGTGCCATGACTTATTAGGGGTTTCAATATTTGTATGGAAAATTTGTGCCATGGCTTATTAACACTTTAGTTTGTTTGTACAGGAAGTTTGTGCCATAGCTTATTAAGGCTTTAGGTATTTGTACAAGTTTTTGCCAAGGTTTGTTAAGGCTTTTAGATATTTATACAGGAAGTTTGTGCAATGGCTTATAAAGGCTTTTAGGTATTTGTACAAGAAGTTTATGCAATGGCTTATTAAGGCTTTAGGTATTTGTACAAGAAGTTTGTGCCATGGCTTATTAAGGTTTCAGATGCTGTTTTACAGTCATGTGTTCTGTCAGTCTGGCCAAAAATTGTGCTGAATAAGATTTTGAGATTCCAAACATGTTTTTGTGTAGAAGCCAGATGTTAAATATGAAATAATTTAGAATAGTGATGGGTGGGAGGCCTAGTAAAATAGTGCACATTAGACAGGATCAGTGGGATAAAAATAAATTGTGAAATATGTTGATAATCGTGTTTCTTTTTCATCTTTACTAATCAAGTTTTGATCTTCCTTGGAAAATGTAGCAATCTAATTGAATTAGTTTCTACAAGCTGCATCCTATCACACAGCAGAGCAGTAGAAAATGTTTTTGTTGATTTATATATAGCTAGGGTTAATTTGGAATGAGTGAAAATGGTACCTTATTATGATTATAAACAAATACTAATAAAATCACTCCAGAAATATGTGATTTGTATTTTCTTAGCTTTTTCACTTAACAGAATTTTTTATGACCTTTTTGTATTGAAATGAAATATAGAATCTGTCTGACAAGATCCAGGAAGGAAACCATTCTTAGTATAAACATGTCCTCTTGAGTTATCCTGCACATTTAAAAAAAAAACAGATACCTGCTTGTGGTTTAGTTTTTGTGATGAGAACTACCAAACACTGGAAATTCTCACTCTGTGTAGCTGGTGGTTGTGTTATATTTTTTAGTCCTGTTTATTCTGTATCCATTAATGTCTGGCTCATGAACTAGTAGAAATGCTTCAAAAATATCATAAATTTTGAATTTTTGCCCTTGTTCTAACATACATATACAAATATGGAGATTGTTGTAGTTTAATATGCCTTTCTTTCCAAGTGTATTTGAAGAGAATCTGACTGGCTAAACATTTATCAATTTCATCCCACACATTTGTTATGCTCACCTGGCTGTAAGGCAGAATGATACGACTCTATGTTCAATGTGCATCTTTCATTGTCATCCATCCACTTGACACTATGTAACAAAAAACGAGGGTAAAGCAAAAAGTTTTGTAATGTTTTACAAATAATTTCCATATAATAGAAATTGAAAAATTAAATGACATGAAGTATGGTGAATGAAATAATCCTAAAAGTGCTATCACAAGTCCAGAAGTATTGAGCAATCCAAATTTAGGTCCAGTGGTAATTCAAAATAAGTTCAGCATTGCTCTGATATGCCAATATTCTTGATGTATCAGAATTTAATACAAAATGTCTTTAAATGAATTGACAGTAATTCAATACAGCTACTATATACTAAAAGTTGGAACACACTGTAATTCCAATGAATAACTGAAATAGTAAATAAGTCCACTTGAAAGATCACAGCTATTTGTCTCTTCTAAGACCAAAAATAATGCTAGGAATAACTAATTTCCAGTAAATTATCCCTGATGTCAAAATAAAAGATGCAACACAGGAAGCACAATGAGACTCATATAACATTTTAATATCACTCGAACTGTAATTAAGGCAAAGTACTTTAATAGTTAACCAATCAGAAATTAGGTCAGCTGGATTTCTCTTGACCTGTACTGAACTCTTCAACATTTACTGCAATAAAAGTTCATCTCAATACCTTTAAAATTGTGAAATGTATTTACAAGAATTACCTCATATTACAGTACAAACCAATAACTATAAAGAATATAGAGCTGATTATGTGTTGAAAACTGGCATTAAACCTACAATACAGTTATGAAGCCCATCTAGTGACATTGACAAGAGTTTTTTATGGCTGCTGAACAATATCATACCCACTTGGATCTCTTGTTGCTTCATCAGTTGTTTGTTCACTCCCAGCACATTTTGCATTTGAAAACAGAAGTAATCACACTGAGATATGTGCCTGAAGCATCTGATACATATTGAATGATTAAATGAAAAATATGTCGAAAAAAAAAGAATCCCTTGATTCTTTTGTTAAATAGCATCTGATACATATTGAATGATTAAATGAAAAATATGTCGAAAAAAAAAGAATCCCTTGATTCTTTTGCTAAATAGCATCTGATACATATTGAATGATTAAATGAAAAATATGTCCAAAAAAAAAAGAATCCCTCGATTCTTTTGTTAAATAGCATCTGATCACATAGGTGAAATGCTGGGTTGTATTTTCTTTAAAAAGAAGAAAATACAACCCAGCATTTCACCTATACAACCCAGCATTTCACCTATGTCATCATATGCTATACAACCATATGGAATAAGAAAATACAGAAGGAACAGTAAGGACTCTTAAAGATTCCCATTTGCTTTAAGAAAAAAGGTTTTAACTCTCTTTGTAAATTGTCATTTTTGTCCTGTAATAAAAGGTATATGATTTTACATTTTGATGGCAGCTATTATTCTTGTAAGACATACTATTCATGCAGTGATGCTATAGTCAATTTTACATTAAAAAACTTGTGTTCATGCATTCCTTGAGTAATGTAAATACTTGGATTGGACACTGATGTGACATTCTTTAAGTTAGGGCTGAAATGATAGTCCTGTGCTTTACAACAATAAGATTCAGAATACAGGACTTTCAATTTATTATTGATACACATACCAACTTGCTGCTCTTTCTATTTGTTTGAATTTCCATCAGTGATAAGGTGGTGCTTGTTTTGTATGGGTGTATTTCCAGTATGCTAAAACACACACGCTTATCATCTGTTCATATTCCATTTTCATCCATGACAAGATAAAAAAAACCCCAAACTTCCAAAAAGACTACCTGTTAGGTATCAGTTTTTTTTGTTCAACCTTTCACCATTTCAAGCTGCTCCATTTCATTAGATGCAGGACTCAGATACCACTCCCATTGTTTTGTACTGCATGAATACTTTCAAAAGATTTTATTTCATATTTCCACTTATATTTGGAAAGTGATTAAGATTTTATCTTGAAAATCGAAGAAATAGTGTAAGGAAAATTTATCTAGAACAATGGGAATGGAAATGACTATCAGCTAAATCCATCATAGTGTTCTTACTGCATATGCAATACAACTGCCACAGCAATTTGTTTCATTTAGTGACATAGGAAATTACTGACATCTCGCTTTCTTAAAGTTACCAAGGTGACTATAACTCCTGAAGTTTGGAATAAGTTCCCTTGCCAGTTGTTTGCTAATTGATTTTTATTCTGTTGGCATGGTCAGTTGCTGTTTGCATATATCAGAGTATAAGGAGATATTCCAAAATAGTTCCCCATATACGACTCAAGTACCTCACAGATTAATTAATAGCCACCTTAGATGTTTATCTGGTACATTGCATCTATAAGCACAATTGTGATGCATTGTTTACAGTGTGCCATGCAGTGAATAAGCAATATTTTCTGATTGGTGGTTATTGTTTTGTCCAGAACAAAGAATGACCATGAAATCAGAATTGAAAGTAACATATTTCACTGCATGACATCTGTAAGTCTAGCCTTCAAGTAGACAATTCATGATGAAAAAGATACTTTGCTACAAAATGATGAGTAAAGTAATAGATTATACATGAAGAACAAGTCTTGAATGTTTTCTTAACGGATGAACATGCTGATGGGATGAAAAACAATTTAGTGTGGAATTAGACCAGGGGTGGGTGGGTGAGTAGGGGGTGAGAGTAATATTTTAAATCACCTGGTGTTAATTTATAGAAGGCAAGTGGGTGTTGTCAATATTTTTTGTCTATCCAGCAGAAATTGGTGAATATGCATGTGACATCTGTGTTAGATGAATTCTCAACTTAAAGAATAGAAAAGGCAGACAACTAATAATTATTCACAGCTGCTGAAGATTAACATGAATAGATTTTTTTATTTACCTCTTGTATTGATATAGAAAAAGTATTGATGCATCAATATATGGATTAATCATTTCACTCCCACTTTTCACTGACTATTTCATGTCAAGGCAATAGTAGTCACAAGAATATTGATTTCACAATGGCCTTATGGTTATGCTCCACAGCTTTCCCTTGAATAGATATCACATGGTTGATTTCATCTAAGCAGTGAGAACTAAAAATACTTGTATTTGTTTTCATCTTGTACTTAACAAAACAAAATTTTCTATCTGTGTAGCTGTTGCATTTTTTAAATTCAATTTTCTTCTGCTGCCAACTAAATCTAACTTTCGAACTAGCAGAAATGTTTCAAATAAGGCTTAAATTTGGATTGTTTTTGTCTGTCCCTGCCAGTGACATACCTAGGATATTTGGGCTTCTGCCTAATCTAGTGAAAAATAATAATTCATTGATCTCTATGCTTTGCATACTCTTGCTGTACAATAGCTATGCCCCTGGTCCCTGTCCTGGTCAAGTTTTCTAAACTTAGTTGGAGTTTAAGGTACTTTAATTTGCTATTCTCAAGAAGAAATTTAAAGAAAATCTGGTGGAAATGTTTTAAAAATTTCAAACATTTCTAAAACTACCCATTACTCAATGTGCAAAATTTTGGTATTGGAATCATAGGGTGGTCAGACTGAGCTAGGTACCTTTTAAATTTGATACAAATTAAATGCTTTTGAAACTGATTTATGCCAACATAAATAAAAAATCCATGGGTCAAGTGTTGGAACTTTCTTTTCCTTACTATTCAGTGTTACCATAGGATTAAATTTTGAGTTACCAGTATATCCTTGCATAGCTTAATTCAATTAAAGATAGAAAAATGCATACTATTAGAGATTCAAACTGTTGAAGAAACTCAGAGTGAATAGCAAACCATAAGGTTAAGATGGATTATGTTCAAATTTCTTTTCAGTGACATCCTTTTTGTTTGTCTTCAGAAATGTTAAATTGCTGGCCATCTTGCCATGATTTCAAAATTGAGTAAGGATGGGTTGTACTACAGTCAAAACAATGTCATCATTCCATCATGCTGAAACAATGTACACTTAGACAATCGGAACCTATTTCTGATCACAACTGCAAAAAATACCTGATGCAAAATAATAAGGTGTAAAAGACCATGTATTACTCAATTTTTATACCATGTATAGGATTCGGTATTCATCTGCTTTATATACTCAATTTCACATTACTTGTGTAACCCCAGGTGGATGATATGTCAACAAAAGAATGAATAATTTAATCAAGATCACTTACTTTTAAAATACCCACCCACTATATATTGTAAAGGTTCTTAAGAAGATGTACCAAAAATCATTGAAAAGTGCTAATGGTTGCTTAGCTAAAGCAATTAATTTTACAACTCTTAAAAATCAGAAAGCAAAAGCCATATTTACTACTTTGCAAGTTTATTGTACAGCATATGGTCTGTACATGCAAACATGGTAAATATAAGTGTTGACAAATAGAGCTTTTATCACAAAAGCAAAAATATCATGTAGAAAACATAATAACAAGACTTGGGGAATGGTATACAAGCTACATGGAATGATTCAAGCTGATTTGTTCTTCATGAAAAATTTGATACAAATTATAAATGTAAAGTATGTGAAAAATATATCACTATCTATTAAAGATCTTTTACTTGTATGATCACTACTAGAAAGGCTATATATTCCTTTCTGAAAACTGCAGAGAACATTTTCTGTGCCCAACTAGCCTGGACAACCAAGTATCATTATTGGGCAAGTCTTAAAGTTAACAGCCAAATTTTTCTATGGATCAAAATTAAAATGTTGAGATGGTTTTCCATAAGCAAGGCTAAGACATCACTATTGGAAATATCCTCCTCTCATTTATATACAATGTTTAATACCTTTCTGAATAAGTGTCTTAAGATTTTACACTTGGCACCTCAATCCTTTATCAAATATTTTATAAACTGGATAAAGGTAGAGTATCATCAAACAGTTGCAATTAAGAAAACAAAAGGTTGAAAGTTTTAATTTTCACTCGATAGTAGTTAACTTAAAAGGAGAAAGTTTTCTTTGGTAAAATCCAATTAGGCACAAACATGTACAGCAAGGATAATTCAACACAAAAGTGAATATCATAATTCCTTGAAACCCCTGTGCTCCTGAGATGACCAATGGGAATCAAGAAATGAATTGATTCCGTATGAATGAATATATTATGATATGCCTCAAGAAGCATATGAGGGAAAAGAATACTATTGATGTATTTTATATGGACTTTCTCACAAGAAATGGAAAAATGGACTTCAAATAATGAAACACTGACATTGCTCAGACTGGTTTAGAATCACCCTATATCTGCACACAATGAGTATTGCTAGGATCTCTGTACAGTATTTATAGGTTACTACATTTGTATGGGAAAAACGAAACAAGTTTTTTCAGATAGATATACTGCATGACATTGGGAGTGCGTTATATTCATCTGACAAAACTAGTTCATATTTTCTCATACAAATGCAATAACCATTTTATTATATGCTCATTTTCTTATTCTACCAAATGCTTAATTATATAAACAAAAATATACTTCAAAAAACCAAGCAACTGAATTTATACTATATTCCAAACTGAAAACACAAGCGCAGATTCATCAGTACACAACAACATTAATGCACACATAACTCGGCCTAGCTAAATTTGAATATAGTCACACAGTTGACATTGCTTTGGAAAGAAAATATCCTTTTGGTCTACTTAAAACTGACATTTAGAATCGTATTGTGAATAATGCACAACGCAACAACTTTTCTATTTGGTCTGGTATGAATAGATTTTGGAATTTTTGTCAATTCTACAAAATTTATTGATTCTGGACTGGAATTATTTGCATCAATTCTACATGAATTAACATTAATTTGTGCAGTAATGGAGTGGCATCTCAACTTATCTGCATGTGTGTTTCTTTTCTGTCATCGAATGTTTGGAATCAGAAAGTAGGAAAAATATGAACTCTTTCAAATGTAATTATCAAAAAGATGCTATGGAATATAATGTTATTTTCATTTTGAGTTCAGTAAGGAGGATGTTACTGCACTTGGAATGTAGTTGAAATTACAGTACAATTTAGAAATGTGTAATCAAGCTTTGGAATCTGTAACATGGTTCATGTAATTTGGAATTGCAGAACTCAGTACATTTGAGAAAATTCAGGAGGTAAAAATAAAAGTATATTTTTTGCCATTCTTTTTACCAGTTAAAGAAGATATATCACTTGCATGCTATTTGTATGGACCCCAGCAATTTTATGACCTGTTTGGCATCTATCATTCACCTAAATCCAAAACATTGTATCAAAAATGTTAATGCAGAATATTGCAAAACAGCTGGTATATAGCAGTCCATGAAACAGCTACCGTAGTTCATTTAGAAACAAATTTAATCAACCAAAATGTAAAACATCTACTAGATGACTGTATATGATTTGTTTACAAAGTAGTGCTTAATGCAAGTGTGCAATATCATAAAATATTGCATGATTCTGACAATGTAAAGTTAAGAGACAAAAATGAGCATATAATAAATACATCATATAGTTAGCATTGCTAGGATCACCATACTGTATATACCTGCTTAGAGTGAGCATCACTAGATTACCATGTAGTATATACCTCATTTAATGAGTATCACTAGGATCACCATACAGTATATACCTCATACAGTGAGCATCACTAGGATCACCAACATTATATACCTCATATTGTGAACATCACTAGGAATACCATACAGTATATACCTGCTCATAGTGAGCATCACTAGGATTACCATACAGTATATACCTGCTTATAGTAAGCATTGCTAGGAATACCATACAGTATATACCTGCTCATAGTGAGCATCACTAGGATTACCATACAGTATATACCTGCTTAGAGTGAGCATTGCTAGGAATACCATACAGTATATACCTGCTCATAGTGAGCATCACTAGGATTACCATACAGTATATACCTGCTTAGAGTGAGCATCACTAGGATTACCATACAGTATATACCTGCTTAGAGTGAGCATTGCTAGGAATACCATACAGTATATACCTGCTCATAGTGAGCATCACTAGGATTACCATACAGTATATACCTGCTTAGAGTGAGCATTGCTAGGAATACCATACAGTATATACCTGCTTAGAGTGAGCATTGCTAGGAATACCATACAGTATATACCTGCTCATAGTGAGCATCACTAGGATTACCATACAGTATATACCTGCTTAGAGTGAGCATCACTAGGATTACCATACAGTATATACCTGCTTAGAGTGAGCATTGCTAGGAATACCATACAGTATATACCTGCTTAGAGTGAGCATTGCTAGGAATACCATACAGTATATACCTGCTTAGAGTAAGCATCACTAGGATTACCATACAGTATATACCTGCTTAGAGTGAGCATTGCTAGGAATACCATACAGTATATACCTGCTTAGAGTAAGCATCACTAGGATTACCATACAGTATATACCTGCTTAGAGTGAGCATCACTAGGATTACCATACAGTATATACCTGCTTAGAGTGAGCATCACTAGGAATACCATACAGTATATACCTGCTTAGAGTGAGCATCACTAGGATTACCATACAGTATATACCTGCTTAGAGTGAGCATCACTAGGATTACCATACAGTATATACCTGCTTAGAGTGAGCATCACTAGGATTACCATACAGTATATACCTGCTTAGAGTGAGCATCACTAGGATTACCATACAGTATATACCTGCTTAGAGTGAGCATTGCTAGGAATACCATACAGTATATACCTGCTTAGAGTGAGCATTGCTAGGAATACCATACAGTATATACCTGCTTAGAGTAAGCATCACTAGGATTACCATACAGTATATACCTGCTTAGAGTGAGCATTGCTAGGAATACCATACAGTATATACCTGCTTAGAGTAAGCATCACTAGGATTACCATACAGTATATACCTGCTTAGAGTGAGCATCACTAGGATTACCATACAGTATATACCTGCTTAGAGTGAGCATCACTAGGAATACCATACAGTATATACCTGCTTAGAGTGAGCATCACTAGGATTACCATACAGTATATACCTGCTTAGAGTGAGCATCACTAGGATTACCATACAGTATATACCTGCTTAGAGTGAGCATCACTAGGATTACCATACTGTATATACCTGCTTAGAGTGAGCATTGCTAGGAATACCATACAGTATATACCTGCTCATAGTGAGCATCACTAGGATTACCATACAGTATATACCTGCTTAGAGTGAGCATCACTAGGATTACCATACAGTATATACCTGCTTAGAGTGAGCATTGCTAGGATCACCATATAGTATAGATGATTGCAATTTCCAATTAAAATACTGAACTAGTTAGGCATGTAGATGATTGTATAACAACACTGACCTATCTATGCATTTAATGATTGAAACATTTCCACTTAAAGCATTGGCTATACATGTAGATGATTAACATTTCCACTTAAAGCATTCAAACAGCTATGCATGTACAGGACTAACAAAATTTTGGGATGGAAAACTTGAAGGGGATCTCCATAAATTACATACATGTGGAGGGAGGCTGACAGAAGTGTATGTGTGTGTACAGGAGGATGTGGTATAATAAGTTCTGCACTTTAAGTACTTTACGTTTATCTTGGACGAGCAGTGGTCAAGCTACATTTTATAGTTGATGTCAATACTTCCTCACTTTCATTTTAAATCATCAAATATAATTAAGGTTAATTTTTGTTACATAGCATTAAAACTTAAAACTGCTTATTTTTAATGACTGTATTAAACTAAATCTTGGAAATTTCAATTGTCCTAGCTATTGTTGGAATTGTGTGGGGCTGTGATGCACAAGCATAATGTATGGGGCTGTGTAAGCATTTACAAAATTGTATGCTAAATCTGGCCATTTTTGTGTGTGTGTGTGTGTGTACTTTATGGAGGTCCTCTAAGTCTGACACATATTGTTTATGAGATGAGAAATATTTCTATATTTCTCTACAATCCATAAAGTGATTGCATACTGCATTGCTTATACATTTGCACTGAGCTATCAAATTTTAAAGAAAATTACATAACAGGAAAATAGGAATGTAATTTATAAAACTTTTTGAATGCTTATAATGAAAACTCAATTTGTGGGCTCGCTCATGGATTCTCTAAGACAAATGCTTTGAAACGTAGCATTTTTGTTTTTTTAAATAAAAAGATAACCAAAGCTGAAAGTTTCATATAAATATCAACAGCTTTTCAAGACAGACAGTCGTTAAACTGTATGAACTACTCCATAGCATTCTCAAAATTTTATGAACAAAACGCAAAACAAATTTTATTTTGTATGTACATTTTTCTTCTAATTTTATACAACCACCAGATACTGTAAATTCATTTTATTTTTAGGTGCAACAGTTTTTGTGGATGTCACGAATGCATCAAAAATATAAATTTCAAGACCCAAGCAACGTTTCCCATCTTTAAAGAAAGACATTTGATCTCCAGCACAGCCACAATTGTAAATATCTCAAAAGAATATGTTTTCAAGGTCCATAAAACTTACACCCAAAAATATAAATGAATTGAGTATGTTTTTTATGTACATATGAAACATAAGCTATACAACTTGATCAACATTTATACAAGCAGTCCTCATAGATAACATTAAGCTATACAATGTTCTTTAACCCAAGCTTGTTGCTTCTTCTTTACCTAAGAGAATATTTCTCATTTACAAGTTCAAATTGAAAATTTCATCAATTCTTAAACTTAATAACCAAATTTTCTTCATTTACAAGTTCTAACTGAAAATTTCATCAATTAAGAGAATTGTCTTTATTCACATGTTCTAATTGAAAATTTCATCATGCTAGCATCTACATTTTGAACTCTAAACATGCATGATCTTTTCAGGTTTCTCCTGAAACTATAAGAAGATTGCTAAGGATTTCTTTTCCATCCTTCAAAAACTTGATTGTAATACTTTTTAACTACAGTATGGTTCCTGTCTTTATCACCCACTTACTTTCATTGGTGAAATTATCTCAACCCGACTGATTGACAGACAGGAGTGTAGTATTATGAGACTCTGAGTTCAACAATTTTAAACTTAATTACTGAGTTCAACATATGTATCAATTTATATTTAGCTTAATATTGGAATAAAATTATTTATTGTAGTAAATAGACAAGATTTAAGATGTAGGAGAAAATGAAAATGATGATCTGAACAATATTGCAGAAATACTACAAAAATGATATAATCAAGACTACGAGTAATGTATATAATGCCATAAAATGAAGTACAACCACATTTAGATATAAAACCCATAAAACCACCAAAACTAATTCTAGGGTATCATTTCCAATATCTACTTAATATATATATTTCTTCTAAAATAAAGCATTTAATACAACTTTCAACTTTTAGTTAAGAAAATGAAGTCAAATGGTGTACACACAGATCTAGATTATATGATCACAAAGCATTTCTAACCAAACAACATGAACTGCATGTAAAATATGCATGTGTTCATATAGTTATCAAGCACAATAGAAATGTATATTAGAAAATACTGTCCTCAATTGAGAAAATTGTCATATTCTCTCGATAGATAACTCAAAACTGCAAAATCATAACATTATGTGAAAGATATTTCAGTTTTGTATACATCAAGGCAATATGTTGCTCATACCCAATGCTTACATACATTGTGATTAACTACACAACATTTTGCTTACAAAATGCTAATGAAAAATTTTATATTTACCTCTCTTCAAATTGAAGTTATTACATATAAATTGCCACACATTAAAAGTAGATTTATAAATCAACATTGAACTTATTTGCACACTGAATACGACAAATGTATATAAATAATTTTCCTCCTTGAAAAAATTTTGCATTAGAGTCTGTTCAAAATTTTAATATTTGCAAATTATAATTGTGTACATTTTTTCTTTGGTTCACTTTCATAGGATTTAGGATCTCTTAACATTATGTAAAACAATGATAGAAATGTCAAAACAGTGTTATGTCTCTAATGATAGAAATGTCAAAACAGTGTTATGTCTCTAATAGTCTAATTCAAACTGAAACATATTTCAAGGAAATCAAATCTAAATGACTAATCTAACCAGATCACTGTTAAAAATATTCAAACATTTCATAACCTACCAATGTATATTTAAAACACATCAGCTCAAGGATGGAATTTATTGCTGACTTATTTCAAGTGACAATGTGCAAAAACCTACTCTTTAATCAAATATGAAAAAAATGAGATAAATGAGACTTTTTGTTGCGGTCATATTTTATGCAATGCATATGATTAATGGCATGTAATTGATAGTTCTACAAAGGTGAAACTTTGACCCTTCTGTCAAATGTACTGCATTTACAATTCATTAATTAGAAGAAAAATATAAATTGCCTAAGAAATGCAAAATATACCTAAATTGGCATATTACATACAAATATTACAGATATATGTAAAAGATCCCTTTTTGTCCATCTTGCTTTTTATTGTACTAGGACACAAAACTAACCTTAGTCTAGGGTGTGAATAATGGATAGATGGACAAATTGACTCACTGTTGGGCCAACTCTAAGAAGGATGTGACAAGAATTTTAATCCATTTGCTGTGCATAAAATGACAAATTGGTGAAAGTAGATTGTCAATCCAATTCCAATATTTATTTGAAATAATTTAATTTAGTTCACTTCATGATTTTAAATTGCAAACAAAACCCTTATTAACACAAAGGTGGTTGAACATATGCATGTTTATAAAGAATGGTAATGATTGATTCCAATCTGGATACAGTAATACCTGTTTTCAGAGACCAACTGTCTCAGGAGACCAGATTCTCAATGCATGCATTTACTGATTAGTTTAAGACCTGTCATGAGAGACCAGAAAGTTTTGATGGAAGGATTGGTTTTTCAATACATCTGCAGCCAACAGTCAGGGCTTCGAATGAATTAAATTGTCATTTCACATTCTATGACCTATGGATTAGGATTATTCCTTTAAAACCTACATAATTTAAATGATGTGATAAACTTGTCTTCTTTCAAAAAGAAAATTTAATATTTTGAAAATAATGATGAAACTATAAACAAGAGTCCCTAAAAGGGTCTGATGCTCTGCTGGTGAAAAGAATTTCCAGGAATTAAAGATAAGACTATTTCTTCCTTTTAACTGTCAAGTGTTGAAACCATTTCTAATATTCTTCAGTTATAATAAAGGTTTCAAATTGGCTGATGTGGTGAACATACTGAATATCAGATTGGCACCACTTTATGACTAAGGAGTCATCATCAAAAGTTTGTTGCTGAAAACCCCATTTCAATACTACTACACATTCAGGGGGTGTGATGAATTCAATCTGCACCATTTTCATTTAGGACCAACTAGGCTTCATATGATGTCTACTGCTGAGAGAAATAGAGACAACAGTATTTTCAAGATGGCCATCATCATACTGGCCCTAGGGAAGGACAATCGTTTTCATTCATGTAAACATCATACAAACTCTTCTAATGAAAACTCAAAGTGGCAATCCTCCAAGTTATGTAGGAGGAGAAATAATAACAAAAGTCCCAATGGACAAAGGTCAATGGATAAAAGACCATCCTATAAGCTGGTCAGTGACCAGAAGAAAAAAAAAATAAAAATATAGTTTCACTTTCCATGGTTGCCTCATAATTCTGTAAATTTTAATCAATGTAAATATTTCTTTCTGTTTTTATCTGGCTTGAGATTCTTCTCCGAGCTTGAGATAGTTGCTACTGTCGATCCTGATGAGTTAATGCCATCTGATAACAAAACCGGTATTGTTCCTGAAATGGGAAAGTATTATCCAAATAACAAATTATGAACAGACAGGAATTGTGCCTAGCTAAGGACTGTTCCATTTAACAATATGTAATATGCAGGAAAAGCGTTCTTTTACAAACTATATGCCAGGGTACCCAGGTTACCCAGAGAGTTCACATGAAAATGATAAAAAAAATTCACGGTTGACAATTCCACATTAAAAGTGCCTTTCCTGGGTACCAAGTATATTTTGCTGGAACAAATGATAAATTTTAATACAGCTTAATTTACTGGTGGTGACCAAATGAAAAGAGATTAACATCAAATTTATGTAAGAGTTATACAATGGAAAAAGGTAAATCATCCTATGATACTTGATATAAGATTGATGATTCATTTACATTCATTACTAGAAATTCATTAAAGGAAACTGGTTAACTGTAAACCAGAAACTACAAAACAAGAGGCTCAAGATCACTTACCTGACTCGCATCTACCACATTTTCAAATACAAGAGCAGTTGGCGAAGATACCTTGTTCAGTAGGATACTTTCTGTAGAAATTTACTTAAATGGGATTCATTGCATTTGTTATGAAAATGAGCAGCAGGGTGAGTGAACAGACCAGATTTTCTGTCAGAAATAAAGCTTCTTAATATGGGTGAAAAAATACAAGTGTCAATAACACTGAAGTAATGAGGTTAAATAGACCAGAATTTCAGACCAAAAAAAGCTTCCAACAGAGGGTTGAAAAAATAAAGTGTCATCTAACTGCATTATTTTTTGTGTCAAATAAATTTGCCTGGGTCATCAACTCCACCCGCTGCCATGTGTGTAAAAAAAAAGTAATGGTTAGGTGGCATAATTAAATCATTGCTATATCAATAATAATGCTAATCTCATACAGCTAAACTTGACAGTGACTAGAAGCAATTAAGAAATATCTTCCCATCTATGATTTGTCAAGCAACAAATACAAGCATATCAGGAGTCTAAAGTGGAATTTAAAGAAGATATAGAATGGTTGTTTAAATCAAATGTAGACCCAACCAAGAAAATTTGTTACAGCAACTGGGGCAGCACAAACATCTCTTGAAACATTACTTGTGGATATTGCTGACCATCTTCAAGCAACTAGATGCCCCCCCAACCTCCTCAACCACAACCAAAACAACCAACAGCAGAAAATGCATTGATGAAGTGGTACAGTATATCAAGCACAGTGAGGAAAAAGTGATTTCAGCTTCACTAGATTTTAATGCAAAACATGAATATTTAAAACCCGAGCATGTGAAAAATGTAGCAAGGTGGGTTAAAACAGTATTAAAGGTTCATGCCAGTATACCACCAAATACTAGAGTTGCTGAAGAAGAGGGAAAAGAAGAATTGCAAGATCCAGGTGCAGATGCTGGTGCCAATGGAAGTAGTCTTCCTGTGCCTAGCACAAGAGAAAGTGGTCGTAACACCCCATGCCCCAATAACTTCGTTGCCGATGTTGATGGACTGAAAATTTTAATTGGCAGAAGCAAACAAGTAATAATTCCCCTGAAATCATTAATGAAGTAGCTGCTATTTCTCAGAGATTATTTACAGGCGGTATCATGGACATTAGTGTTTATTTGTCCCTTAATTATTATTTTTTTTATTTTTGTGACAGTGGCCATATTTGTTGGCAGACTGATATAATTTGTACAAACCTGAAATCCCCCTTTATACAAGAATGCTTTTGTCAAATTTAGTCAAATTCTATCCAGTGATTTTTGAGAAGTTGAGCTTGTATTTATCTTTTTGATAATGCTGGCAATATCTACTTTTAGATCAGCATAAACTGCAAAAATTTGCAAAAAACACTTGGTCAAGATTTTTGAACCTGGTTTGGAAGTTCTTGAAAAATTGAAATAGCAATTGTGGACAGATGCATGCTAAAGAAAGGACAATATATGAAAAATGCATGGTCATAATTTAAACTCGCAAGGCCTCACAGCCTGGTGAGCTGATAAAGTTGCAAAGAAAATCACACGCAAATTATTAAAAAGCTGTACTCTCAAATAAGCAACATTTTGGTTCTTTTTCATTAAGAATATTAAGAATTAAAATGGGCAGAAGATACAAAATTTAAAAGTGTATTGGATATGGCATCTGTATATACACACCATATCTTCAATGAACTGTGGTCTATTGATGCGAAGCTGTTTAACAGTTTGGTAAATGTCCACTTCATGGTCAACTCTCATGCGTTCCAGCTGCAGGCTGACTGCACAGTAAAGACCACTCTTACTTGCACTGTTCCTAAAAAATAATGTGAAAAGCTCAATGCAAAGATGCATAAGAGATAAATCCAAATATTTTCAAGATCTCAAACATGCATACCATTAGATCATTTTCTTCAAACTACCAACCAATATGAAATTACATTCAAATATTGAGATCAATAAAGGAACAAAATTATGCCTTGATGGACACTTGGCATGTTCAGATGGTAACAAAAAGAAGAAAACGTGTTTCAAAGATCACAGATGACCCATTATTGTGCTTCAAATCTGATCTAAAAGTAATACCTAACCAAGGTGTGATAAACAGATGGACAGAGAGAAAAGGGCAAAAAATCAACCTACAACCAGGCATTGTCCTGTGCATAGCTGAATAGATATCCTATCATGAACAAGCAGGGCAGTGTGAAAGATGCATGGAAAAGGTAATCAATAGTAAGGCATAAAGCATAAAAACCCACTAGCCCAGCAAAACGAAAAAGAACTGACTAGATTTCATGATGAATGTCGAATTTCATGCAGAGTAGTTGAAAGACACTTGTGCAAATGGTTGGGTAAGCAACATGAGCATTCCATGAGCTCTTCTGTTCCATGACCAGTAGAGTTAAAAACTGTCTCCAAATATTTAGTTCTCATAGTCACCAGGTGCAACATAATTCAACACTTTCTACTGACCCAAAATATTCCCACAAAATTGTTTAGTATTAAATGGAAAACTTCTATTGATAACAAACTCAAGACAGTGCTGTTTTAATCAGGTTTAATAAAGGGAAAACTTTTAATATCTTAAGACACTGTGCTGTTTTAATCAGTTTTAATATATTACAGTTGTATTCTGTAACATAAGTAATAATGAGATACTCAAGAAATTGGCAAATACACCTCTCCCTTGAAAATTTGTGCACAACAGGGTCCAAAAACACAGACCACCATGAGCAAGCGTGTGAATTAATGAGGGACTTTAAAAAAATAAAGATAGGATTCCATCCCAATTAGACATCAAGAAAAACCAGAGGGTGGTGGAAGGTGATTATTATGGGACTGTTTAGTGGCTGAATACTCATTTTAAAAACATGTTGGGAATAACTGCCAATAAAGAAGTTTTTAAGAAAATGAATTTCAAGATACACAACATCTGAAAGATTGTTAACAAAATTACTCGAGGAAGTTCCACCAATAATCCCATAACACTGCTCCAGGATGTTCCAACAATCATTCTGTGTAAGTGATATTATGTATATTTAATTCTTTGTTTTTTAGTTTTCAAATATTTTTTTTTCATAAGATGCTGTTGTAATGTAACACTATGCTGGACTTGATCTTGTCCAAAATAGAGTTAATTGACTTTTTAAAAATATTTTTTAATTTCATTTTATGTACAACAACTAATACATAGCTAAATTATTCTGTTAAGTGTATGGCCTAATATCAAGATCTTTATTAACAGAAGTAAATATGTTTATTTGATTCAGAGTTTAGGAGTTTCCTAAATGAATTTTACAGGTTATAGTTTTGATTTTGTATACATTAGGATCATTCAAGAAGAGTTTCCATTAGGTAATGATTTTTTAATAAAATGCTAATTGTGACCCGAGGTCAAGTAGAGAACTATATAATCTTTTAATTGTGAGGACTTGGTCATTCATGCTCTAACATCCAGTATATTCAAGTAGTATTATATGTTGTGAAAAATATTTGTATTATTTCAAACTGTAATCTTTAGTTCAAATTACTGAATTCAAGTAATTATTTTCTCTGGAAATACAAAAGTGCTCTTGATAAAATTCTTGGATAGAGACTGGAATTTATAATGTATTCAAACCTGGAATTATATTATTGTGATTCAACAGAGGACTGTTGACACATCAGCACTCCAAAAGCTACAACAGACAAGTGATCACCTTCAGTTTTGGATTTGTTCTGGACTTTTACTGAATTTTATTCAAGACTTTAAATTACTAGGACTTTGGTCTGATCTAAGTTTATTTTCTCATTTTCACTTTGTATTCTAGGGAATTAAATTATATTTAATTTACAAAGCTTGTTATATTTCATTCCGTTCTGTTAATTATTTTAGCATAGCCTCTAACAGTGAAAATACTGAGTATTGTACCCTCCTTATTGTTGTTGATTCAAAACACAATATTCCTTTTGTTTAAAAAGGTAGAGACATTAATTTTGTGCAAAAATGATTTTTTGGTGTAATACTGAAGCTGGAATTTCATTGCAAATATAGTAAAATAATAAAATATAATAGAGACAAACAGTCATACATACAATTATAGTGTTATAAAAGATATACAATTTCACAATTGAAAAGAAAACTATACAATTTTATATAATACATTGGTATTAAGGCCATTAGGATACAAAGTATCTAATTTATGTATCCAATAAGTCTCTTTTATAAGTCTGTTCATGTCTCCATGCACAATATCTATTGACATGAAAGAAAAATCGAGTAGACTGTGATTATGGGTGTTAAAATGTGTAGAAATATTAGATGAAAACTGAGAATCTTTATAATTTTTAATATGAAAGCGATGACTATTCATTCTTTTAGAAACTTGTTGAAGTGTTTGTCCAACATATTGCATGTTACATTTTTGACAGGTTATCAAATAAATTACTTTAGTTGATATGCAGTTAGTGTTAAAATGTAGGGAAAATGTCTCTTTTGTGTTAGCGCTACTAAAAAAATTACTTTCTCTTATGTTTGCACATTGAGAGCATCATTGTCTATTACATTTAGATGACGGGAATTGTCCTTTTTTATTTTTTTCTGTATGTTTAGTTCTAATTAAAAAATCTTGCAAATTCTTGGGTCTCTTATAAGCAACAATAGGCTTATTGTTGTAAAGGGATTTTACGCTGTTTTTATTTGATAAGTTTAGGAGACTCCAATATTTATTAATTATAAGACCTATATTAGGTAATGAAGGATTGTATTGTATTGTATTGTAAAAGGAACTATATTTTTCTCCATTGTACAATTTGCTGTATTTAAAGCCTCATTTTGAGAAAGATTACGGGTTTTGTTCAGCGCAGAATCAATGATATGTACTGGATAATTTCTGTTTTGGAAATATGTTTTTAAATCATTCAACGAATTTTGTAATTGACAATCATCTGAAATAATGCGTCGGTATCTTTTAGCCTGGCTATATGGTATACCGTTTTTACATGACATTGGATGGCATGAAGAATATTCTACATACTGGTAAATATTAGTTTCTTTGTCATGAATATTCGTAGAAATAGTGTTATCAATATGTTTAATTACATTTACATCTAAAAATGAAACATGCGTATTTGATGCAGTATAAGTAAATTTTTAATCCCAAATGCAAATATAGTGAAACTTCTCATTCCTGAGCAAATCACTGAGTGTCAATTCAGTAATTTCAAGTTTACTCCAAGATTTCAAACTTGCATCTCCTTAATGAACCATAACCATGAAACAAATTTTTTTATTCATGAAGTACTCATTTTGCTCAGCAAATTGTGCAGAAGATTTATTTTTCACCTTTGAATACAAGAAGGCATACTGCATATATGATTCTACTGAAACCAAATTAAAGGATAGAAATAAAGCATAATTTCACTTCACAAAACTTATTTAATTGGCAATTATTTCTTAAAGTGTTGCCACCAGTGGGCTTTAGAGACATTTTCATTGATAAATTTATTTAAATATATCGTTATCTGGAATGCACTGAGAATGGTGTTGAAAAAAAAAATCTTAATAGAATGTAAGACTTATTAGTAAAGTTGAAAATTTCATGATGCCGTTTAAAATTTCCAGATACTAACCACCATTTTTGATAATAAAATGAGTGATATTTCAAGGTTTCATTTTGATCCGGACCTCAGGTGGCTGACTGGTCTAAGGTGCTTGCCTAACACTGACATCTTACCTCTGAGTGGGTTTGAGTTGCCTTTAAAAATCACCGGCATCTTACCTCTGTCTAAGTGGGTTTGAGTTGCCTTTTAAAAATCACCAACATCTTACTCTGAGTGGGTTTGAGTTGCCTTTAAAATTCACCGACATCTTACCTCTATCTGAGTGGGTTTTAAGTAGCCTTTCTATTTATAACAGCAGCCATATTTGAAGGCAGACAGGCATCATTTTATCCCCCCCAAAAATTGAAAGCACTTTATGCCTGGATAATTTGTTTCATATTTGGTGTAAACTGGTTCTGTACATTTTAGACAAAGTTCAAAATAGCAAGTGTTGAAGGACAACACAGGACATAAGTAAGACATGAGGCCATATCATAAATTCACTTGACCTTATGGCAAGGCAAGGCAATCAACAAGATCAAGGTGGTGTTTGCAATTTATTTTTCAGAAGTATATTCACATACATTATGTAAAAAACATTTAAAATGTGATATTTACATGCAGTGGACAGTCACTGGCCCTTTTCCATTCTGTTTTGTCCATTCCTGGACAGCATCTAGCAGTTTGATGAAGGCCGTGGTGCTGTTTGGTACTGACTTGAAATCTGGCCATGAGTTAAACTGGAATTGTTTCACAGCTTTGTCCTCTCCCTGTGAAAGACAAAATAAAGAAACATAGAAAACACTTTATGCTCAGTGCTATTAAAACATGGAAAACACTTTGATCAGTACTATTAAAAAACATCGAAAACACTTTGTGCTCAGTGCTATTAAAACATGTAGAACACTTTGTGCTCAGTGCTATCAAAACATGGAAACACTTTGTGCTCAGTGCTATTAAAACATGGAAACACTTTGTGCTCAGTGCTATTAAAACATGGAAAACACTTTGTGCTCAGTGCTATCAAAACTTGGAAGTAGATACCTCATGATAGCATCTAAAAACAGACATAAACACTGACACAACAAAGTTTGATAGGTGGAGAGGTGAAAGTACAAATGAAACAATCCATGTCCTATCACACACATGGGGAACACAAAAAGGAGGTAAAAATTCACTTTTTCTAACTTCTAACAAAAGCACATTAAAGTTCAAAAGAACATCAGTGTGCAAAATCACATCCAAAACCACATCCAAGTGCAAAATCACATCCAAAACCACATCCAAGTGCAAACCATATCCAAGTGAAAAACCAAATCCAAGTGCAAACCATATCCAAGTGCAAACCATATCCAAGTGCAAACCACATCCAAGTTCAAACCATATCCAAGTGCAAGCCATATCCAAGTGCAAACCATATCCAAGTGCAAACCACATCCAAGTGCAAACCATATCCAAGTCCAAACCACATCCAAGTGCAAACCATATCCAAGTGCAAACCATATCCAAGTGCAAAACAATATCATAGTGCAAACCATATCCAAGTGCAAACCATATCCAAAACCATATCCAAGTGCAAACCACATCCAAGTGCAAAACCAAATCCAAGTGCAAACCATATCCAAGTGCAAAACCACATCCAAAACCATATCCAAGTGCAAACCACATCCAAGTGCAAAACCAAATCCAAGTGCAAACCATATCCAAGTGCAAGCCATATCCAAGTGCAAACCACATCCAAAACCATATCCAAATGCAAACCATATCCAAGTGCAAACCATATCCAAGTGCAAAGCCACATCCAAAACCATATCCAAGTGCAAACCACATCCAAGTGCAAAACCAAATCCAAGTGCAAACCATATCCAAGTGCAAAACCACATCCAAAACCATATCCAAGTGCAAACCACATCCAAGTGCAAAACAAAATCCAAGTGCAAACCATATCCAAGTGCAAACCATATCCAAGTGCAAACCACATCCAAAACCATATCCAAATGCAAACCATATCCAAGTGCAAACTATATCCAAGTGCAAAGCCACATCCAAAACCATATCCAAGTGCAAACCACATCCAAGTGCAAAACCAAATCCAAGTGCAAACCATATCCAAGTGCAAACCATATCCAAGTCCAAACCACATCCAAAGCCATATCCAAATGCAAACCATATCCAAGTGCAAACCATATCCAAGTGCAAAACCACATCCAAAACCATATCCAAGTGCAAACCACATCCAAGTGCAAAACTAAATCCAAGTGCAAACCATATCCAAGTGCAAACCACATCCAAAACCATATCCAAGTGCAAACCATATCCAAGTGCAAAACCACATCCAAAACCATATCCAAGTGCAAACCACATCCAAGTGCAAAACCTAATCCAAGTGCAAATCAAATCCAAGTGCAAACCATATCAAAGTGCAAAACCATATCCAAGTGCAAACCATCTCCAAGTGCAAACCATATCCAAGTGCAAAATCACATCCACACTATCCAAAATCAGATTCAAGTGCAAATCACATCCAAAACAAAATCCAAGTGCAAAATCACATCCAAAATCAGATCAAAGTGCAAACCACATCCAACCCACATCTAAATGCAAAGTACATCCAAGTGCAAAACTGATCCATGTGCAAACCAATGCAAAGTGTAAAACAACATCCAAGTGCAAAACAATATCAAAATCACATCCAAAACCACATCAAAGTACACAAGTCTAGTACAATAATATGGAAAAGAAGGAGCTGTTGAGCTTAACTTCAAATGAGTGAAAATTTTAATCTGGGAAAAAAAATTGCACTGGAAAAATTGTTCAATAAGTTTGTTAGAAAATACATACTAATTAAATTGCTAGATTTTTCTTTCTTTTAAAATCTGATGCAATATCTGAGTTTGCCATACTTATTCATGATCTGATACACCGCTCTGGTGGCCTATTGGTTACAGCATTCACCTTGGATGCGGGAGGTGGCAGGTTCAAACCCCAGCAGAGTCATACCAATGAATCACAAAAAAATGGTACTGACAGCTGCCTTGCTTGGTGCACAGCATTAAGAGGTTAGTGTTTGGACTGATCGGTCTGGTGTCTGGATAATGTGACTGGGTGGGACATCATGCCACATGTCTGTGGCATGATGCCCCAGTGCTAGACATTAACTGTCACACTGCAGACATCATAGTGATATGACTGAAAAATTGTTAAAGCTACATTAAAAATCTAAAACACACACACATGATCTGATGCTGTTTTTTTATAATATTACATGTATTTGAGTTCTGTGTTTATGTATATGAATACAGATGCATATGTCACTAGAAGATTTGCAAACATGAAGCCAAATTAAGTTTGTGCCAGAAAAAAGGCACTATGCCTGGTAATGAAAGTCATATTTGATGGCAGATCATTTGTATAAATTTGAAAAGTGTTTGTTAGGTAGTTATCAAATTATTTTCAATAGTTTTTTAGAAACTTTGAATATTTTCCATAATGGTGGCAATATTTTGAAGTTGGATTACTATTATTTGTGTAACTAATTAGCCTTTATATCAGGATACTTTCTGTAAGATTTGGTCAAATTCTCTTCAATGCCTTTTGAGAAGTTCTTTGAAATTATTCTATTTTTAGTAAATGTGGCTATATTTGATGGATTAACTTCGATTGTATAAGATTGAACTGCCTTTATGCCAGAATGCTTTCTTTCAAATTTGGTTATGTTCTGAATAGCAGTTTTTAAAGAAGAATTATTTAAAGCTCTTTTATTTCTCTTTCTCTTTTAACAGAGACATGATTAACACAATTCAGACAAGGGTTTTTGAAAATACTTCAGCATTATCTTTTATAAGCATTTTCTATCAAAAAGATAAATTATTCAAAGTACTGAACAGAAGCTGTCAAAGTATATAAAAGTATATAAAGCCTAAAAATTCCTCTAAGGATAAAAATTTTATGGTTCCTTAATATAGCTTGGGCTGATTTTTATCTAAGGCCAAAAGATCTAAATTATTAGAAACACAAACCATTCTTAGCAAAAGAAAAGTAGGCAATAGAAGTTTTGGAGATTTTGGGATTTCTAAAATTGCTCTGAAGCCAAAAACACCTTACAAATTAAGGCAAAACTGCCTATGCAGCAAATTTTGTATTTTATACTGCAGTGCTAGGTTTAAATTTCTTTTAAAGCATTTGAAAGTGTCCTTAAGCAAGCTATATTTAAATACAGCTTTGCATCAGTATATACAACTGCTCCACAAGTTAACCTGCACTAGACTAGCATGTAAAGACCCACGAGTGATAAACACTGAAAAGGCCGACCAACTTTTAATCTACTATTAGTATTGACAAATGAAAACTGTCCAACTTTTGGTAATATCATGCCCTCATAAATCAATTAATGCCAAAAATTTCGACCTGACTGCCAAAAGAACAGTACCTTCCTTGTGAAAAATATATAGAAGACCTTACAAGAAATTAGAGCAGCTAGATTTCCTTACCTTTAGATGGTGGCTGAGTTTGAATGTGCGTACTGTGATGTTAGTGTCTGCCTCAGATGAGAAGAGAAGCTCTATACTCAAGGGACCATACTCCACACTGTAACCATATTCCTCTGGCCAGTACAATGCACAGGACTGGATTACAGAATTAAAAAAAAGTGAAATGTTACTCTCAGGTGGAGTCTCTAAGTAAATATTAATATAAATTGTTGCTCTTGTGAAGATGTAATGTTTATTTTGCTAATGTTATCCAAAATATTAAATATTTCAGTTGACCACATAAACATCTAAAATGCCCATTATCTACAAGACCACAATGATGACAGGGTGATTATAATATCAAAAAGATTTTTTTATGTGACACAAACATATAAGATACAATAATAACATAACACATAATAAATGTACAATATATTATCTTACACAAAAATTGTACAAGATGACTGGGATCCACATCATATGAATACTCATTCTCCTTGCAAAAGAGGCAGCACAGCTAAGGGAAAAGTATTAAATCAAGCACTTGGCAATTGCCATGAAGCTCTACCATAAAACTTTTCAGCTGAGCCCAAGACGAGGTTGTGCTGCAATTAACAAGTTCTGGTTGAGCCCAAGACAAGGTTGAGCTGCAATTAACAAGTTCTGGTTGAGCCCAAGACAAGGTTTTGCTGCAATTAACAAGTTCTGGTTGAGCCCAAGACAAGGTTCTGCTGCAATTAACAAGTTCTGGTTGAGCTCAAGACAAGGTTGTGCTGCGATTAACAAGTTCTGGTTGAGCCCAAGACAAGGTTGTGCTGCAATTAACAAGTTCTGGTTGAGCCCAAGATGAGGTTGTGCTGCAATTAATAAGATCTGGTTGAGCCTAAGACAAGGTTGTGCTGCAATTAATAAGTTCTGGTTGAGCCCAAGACGAGGTTCTGCTGCAATTAACAAGTTCTGGTTGAGCCCAAGACAAGGTTGTGCTGCGATTAACAAGTTCTGGTTGAGCCCAAGACAAGGTTGTGCTGCAATTAACAAGTTCTGGTTGAGCCCAAGATGAGGTTGTGCTGCAATTAATAAGTTCTGGTTGAGCCCAAGACAAGGTTTTGCTGCAATTAATAAGTTCTGGTTGAGCCCAAGATGAGGTTCTGCTGCAATTAACAAGTCCTGGTTGAGCCCATGACATGGTTGTGCTGCAATTAACAATTTCTGGTTGAGCCCAAGACAAGGTTGTGCTGCAATTAACAAGTTCTGGTGGACAGCTGAACAAAAGCCACCAGTTCAACTAGTTCCATTTTCTGAAAGGTTAAATCTCTATAGATCAGAGGTCATTGTCCTCTCCTTAATGATAAAGAAATTAGCTGCTGGATGGAAGCATGTACAGGAGTGATGCTGTCCTTAACCAGCATGAAAAGACATGCCACTTTCTTCATAATCTTTCTAGATTGTGCGAATTTCTCCACAACTGCTCAAACTTTTTTCCACATAGGGCTTTCCTGACAAAAACCAAACAAAAAGGTTAAGTCTGTTGAGGCCATGATGGAAGACCTGCAACATTAGCTGTTTTAACTGAATAACCTCCACCCCAACTTTTTAAAAACATCTATCACTAGAAGATCAAGTAGGTCATTGATCCATGAATTGCCCATCTGAGGGAGGCATAACCTTGCAGTTCCGACCTCCATTTTTCTAAATTACTCTGGAAATCAGCATCACAGGAAGAAATAAATAAGCAAAGTTATACCAGTTGACTGATGGAGTACTAGCCTATGGTGGAAATACTCTCTGAATTGTGTCTACCCTCTAACCTTAATTCACCAAATAAATTGAGCATGCTAGGGATGTGACTCATCTGAACAGTAAGTAATACAATGTAGCAAGCACCAATGAATGATCTCCCTGAACAAGACATTGTGATCCAATTAATTGGTTTCTCTTTTGTTGGCAGAGCTAATTTACTACTACAGAACAGTCTTACATATGAAATCAATCTTTCTACTTTCTGATATAAATGAAAAGCACTGATTAGTGTCTTCATTTCCTCCAGCATCTGTTTGCTTCTTGTTATAGTGAAACAAGGTAACAGAAGGGCATCATAACATTTCATGTTGTGTTTATATAGACCATAACCACAGATTGCGAGTCCATAGCCAATCTCAATTGTGCAACTGATGAAACAAAACACTTCCTCTCTGCTGAGATCTAAAAGAAATAAGGCACAATTGGACAAAATGACCCATCAGCATAAGGTGCATGAACAACCAGTCCAGATTAAACAAGATCTGTGGCTACATTGGAAAATCCAAGGAGTTGCAGAAACTCTGACAAATCCAAGTCCTTATGGAGATTCACTCAGCGAGTTCATTCAACAATCCATGCAATGCGATTGGTGTACTAAACTGTGAGGAGTTAAAATTTCCATGAATCAAGGTACTAAATGCAGGAAGGGTTGATTTCTCTGTTCACAGAAAATCCAAATGGGAAAGAAGACAATATCTTGTAACAGAAATGAATTTACCATTCTGCATGTGAGGTCTTACTGAAATCAAAGATGATGCATTCTTGGTGAATGCACACTAACTGAAAGGAAGTGCACAAAACTGAAAGACAATTTTCCAGAATGTAACCAGAGATTCTTGTATAATGAGGGGTGAATATAGATGTACAGGTAGGCCTCTGTCAAATCAAGGCTGACTAAACTTGTGCCTCCTATAAAAATGTCTCATCAACCAGGCTCTCTTTAACTTTGTTTTTGCTATGAACTTGTTGAGCCCGCTTAAATTTATCAATGATCATAGCTTTCCAGTAGTCTTTGGCACCAGGAAAAGTTGAGAATAAAAGCTTAAAGAGTCTTGCTAGCTTGTTATCAATGTATATACATCATTGTCCAAACAGAGTGTTTTCTATTGGTTAGTTTGAACCTGTCTCATAGATGGAGAAGATGCAAGAAAAGAGGGATGAATAAAAAGATTTGTAATCACTCGGAACGAACTTGGATCACCCACTCTATAAACAAATGTATATAAAGCCTATCCTGTTGTCATAAAACCTTAATGGTTTCAAGTAACACGCTTGACTTCAAATTACCTTTAAATATTTAAATCATAAAACCAGTGGTTTCATGTAACATGCTTGACTGTAAATTACCATTAAATATTAAATCAGCAGTCGAAGTATCACTTTCTTTTATGTTTTTCTTCAGTGATTCATGTTTAGACCTGAACTAGTTAAAAAATAATCCTGAAAGCAATTTGCTTTTAAATATTGTTTTTTTTAACTGATTGCTTAGATTTGTTATCAACAAGCTCTTTAATTTTTATTATTCCACTGTCAACTGAAGCTGATTAGTAAAAAATCTTTTACCTTTTATTTATGTGTGTGTGTATGTGTGTGTGTGTGTGTGTGTGTGAGAGAGAGAGAGACAGAATGGCCATATTGGCAATAAAGTTGGAGGCAACAGAGATTTTGGAGTCTATCCTTCACATTTTTGTCAGTGTTCATTTGCTGGATTGTTAATATCCTATACATATTTTCTAGAATCGTTACATTTAAAATGTGCATGAGTGTATAATGTGTTTTGAGGATTTTCAAAATCAGGCAAGTTGGTCAATGCTTCATATTTTTAAAACAAATTAAAAAAGAACATTTCAATTGCAGGTCTCATCTCTGGTGCAAAATTCTCTTTTTTCTAGAGTAAACAACCTTTTAAAAAGTCCCAATGGGACTGTACATGGGCATGTACACACATACACATGAATGTTTAAAAATTTTTATTATGCATGGACTCCATATTGATGCACAAGGATATCATTTTTCACATTTTTCACACCTGAAAGTTTGCTAATTTCCCCATTTAATTTGTTTAATCTTACATTAATAAAAAGTTGTGTACATTGTTTTTCATTCCATTCTTTAGACCCAAACTATCAGTGCTTGTTCAATCATCATTTTGACAAGCTGATATCCTTGGTTAGTGCAGGGCTATATTTGTTGAACAAGTGTCTTGTATTTGGTATATATTTTAGTTATTGTAGTATTGCTTTCTCTCTTTCTCATAAATTTAGGATTATTCATAATAAGATATACACTTTCAAACTATTAATAACATCAAGAAAACAGTTCCCCAAATGATAAAACAACTTTGGTTGATAATGTTTTGAACATTTCTATACAATGTATAAACATTTGGTTATTATTAATATACAAAGTGTGTTGACTGCATTTGTGTGAAGAAAATGATTAAAATAAAAAATACACAAATTGCACTTCTGAGGCAATTCTGTTAAGTGCTAAACTTAAACAGAAGTGAAACATTTCAAATAAAAAATGAAAACATGTTGGAGGTAATCAACCAAACCTAAAGGAAATATGCACATTGTTTAAACAATGTTGCAAACCAAATATCAAGTTTTATAAGTCTTATTATTTACTATTACACAATTTGCATGTAAATATACAATTATGGTTAGATATTATTCAGCAACAAGAGGTCATAAGTAATTTTTAAAATTTAAAAGTGATTGGATACAGTATTCTGCATAAAAAAAATAGAGAATTCCACAGAACTATAACCTATACTGTGAAGATAGGTAATTTGTTCTTACTCTATCATTCCTGTCAAATTCATTCAACATCACTACTGTGTCTGAACTATAGTCATATAACATTCTCCAGAAGTCTGCCACTGTGTTAGGGAGAGGCATCTGGGTCACTATATAAGCATCTCTCTGAGTGTAGCCCTGAAAATCAGTTGAAAATACCTTATTTTTCTATCTGAGGAAATACAGTAAATGCTAACAGTAAGCATAAATTTATATAGCAGAGTATACTTACTAAGTAAAATAATGTAAGTTCATTATATACATCAATAAATTCCACAGCTCTTTTTGTAAAAACACCTTGAGTACCTACATTTTTATGAACACAAAAAAACCCCTCAGCACCAAAATGAACACAGAAAAACCAAGCCAATTAAAAATTTGTACAGGTAAGATTTAGGCATGTGAAATAACTTTGAATATTTAACACAACTAGTATATCTTTTGAGGTGGTTAAAATTGTATTTTGAAGGTGAAATGTTTATGAATGATTGTAACTCTACAACATAAATCTGCTAGGTGTTTCTTCTGGTAGAATGAGTGTTAAAATTAAGTTATTCCACCACCAGGTCAATATAAAATAGATGTAACAAAATTATTTGACTCGACCACCAGGTCAATATAAAATAAGTATGACAGAATTATGATGTTACTTGAATACATCAAAATAAAATTGATGCGACTGAATTGTCATTTTGCCACAAGTCAATATAAAATATATGTGACAGAAAGATGCAAATAAATATGAATAGTTGGTATAATCTGTCGTAGATCTTAATAAAAGCCTTATTATTTTAGAAAACTAAGATTTTCTAATTTATGTGGTAGCTATGTAGTTTATATTTTAAAAAAATTGTATAAAAAATTGTTTCTCACCGGCAGGAAGACAGCATTTATGTAGTCATTATACCCTTCCACCTGTGTGTATAACAAAGGTCGACATCTGTCAGCTGTTTGGGAGAAAAAAGGTGGTTTAACTGCTTTTTTCTATTTAAGATGTATGTACTATTTTTATAAGTATTTGGTATGTCATGGCTGGGGTTTGAACCCTCGATCTCCTGCATCTGAGGTGGACGCTCTAACCACTAGACCACCAGAGAAGTTAAGAAACATCTTTGACAATTATTTTTACTCTCCCATTTAGGCTAATTATTAAATGCAAAACATGGCTATATCAAAGAAATATAACATGCATACATTTTGGAAAACTTGAAGCAACGTCTTTTAGAATTATTAAAATCAATCAAATTTGTCAAACTGAACAGAAATAATTAGATGTATACAAATTGATAATCAATAAAAAGAGAACAACCAACAATTGTTATAATGCATCATTTTTATACACAAGAAGTGTGTCCCAACCTGGTAGAATATTCCTGAACCTATTCTTGGAGATATTTTCTGCTAACAGTGCTGCTTTACAATCCTCTGGGTCAAGAATGGGGCAGGTTTTCTGAAGTATCTGAAAAGAAAAGCCAAATGAAATACCAGTATAATTAACAATGATTATTTGAATCAAATGTGTATCTCTCATTGCTACACATGACAACAAATGATTTCAGCACTAAGTATGACAAAGTAAAGATGCTATGGACAATTAATTGCATGAATAAAGTCAACTTACCATTACTATAAGAAGGCTGGCTATTTCTGTGAAAAATGTCACAGAAATTGTAATTAAATCATAAAATGATACTTTGATATACCCTTTCCTGCCATATAAATTTGTATTTAATGTTGTCCACATTTGTTCTGCCACAATGTGTGATTTGTGTGATTTAGATTTTTTTAATGTAGCTTTAACAATTTCTCAGCCATATCGCTATGATGTCTGCAGTGTGGCACCAGGCCAACCAGTCCTAACACTAACTTCTTAATGCTGAGCGCCAAGCAAGGCAGTTGTTAGTACCATTTTTGAAAGTCTTTGGTATGACTCGACCGAGGATCGAACCCATGACCTCCCGCATCTGAAGCGGACTTTATAGGACTGATGTTCTTCATGGCTAAAAATAATTGCCAGGAGTCCAAGATAAATCAATTTCTTCTGTCATTTTACCTATTTTAACTGCTGAGTATTTAACCCAATTTAACACAATATAAAGATTATCAAACTAGTAAGAAACAATAATTTCTCATTTAGTGCACCACCACAATACCGCAGTTGGAAGCTATTAGGAAATCCTGTTAGTGGACTGATGAGGTCCTCAAATGGGGTATGGATGAATGCAGTATTATGCAAGTCCCCAAGATTACTTGTGGCTAACAATTAAAAAGCAATAACTCTTCAATCACGAGTAGTATTAAAAATTTACGATTATGATAACAAATTTTTAAAGATGTTTGAAAAACCTTTTTTTTTGTTTTGTTTGAATGGTACTTGTAACACTTTATGGCTATGTAATGCTAAGGATCAAAGTGCCTGTCCCTGACAGTTGACTTTTTAATTGCACATCTGATGCTTTACCACTAAGCTACCAAAACAGCAAGCGAACTGTATGTGATTTACATCATGACTTTTGTTACATTTCATATTGGATAGTACCACTTATTTGCATACCAGCTAAACTTCTGCATTATACTAAACAGTGTTCCAAACACACACAAAACTGCAAAGTAATGTTTAAAATACTATAAAAATTTAAATATTCTCAAAACAGTCATGACTCTTGTGTGTGTGTGTGTGTGTGTGTGTGTGTGTGTGTGTGTGTGTGTGTGTGTGTAAAAGTGAAAATATTCCCAGAGCTCTGAATTCTGATGTAATGAATATGGTTTTATGATCAGCTAAGTCCTATACAATATCATTTATGTTGTAAGCTGAATTAAGTGATTGTTTGTACACATATTTTGTATTGCATCAAAATTGTAATAGACAGAACTGAAACAGATAAACACAAGAGTTGCACTACATGAATCCTAGGTTTGTAAAGTACATGTTATGTATATTTAATTTGTATTATCCATTGGCTTTTCTTAATGATTATACTATATATATATATATATATATATATATATATATATATATATATATATATATATATATATATATATATATATATATATATATATATATCACTTAACCCAAAATCAAGTTTACTGTGTATCTGAGAACAGACATCTCATAAATAACATAAGACACAGCTAATATTTGTCTGTGAGTATAGAATAAATATTAGGATAATTTTCAGTGGAGGTAAACATGTTTATCAATTTGAACAAAGGATACTGGTATTACCCCAATGGAAAACCTGGTGTACCTGATGTTTGCCATATTCTTTATTATAATTTTAGTAATAGACCTTATCCTATTGACAAGTTAGTATGTTCCAGAAATGAACTTTTGACTGGAATCAGGGCTCTAGTATTGTGTCTTAGTTTTTTATATAATGTTGTTTACTTGAAAAATACTCATTCTTGCTTTAACATCTTGAAGCAGAATCAGTCTTTTTCTTGTGTTCAATTTTTCATTTGGTGGAATTATTTAAAATATTCTTCATTGGAAATACAAAGTGCTCATCAATAATATTCTTGGTCTGAAACAATAATTTAGAATTATAGTGATGTCAGACAAGAACATATTTATTATTGTGATACATCAAAAGACTCTTAGCACATTACCATAATCTACATTACTGGAACACCAGCTCCTTTGAGACAACAGAAACATCAACACATTCAATATTGAATATAATTTGGAGCATCACTGGAATTCTACTTAAACTTTATACATTGAACTTGTGATAGAACTTTGGGGACTATTTAATTCACAAAATTGTATGTTATTTTTAAATTAACAGTTTGTATTCTAGGGAAATAAATTTTTGGCTGAAGTTTAGAAAAATTATTGGTTTTCACTCCATTCTAATACTTAATGATGATACAGTCATAACAATATGGTCCACTTTAAACATGTTAAGTAAAATATTCAAACAGCCATATTTTAAAAACTTAAGAAAAAAATTGGAAACAATGCTATAACTACACAAAACTCTAATTTAATGCATAAGAACACATATAGCAAATTTGCAAGAAGTTCAAAGATGTGTAAAATGACAGAAACATTGTTGCAATGAACTGAAAATTAAATTATACATACATATCAAAATATAAGTTTATAGAAATTCAGTTTGTCTACCAATGTTAACAAGGCATTGGTCCCAAAGGTTCCAAAATGTGTAAACAAGAGGCCTATGTGAACAGATTGCTCACCTGTCTGACATCTGCCTAACTGCTAAATGCAAGCACTGACCAAGAAATTAGCATTAAGTAGGATTATTAATGTCAAAATTTCTTCCAAAGCTCATGATTATGCACATTTTGAAAACATCTGCTTTAAGCTTTCTTTACAGATTATTGCTGGTATTAATAAGACAACAATTCTCTAATGAGCTTTTTTATCAACATTACATCAAAACAATGAAGACATCAAATCTGCATGATTTGCAACACACACAAACATCAGCAATATTCAATGGCAAATATGAATAATTTTCCCAATACTGAAATCACTCAATGCTTTCTGTCAATGTTGGTCAAATTCTGCTAAGTGATGTGCCATATTAAGTTGTTTTTGTTTTTAGCAATTACAGTCATATTTGTAGTGGCTTTATTTTTTTAATAAATCTCACATGCTGTCTAAATGCTGTTTAATTGGAGTCAAATTCTAAACATTTCTGAGAAGTTTTCCAATGTTTTTCAATTTTTTAGTATCTGCAGCCATATTCAACTGGATATCAGCAATATTTTCACAGTGTTAAATGACTTCCATGCTAGCATTCTGTCACATTCAATCAAATTCTGCTGAGTTAGTCAGTCATTTGGAATCAGTACACAATTAATAAAATCCAGTTCAGTACCCACGAATGTAGTCCCAGTCTATTTTTAGATCACTTTTTCCTGTCAAAGTTTGGTAGTGATACTAGAGTCAGATTTTGGCATTCTTGGTAAGGATTTAAAGGCAATTGTTTATTCTTTAAAATGTGAGCTTATGGTGTGGTTGTCTGTGTGTATTTTGGCGACAGTGCACATTGAGTAATAAGGTCATGGTGATGATCCGGAAGTGAAATCTGTGTTCCGTTGCCTGGTGTTTTGTTTACGATTCAGCCTCTCAAAAAAATGCAGGTCAACCCTTGACAAGAACTAAACCGTAAAGTCATCTTTGAAGGTATTTTAGATTAACATATGATTTGTATTGATTGTCACACAGTAGAATGATCAGTACTGAGAAACAAATGTAGAGAAAATATAGTGAAATTAATTGTGTACTATGGCCATTTACATTCTGATTATGTTATTGTAATGGTGGGGATATCTGATTATGAAACAGAACCATCTGTACAAGCTTGTAAGGCCTACATGCCAGAATGCTTTCTGTGAAATTTGGAACATTCTGCTAAGTAATTTTTGAGAAGACACTGAAAAGTTTTTCAATTTTTATTAATGATAGCTATATTGGATGGCAGAGCAGCATTTGTACCAGTCTGAAAGGACTATATGCCACAATGTTTTCTAACCAATTTGGTAAATTTTTGTTGAGTGGTTTTCAAGAAGTTTTGTATAATATTTTCCTTGTTCTGTAACCAAATCTAATGGTGGATCAGCATCATTTGTACAAAAGGCCAAGAGTATGCTAGATAATATGCCCATACAATGTATAATAGTACTTTGTGGAAAACTTAAATTTATGTGCAGACAATAATGATCTTTTTCAATCAGTGACCTTGACATTTGACCTTTTATCCAAGTCAATAGGATTATTCTATACCATATGTACAAACCATCTGCAAAGTTAGGTCCATGTCCTTAATGTGCAATTAATGTCACTGTGGAAGCAATTTTTGTTTTTCAGTCAATGACCTTGACCTTTTATTTCCTGGATATACAGGCTTTGTACTCATCCCACATGCAGGTAATCCACAAAGTTTGGTTGAGGTATGTGATCTTGAAACCTTATTATGCAGAAACCATTTGTATTCATTCTGTAAAAGTGATCTTGACCTTCAAGCTTTAACTCCAAAATGAATAGGTTTTTCTACCCCATCTGATGTGCCAACCATCCAATAATTTGGTAACCAATGATGATGTAGAACTGAAGTTATTGTGCAGACACCATTTTACTTCTTGCAGAGTGACCTTAATCTTTGACCTATTGAGGCTGAAATAAATAGGGTCCTTCCTTACTTCAAGTGCAGGACATCAACATAACTGGTAACTGCAGACTGTGAACTCGTGTTCCTCTGTTCTTCTTTCAGTTATTGACTTTGATCTTTAAATGCCCAAAACTGATTGGGTTCTCCCTGACCCTATGTTTAAGCCATAAACAAAATTTTGTAAATGCAGATGGTGGACAACTCCACCTATTGTGCATAAAACAAATTGGTAAAAGAGCGGACATATTGATGGAAAGTGGACATCATCACATAATATGTTCTTATGGCAGGCATGCTGATGAACAACAAATAATGGATGATGCATGCCAAATACAGAGGAATACAAGAAATACTATTAACTGTATGACCGGGGGAACTAATAAAAAGAAATTGGATAAGTACATGGGCAAAAATAATAAATTAATATAAATCAAACAATTTTCTTGGGCACAGAAAGTTCACCAATTAAGCAATCCCTAAAAATTTGTGACAATTTATTTGCATTAACTGCATTACATTTAAGATATGCATGTTGCCAATAAAAAATTGCATAATCTTTAACATGCTAAATTGATAAAAATTTAATGATGTAAGAGGTTATGTTTTGCATAATCAACTAATTATCAGTAAAATGTTAAAAATCTTACAAAATATCAACTTCGTTGTTTTTAAAAAAAATAATACAAATATTCTTTCATCAATGCTGAATAACTGAAAGATTCATACAAATATACAAAGAAAATTTCTCAACATTATGACTTTCCATGCAGGTGCGGCAACTGTAATATTTCCATGTTGATCACTGTAGCTGCCATGTTCGATAAAAGACCGGTAGAAGTTTTATTTAAACACAATTAGACACCATAAGAAGTCTTCCTGTGAAAACCTGATGCTGATAAAATTTTCTGTTTATAACAAGTAGCAATAACAAGATTTTCAAGATGGCTAATTGTGTGGTCATACTGGATGTAAGAATGTATCCAGGCCCAACTACATTTCTTAAGAAAGTGAAAAACCCATCCCGATCCATTTGGTGGAAAAAGCAAGAGTTTCAAGATAACCACTCTGCAAACAGCAAGATTTTTATTTAGGACCAACTAAACCCTGGGATCAGTGTTTCCCTTTCTGCACAGTTGTGTGTCAGGGAAGCACAATGGAGGAAATTTACAGCAAGATTTTTATTTAGGACCAACTAAACCCTGGGATCAGTGTTACCCTTTCTGCACAGTTGTGTGTCAGGGAAGCACAATGGAGGAAATTGACACACACAATTTTTTGCAGTGCATTTTTTTGACACAAAGGATTTGCAACATACAATCAGAATTGATATAATATCCAATTTGTTGGATTAGGGATGGCATTGTGTATACTTTGTATCTCGCGAGCTCTCATTCGATTTTATAGAACTCGGCAAGTTGTCCAGATGTTTAATCTCAATGCTTGTTGCACTAAAATATGATCTTGAGATTAAAACAGTATGCACTAAGAATCATTAGCAAAGAAAGTGAAAGAAGCAGAACATGAAAGAGTAAATGTGGATCTGACTTTAATGTAAAATGGAGAAAATATTCCCTTGACTGGAATACGGCACATCCATTGGGATTACCATTGTGACTTCTGATCTAGTGACTGCGAAGACTGCACAAGTGAATTATCCTTTTATAACAGTGTTTAAGAAATTATTAAAAAATCTGCCCTTGATCACCACAAGATATTTTGGAACACATTATTACCAAGACATTCTTTCAAAATATAGAAATAAGTAAACTTGCAGAGACAAATCCATTATTTTGATTACAAATTTAGGGTGTCATTGCAGATTTGTTAAACTTTGCTGCAGCGAAAGAATGATCTAAAAGTTCAAGTGTAACTTGTTAATGAGAAGATGAGTCATTAGCCTCTTTGATTTTAGGATAAATGTGTTTTAGGACAAAGTATATTGAAACCAATGATGTTACACATTTTACGACATGCAGAAAATTAACTGTCATTTGGTTAAAAAGATTTATATGGATTTTTGTATTGGCTTATACGTAATGTGTTGGTCTATAATATTGCTACAAAAAGATTATAAAGAGACTAATAAAATTATGACTTTAAACTAAAAGGAAAATGAACTAATAAATTATCCTTTGAATGGACAATGCATCTGTGTTAGTTTATTTGTATTTTAGAGAGAGAGTATGTTGTTCAAGTTGCAATATCCTGTTTCAGCTGAAAAAGTATGGATCACATGAAAATTTGTCAGGACCCCCATATTTTATTTGACCACCAGTTCTGATGCCAAAGGGCTTTTTTCACCCTCAGTTTTACACTCATGGGGGTTACAATGCCTGGGATGGATGCCTGTATAAAGTTTTATGGCAGTAGTTTAGAAATAATAGCTATAAAATAACTTGTACCAATGGCCAAACAGACAATGGACTATGGATGATGAACAACAGGTCATCCTATCATCTTTTGGTCTATGACCAGAAAAGCTAACAAGATAAAGTTTTAAAGTTAAGGAATCAGTAACGTAAAGAATAATTTGATGTATAAATTTATGGCAAGACAAAATGATGCAAAACTAGTTTTTTAATGACAAATACAACAGTTATTATTATTATTATTATTATTATTATTATTATTATTATTATAAATATTATTATGAAATAATAAAGTAACTTAGTAAAAAAAGGTCCTTCCCATATTCTCAACAGCAGTTCTCTCAGATGTGTCAATGCCTACCATGGGACTCAATGGTGGACATACAATGGAAACTACCACAATGTCAGAATGTAACCTAAAGGTACTGGTCTGAATTTATGCATACATACATGAAATCATTTATTTTTTTTAACTAAAAACAAAAATTTATTACAACAAAGTTGAATAAGAGGCTCCTGTCATGTAGGATAATTATTAGTTAAAAATCTGAACCAGACAAATGACATATTTGGATAATTTTATTAAATGAAGTTGCTTAGAACAAGTAGACAAATGCAGCTTTTTTATTTGGAAAGAGAATTACACCAAAGAAGCACAATGTGTAAGCAATTTCTTTGATCTAAAGATCCATGCCAAAGCTTTTTGATTTGTGGTTAAATATTTTGTCAAAACTTTTCCAGTAACCACTGGTGGGTTACAAGTTCCCTGTTTTGCTGCATGTTTTCCAGTTTCTTAACAAGAAAAAAATAACAAAAATAGTAACATAACTCAAATGAAGAAACCTAGTTCAACCATAAAATGCTGTCAAATGAGAGAAAGAAAATCTCTATTAAACTATTCTCTACTACACTAATTATTGTTAAGTGGCCAAATTGTCACATTATCCTGACACCAGGTTGACCACTCCTAATACCAACCTCTTAATGCTGAGTGTCAAGGGAGGCAGCTGTTAGTACCATTTTTATAAGTTTTTGGTACGACTCGGCCAGGGTTTGAACTCATGAACTCCCACATCCGAGGTGGATGCTCTAACAATTAGGTCAACAGTGCAGTGAAACCATAGATGGGAAAAGTAATAATACCTGATAACAGAGGTATGTTTTACTCTATAACTCTGGAAGTGTGTGTGTCTGTGTGAGAGTGAGAGAGTGAGAGAGTGAGAGAGAGAGAGAGAGAGAGAGAGAGAGAGAGAGAGAGAGAGAGAGAGAGAGAGAGAGAGAGAGAGAGAGAGAATCACCTCAAATTGATCCTCCAGTGGGGTGGTTGATTTCCCTGGTGTTAGTGTGCATATTTCTTCATAGGTATCTATTAAAACTGAGCAAGGAATAGTTGTCTCCCCTGCCTGAATAGCCTCCAGCAGGGCCTCATACACGAACACATACTGTTCCTACACAAGGAAAAAAAACAGATTATAAAAGCATTCCTCATGTGCACATTCAAACATTCTTCTGTTGAAATACCATAGATTTCAAAGTAACTTGAAAACATAAATAGCCGACTATTTTGGAAGAAATCATTTAGTACTTGACATCTAATTCTTTTAAATAAACACCCATAATGGTAAATTGATCTTTATAACTGGTAGTAAAATATATAAGTAAGCAATGTTTTCATAGTGAAATTGGGCTAGTATAAAAATATGCAGTGACATAATATTTGAAGTACATACTTTTATAACCACTCAAAATATTATGTTATGCAGCAATAAACCTACAGTTGAAATACAGTCATCTAATTTCTTTATTGTAAATAAATTCAAATTTTTGATGCATGTTACAAGCAAGAGTCATCTAGAGCTGATACAACCTGCTTACAATACACTTTAGCCCTCTCAATTCAAATGCTATTTATGCTGCACTTTGTTTCCATGGTAAAAAATAAAAATACTCTCTGTGTGTGTGTGATTTGTATTTTTAACATAGTTTTAACAATCTTTCAGTCATATTGCTATAATATCTGCAGTGACAGTTTATAGTAATGTATATCATTGTGGCATCACATCACAGACATGAAACATAATGTCCCACCCAGTCACATTATTCTGACACCAGGCCAACCTGTCCTAACACTAACCTCTTAATGCTGAGTGCCTTTTGAGGCAGCTGTCAGTACTATTTTTTATAAGTCTTTGATATGATTCAGCTGGGGTTTGACCTATGACCTACTGCATCCAAGGTGCATGTTCTAACCACCAGCAGAGTGGTTAAAAATAATGACTGCAGAATATTCAAAGCATCAAAAGGCACCTCTGCTCGACTTGTATCAAGTTACCTTAAAATATTTCATATATAGGATGTTTACAACTGTATCTAAGAAAATGATTGACATCAGAGTTTTAGTCCAGAAATCATTGTGCACAATCGATGGATGATAAACAAACTGGATCAAAACTTTAAAAACATAAATGCTGAAGAATTTTGCATAGTAAAAGGGACATTTACACCAATGGTCTAATTCGTGTGCCTAATTCCAGGGATATATCTAAAAATTTTGTCTCAAAATTAACATTGTGGATAACTGAAGAGATATTTGTGGGTTTAATGCCATGTTTTAGCACATGATTGGCTATTCTTGGTGAAGGAGAGATCCAGGAATTCTCGTGAAGAACCATTAACTCATGAGAAGCTGTTGGCAAGCTTTCTAACACAGTCTGGTTGGCCAAACTATGACTCAAATCCACACAGACCAAAGTAAATGTCAGTGATCGAAAAAGGCAAATGTTTTAAACAACTCGACAACACATAACTCCCTGAATGAGTGATGGCTGGATGACTAAATGTACACCCTTATTAATAATATTGTAAACGAAGAATTGTGAATAGTAAATGGTATATCTAACCACTATTCTATTATGTGTACTAAAATTTTGATATCTTAAACAGTTTTAGTCATCAAGTTATGATCCAGAAACAATAGTATAAATGATCGATTATTGAACAAGTGTATGTGTGTATATGTGTGTGTGTGTGAACATGCATGCATGTAGTATGTGGTTATTGGTGCATTAACAGTCATGGCTATATTATGCTTAATAAAAAGTTCCATTTTAAAAAAAAAATGATAAGGACAAAATACAAACCCATCTAACCAAAGTAAATTTTGCCATCACATTGTTAAGTGACAAGGGCTTGTACTCAGTAACAAAGAAAAGAGTGAAAGCCAACAAGCTTTGTATATTTTTACAAAACAATTTATTTCCCTAGACAACAATGTAGAAATTTGTAAAAAGGACATACAATCTGTGAATATAATCCAAATATGATTCTAAAAAAAAAAACACAAGTCCTAACACTAAATAGTCCTATAAGAATCTGGGTTCATGTCTTGACGACATATGAATATGGAGGGCGAAGACGTCAGATGTAGTCTAGTCTAATAAATGAATAACCATAATTCCTCACTTGAATCAGTCTTTGTTTCAGAATAATTCCAAAATTAATTTCCTTGAATATTTTTCAGAATTGTTTTTATAAGAAAGTCAACTTATTAAGTGTCCAGGAAAATAAATTATTGAATCCAAAAATCAAATGAAGAATAAAATATTCTGGCAAAAAATTTAAAATAAGTACATAGATACACCTTGTTCCTTCAAGGTTTTGAGTGAATATGGCCAAACCAACATTAAGAATGTGTATTTACACTCAAAACATCACTTCAAATCTCGCAAAATTGGTCATGTGGTCTCTTATGCTAAAATGCACACATAGACCAATGTCACTCCACTAAAAAACAATCATAAAAAAAGTTGTTTACAAACACTGATCATGCGGAGAAAGTATGTCTGTGATGTTAACCAATCATTTTAACTTCCTGCTGATTTGTTACCAAAGTAAGACGAGCTCAATGTCAATTCTCACATCTTACTATTTTATCTTAAATAAACAAAGTTTGTGCTAAAATTATATCTCTACTAAAAATAGAATCCCGAATCTGAGAAAAATATTCATTGCAATTAAATACAATGAAACAAAAATGAAATAAAAATAATTTTAAACCTTACACACAATCAATTTAATCACATATATTTAACAACATACAAAAGGTAAAGGAAGTATTGTTGCAAATACTCAGCAAGTTTACAGTGCTCAGTATATTGTATGCAATCCCAAGTTTAATAGTCCTTAATGTAGGCATTAGAAAGGCATGGAGGGCTTGTGAGATTATTTACTATGTTGTCTCAGTGACCTGCATTTTTGGTCAAAGTATGTGGTCTTGAACAAAACTTGCTTTGTAGGAAGCATTATTTTCTTATTAGACTTACCATGACTGTGACTTTTGATTTTTAAATCCCACAATCAACTGGCCACCACCATACCTTAAGTGAAAGCCCTCCACAAACTAAGGCCAAGGTATATGGTCAAAGAATAAAAGTTATGATGAAAAATATTTTCTTCTTTCACAAGAGTAATCTTTATTCTTTAATCTTTGAACTCACAGATCAAAAGGCTTCTTCCAAATCCAAAGTTTAAGCCATCCACAGACATTGGTGGAGGTACATTGTAAAAAACTTAAATTTGTTATGTAGATACCATTTGTTCATTTTTCAACCACAATGAACTTGACCACTGATTTCCGACCTGTAAATATATCGGCTCCTTCCTTGCCATTCAAACAATTTGGTTTAGGTCAATTATGAAGAACTAATTTTTATGTGTGGAAGTCATTTTTATTCTTTGAGTCTGTGACCTTGACCTTTGACCCTTAAATCAATAGGCTTCTACCTTATCCCGAGCACAAGCCATCTACAACGTTTAGTCCAGGCTGTGATAAAGAACTAATGTATTTACAACCTGATGAGAAACATACTTCACTCAGATATTCTGAGTAGTTTTGAAATTGTTCTCCAGAAACAGAAGTGTAAATGGCTGATGGATGGAAAAAAAGATAAATGAAGCCAAAGGTACAAAGGTACAACTGGGCCACCAGTTTTACTATGTGCACTAAATTTAATATCTTAAATGGTTTTGAACTTTGCCGTGGCAATTTAAGTATAGATGATTGATGCATGGAATGGAAAGAATAATGTACAAAAACAAACAAAAAAGGAAACTGAACAAAAAGCATATTTGGGCCACCAGTCTAATATGTGCACAAGGTTTTCATAGGGATACCTTGAAATATCTGAGAATTATTCCCTTGAAACAATAATGTATACAGACAAAATGATGGATTATCTCTCCAGTATTACATAAAGTTGGCATAACAGAGGCAAGATATTACATTGGAAAGTAAACACACAGTAAAATATTTACACCATACTAGTGGTATTTTTATCTGACAGCATGTGAGACATACCCAATTCTGTATCATGTTGACTCGATTACTCCTTAGTGTTTGTACACATTGAGGCACATCAACTTTCTCCTCTGCCTTGGCCTGTTTCAGCAGATAATCCAGGGCAATGTAAGTTCCTGTCCTCCCAATACCAGCACTGCAGTGGACTAAAACTGGGCTGGAATTATCAACACTGTATTGCTGAACTTTTCTACGGAAGTTTAGTAATGGGGTTGGCGATGCTGGAGCTCCATGGTCAGACCAGGACGTGAAATGGAACTGTTTGATGATGCGGCTAAATTTCAGCTAGAAACAAATGTAAATCTTAACTTGTGAGTTTCTTATTTCAAATCACTAAAAAAATTCATATCCTGTAAAATTTAAGACATGACAAAACAAATCAATATAAAACATCCATATCTTGTAAAAGACATGACAATAAAAAAACAGTACAAATTTTTCATACCCTGCAAAATTTAAGACATGACAATACTAATCACTATTAATAATCCATTTCTTGTAAAAATTTAAGACAACACAAATCACTACAAATTCTCCATATTCTGAAAAACTGAAGACATGACAATACATATCACTAGAAATCTTCCATATCTTGTAAAAATTTAAGACATGACAATACAAATCACTACAAATCTTCCATATTCTGTAAAATTTAAGATATGGCAATAAACATCTTGTTATGAACTTTATGAAATTATGTTCATTCCTGACCTTGGCACAAATATGAATGTCATCATCAAAAAATTGATACATTTATAACCATTATGCTTACCTTGTCCTCTTGGATGTGGACATTCAATATCCACTGTAACCCAAATATCACCTGTCCATCTCCAGTTTGTACACATGGAAAAAGATGATCATCGTACACTTCTAATGCACACCACACAACAAAATAAAGATTAGGAAATATTTTAGACGAAAGTCAAACTTACTGCTGAAATCCTAAAGGATCTAATGGTATAATCCGTGTATTCTGCAGTGTCAAGCATTTCCACTGTCACTTCTCCAAATTCCCGACTCCCCTCATCAGGCCAGTACTGCTCACATTTTTTCTGGAAGAAGGACAGGTAGAAAAGGTCACAGAGACATGAAGACTTGTCTGGGATATACCAGTATAATTATATGGTCATGGGCAAAGGATATAAAAAAATAATTTTGATGTCACTGTTGCGAACTCAGATGTCATCATCAGGAAAGACATAAATAAAAAGGTTTGTTTCTAATCTGTACTTGAATTAAGAAAGGAAATTAAATAATTGTAAATATTAAATGGAAGAAGAGGAGGATTTTGAATATGAAACTTGAAAATGTGCATGTCAGCATATATGTGTGTGTGTGAAAAACATGACAAGCATGCTTATTTTGATACATTGAAATCTAAATAAAAATTATCAAGGGTGAAGTAATATTACTACAGATTTAACACAAACCTTGCATGTCTCTACAAGATTGGTTAGCATGACAATCTTACAGACTTTCTGCTGCCAAACCATCCTCCAGAAGTCAACCAGCATGGCTTTGTTAGGACCTGCACAACACACAAACATGGTGGGGGAATGTTTAACAGGAGGAACTACTCTAAGAAACACACAGCAAAGAATCTATTGATTTAGAGTTTCAAAAGCATAACATTATAAGATAGTAATGAAGAATATATTTCACATCATTAAATCTGAATAAAAGAGCTTATGTGCTCAACAACGTCTACATATGACCCAAGAATTTTATTATTTTCAATGTATAATGTCAAGATCGTAAATCAAGATTGTCAACCATATCATGCAAATTAGAAGTTTTAATATATCTGACTCGTTTCCTTTGTGTAAAGTATATTATCTGAAGACATCCATATTTACTATTATGGCAAAATATAACTGAAGTGTAAGTTAGGTATTTCAATTCAAGCTCATACATCAAGATTTCCAAAAGTCATATGCAGATTATCAGGTTTTCATGTATTTTTACTTGTTTCCTATTTGTTTCATATAATACTGAAACCATCCATACTTTCACTTTTCAGGCAGAATAGAATTTCTCCACAATCTAGGAACAACTGCTTAATCCATATAATTAATTCTTCTCATTAAAAACCCTTCAGCAGTTACATGTATTTATCACCAATCATAACTGTACAAGTGACCTAATTGTTATCAAAAAATATAGTTATCTTATCAGGTTGATAAGAAGTCTGAATTCGAAATTAAACAAAAAAAATTTGCTATTACATGACATAAGACTTTAAAAATAAATTGAAACTATAATGTGCAAAAAGATTTTCAATGAATTAAAAATAAGACCATTCCCTACTTTTAACTCTTGAGTGTTGAAACCATTCATGAACTTTTTCTGGAATAACACAATTTTCAAATTGTTTGCTGCAGTACACATGATGGATGTAAGTTTCATTTAGGATAAAGTAAACATCTTAAAAGTCATTTGGTGAAAAACATGTCATAATCATCTTCAGGAACAAGTGACAACAAGAATTATAAGCCAGTTGTCATGGCAGCCATATTGGATGAATGATTAGTACCATCTTTATTTACATTCAACTAAGGTGGCACTCACCAGTTATTATGTACTTTTGACAGTGATGTATTGAAGGTGAAGTCATTTGCATATAAAACATACACAGTGGAGAGAATGCTGCATACCTCTATACTACTTTCATGTAATGTGGCTGACATTTCTTTGGATATTGTACTCTTGGACATTGTAAATGATCTTAGCACCCTGCTAACTAAAATGACTGCTCTCTTGTACTCCAAATTATCAATCTGAATTTGTCTAAGTACACTATCCATGGCAGCTATTAAAATATGGAAAATGAATTTTGCCAGATTAGACAATACCAGCTTCTGAAAGTGCAATGAATAAATTACCAAATATATAAAATGTAAAAAAGTTATCAGAACAAGTGGAGCTAGCACTTTTTTGAAAGGTGCACATCTGGAGTAAGGCCAAGCTATATACTCTCTAAACCATATTACACCTATCAATCATGCATCAAAATAAAAGGAATTAAATGTTCTTTGAACAATACCTAATATATACAAAGTCAATTTTTAAACAGCTGGTATAACTAGTGAGGAAACCCGAAAAAATTCTTTTTCTTTAAAATTCTAAACCTATGCTAAATATGAAACTGTAGAGTTTCACCTAAGAATCCATTCACAAATAGAATAACAATATTTTAAGAAATGACTTTCTAGTCAGGAGTAACAATATCAAGATGGCTGCAGTGGTGGCAATACTGTTTAACAGAATGGCACCATTTACATATAAGACCAAATGGACATCAAAATAAGTCTTCTAGTAAAAACCCAATGTAGATCTGACTATCAAGTAGAGTTGTGATAACCATATTTTTAGTATCCCTGCTTTGGTGAATACCCAACTGACATCACATACTTAAGACCAGATAGACAACATTTTTTTTTAGTGAAATCCCAATGTTGATACAACCATCCATTAAAGTGGAATAGCAATAACGATATTTTCAAGATGACTTCCATGGTAACCATATTGTGGACTAAATCAGCACATTTTCATTTAGGATCAACTAGATATCATATGAAGTCTTTCAGTTAAAACCAAATGCTAATACAAGTCCATCCATTAGCAGGAAAAGTGATGACAATATTTTCAAAGTGATTACTCTGTCAGCCATAGTGGAAATCAGACTGGCAACATTTTCAATTAGGACCAAATAGACATGACAAGAAGCCTTTTAGTGAAAACCTACTGTTGATATGACCTTCCACTCAGGAGGATGTTCAAGATGGCCAAGATATGGTGGCAATCTTGGGTGTCAGAGCAGTACTGGTTTCATTTAAGACTAGCTAGACCATGAGATGGGTCACATGTCAAGGCAATCCTCCAAGTGGTTTAGAATGAGTAGCAATAACAAACTTGTTCCTAATGGATTGACAGATGATAGACAACAGACCATCCCATAACCTCTTCTGATCTATGACCAGTACAGTTAATAAAAAAATATTTAAGTTTTCAAGGATGCAAATACACACAAAGTTTCACAACAATGTAAGCAAAATTGTTTAAGTAGAAAAATCCTCATGCAAAATGATTTGCATGCATAATGATAAACAGTACTTAATGCACAGCGTCATGGTAATTAGTTACTGAAATCTTCAAAAGTGCCACAGGTGGCAGAGTAAGAAATTCTATGGGCATAGACTGACATGCTGTTTTTACTTTTTAATTCACTATAAAAACATGAAGTACAAGCTGCATGACATCCTGAAAACAAAATGTACATATTGTTTCCATTCCTTTTAATACCATCTATAGTGTAACTAACAGGTTTATTAAGTCGTTATACATATATAGTGTTTTGGAAACACACTAAATACATACCCTGGGATGCAATGTATGCCTTTGGTGAATTATAACCCTAAAATGAAAAGAAGATTTGATCAAGAAACACCTGTTTGTTAAACATACAATCAATCATGAAAGAAACAAAGAATATACAATGGAACCTATCTACAGTGGTTCTCCAGTATTTAGGATATCTGGTCCTATGAATTTCTGTCTGTCCAAGCCTTTTATGTATAAAGTATAGAACACCTGTCCACTGCAGTCACAAACTTCATTTATTCCTTGCCTAATGCTTATAGATTTTACCCTGATTATTGAGGAGACCTGCCCATTGAGGCCATAAAAATTTAAGTTTGTCCAAGAGTGCTACTTACATATTTTACCCTCAGTCTTCATGAGATTTTCCCTTTGTGGCTAGAAAAATCAGTCTGTCCTGGACTACTATTTATAGAGACCGCTCCAGTGGCCTATTGGTTAGAGCATCTACCTCAGATGCTGGATGTCATGGGTTCTATCCCCGGTCGAGTCATACTGAAGACTTACAAAAATGGTACTATCAGCTGCCTCACTTGGCGCTAAGCAACAATAGGTTAGTGTTAGGAATGGTTAGTCTGGTATCAGGATAATTTGACTGGGTGGGACATCATGCTACATGTCTGCGGAATGATGACCCCGTGCAAAACATCGCTATAAACTGCCACACTACAGACATTGTAGCAATTTGACTGAAAAATTGTTAAAGCTACATTAAAAATCATAATCACATCACATCACTATTTATAGATCTGAAAGTGGTTTCAGGTTACAAGGACTCTGGCCAGAAAATTCAGTCAATCTAAAAACAAATAATTATAGATTTTACCAGTTTAAGATTTAAACTGGCATACTGCATGAAACTTTGTTACCAGTACATCATGTAATACTGTTACCAGTACATCATGTCATGCAGTCAAGGCATGATTTATACTGGAACATAACTGCTAAAACTAATTTATTTATTAAAAATTTAGATGTGACTGAGATGTATAGACTGAAACACAAAAGTTACATGTGACTGAGACATATAGACATGAAATATAAAAGTTACATGTGACTGAGATGTATAACCTAAAATACAAATGTTACATGTGATTGTGATGTATAACCTAAAATACAAAAGTTACATGTGACTGAGATATATAACCTAAAATACAATATTTACATGTGACTGAGATATGTAAACTAAAATACAAAAGTTACATGTGACTGAGATATATAACCTAAAATACAATATTTACATGTGACTGAGATATATAACCTAAAATACAATATTTACATGTGACCGAGATATATAACCTAAAATACAAATGTTACATGTGATTGTGATGTATAACCTAAAATACAAAAGTTACATGTGACTGAGATATATAACCTAAAATACAATATTTACATGTGACTGAGATATGTAAACTAAAATACAAAAGTTACATGTGACTGAGATATATAACCTAAAATACAATATTTACATGTGACCGAGATATATAACCTAAGACACAAAATGTACATGTGACTTAGATATATAACCTAAAATACAAATATTTCATGTGACTGAGATATATAACCTAAGACACAAAATGTACATGTGACTTAGATATATAACCTAAAATACAAATATTTCATGTGACTGAGATGTATAACCTAATTACAAAACATTGCATGTGACTGAGATGTATTAACCTAAACTACAAAAGTTACAAGTGACTGAGATGTATAGATCTAAAATACAAAAGTATGCAAGAGAAATAGTTAATGAAGGTTCAACAGACAAGTGGATGATTATGACTACCCTATTCTGACAGACAAGTGGATGATTATGATGTTGAATATTTTGACAGAAAAGTGGATGATTATGATGTTAAATATTATGACATAAATGGATAATTATTATATAAATATTTTGACAGATAAATGGATGATTATTTAATAGGATGATTATGATGTAAAATATTATGACAGATAAGTGGATGATTATGATGTAAAATATTGTGACAGATAAGTGGATGATTATGATGTAAAATATTTTGACAGATAAGTGGATGATAATGATGTAAAATATTTTGAAAGAAAAGTGGATGATTATGATGTAAAATATTTTGACAGATAAGGGGATGATAATGATGTAAAATATTGTGACAGATAAGTGGATGATTATGATGTAAAATATTTTGACAGATAAGTGGATGATAATGATGTAAAATATTTTGAAAGAAAAGTGGATAATTATGATGTTAAATATTATGACAGATAAATGGATGATTATAATATAAAATATTACTACAGATAAGTGGATGATTATGATGAAAAATTTTTTGACAGAAAAGTGGATGATTATGATGTTAAATATTATGGCAGATAAGTGGATGATTATTATGTAAAAGATTTTGACAGATAAGTGGATGATTGTGATGTAAAATATTGTGACAGATAAGTGGATGATTATCAATGTACTTTATTTCATTCAAAGAGAAGAAATCCAGCTAATTCAATTTGACACTCACATCAATATAGCTAGCATTGACATAATCCGACTGAGGGTCATTTGGATGGGGGTCCAGTACGACTCGAGAATGATCATCTGTTAAAGAAAAGAAAATAAGCTTATCTTCACCTTAATGGCATCTGAATTATCCAAGCAACACTGTCTATAACATCCAAGAAATTAAACCAATATTATGGCAATTATGGGGGGAACGGGGTAAAATTAAAATGCTGAGCACCTAACACTTAAATGCAAAACTAAAACATGTCAATGTATGGACAAGGGTAAAACTACATGCCCCTTCCACATTAATGATACAGCAAAACTAGTAATATAGTAACACTATGGCATGTGCCAGATGGGAACATTACTTCAATTTCCTATAGCATGTGCCAGTGGGGAGCACTATTTTGATTTCATATGACATGTGCCATTGGGGAGCACTACTTTGATTTAATATGGCATATGCCAGTGGGGAGCACTATTTTGATTTCATATGGCATGTGCCAGTGGGGAGCATTACTTTGATTTCATATGACATGTGCCAGTGGGGAGCACTTTGATTTCATAATGCATGTGCCATTGGGGAGCACTACTTTGATATAATATGGCATGTGCCAGTGGGGAGCACTATTTTGATTTCATATGCCATGTGCCAGTGTATGGACAAGGGTAAAACTACATGCCCCTTCCACATTAATGATACAGCAAAACTAGTAATATAGTAACACTATGGCATGTGCCAGATGGGAACATTACTTTGATTTCCTATAGCATGTGCCAGTGGGGAGCACTATTTTGATTTCATATGACATGTGCCATTGGGGAACACTACTTTGATGTAATATGGCATATGCCAGTGGGGAGCACTTTTTTGATTTCATATGGCATGTGCCAGTGGGGAGCACTACTTTGATTTCATATGACATGTGCAAGTGGGGAGCACTACTTTGATTTCATATAGCATGTGCCATTGGGGAGCACTACTTTGATTTAATATGGCATGTGCCAGTGGGTAGCACTATTTTGATTGATTTCATATGGCATGTGCCAGTGGGGAGCACTACATTGATTTCATATGGCATGTGCCAGTGGGGAGCACTACTTTGATTTCATATGGCATGTACCAGTTGGGAGCACTATGATTTCATATGACATGTGTCAGTGGGGAGCACTACTTTGATTTCATATGGCATTTGCCAGCGGGGAACACTACTTTGATTTCATATGGCATTTGCCAGTGGGGAGCACTACTTTGATTTCATATTCCAGTGGGAAGCATTATTTTGATTTTCTATGTGCATGATGAGTGCAGCATACATTTTTTTTAAGAAGCCAGTGCTTTTGTTAAAATGTCATTACAGCAATTTGTTCTCAAGGCTAAAGTATGGTACCTGCAAGATACAAATTAAATAAGACTAAATAAGTATTTACAGTACTATGTCAGTGTGGTCTTAAAATAATAGAAAATAATAAGAAGCAACAAGTTTTGTAAAACTGAACAACTAATTTCCATAGAATACAAAGTCAAACTGTAAAAAGAACATGTGACATGGCAAATTAAATCCCAAAATAATCCTAGAATTACTAACTAAAGTCCTAATGATTAAAGTTATAAACATTCATTGGTTGGAATTCCAAAATAAATCCAATGCTAAAAGATGAGCCTGTGGTTGCCCATGCTGTGGTGGTCTTTTGTTGAAACACACTAATACAATCCAAGAATTTATCCTTGCTTTAAATTTCACTATAAATCCAAATGCCTATTTCCAAGAATTTTGTTTTTGATGAGCACATTGTATTTAAAGTGAATAAATAATTTGAATAAATCAGTTCCAATATAAATGTATTACAGGGCACAACAATAATACAGCTGATTCTGCCAAGATCTCATAGCACAAATAAATGATTTCTAGAAAAACAAGATTATATAGTCCAATATTTGACCTCAGGTCTAAAGTAACATTTTATTAACAAAAAACTATTACCTAAGTAAAAAAATTTCTATATGGTTCCAAATGTTTATGAGATAAAAAAATTATAATAAAGAATATGGTAACACAATGTAAATGACTCAGCAAAGATAATAATCTTAATAGTTAACGCATAAGGAAATATTTAGCATAGCTCCCAACCCCAGAACACAAACCTAATGACTGCTTATGACAAAAATACAGATTTTCAGGAACAAATAATGATTTTTAAAACTTTAATGCATATGTAACCATTTACAACATCTCCAACCATCAGTAAAGTAACTTACTTAATTGTTGAATGTTAAAGATAGGTCCTGCACTCTTGCACCTTCTGAATGGGCTCTGCCCTGTTACATTCAGGTGTCCATTCAGAAGGTGCATAGATGCTACACACACTCAGACACAGGCTGTTTACAAAAGCTTTTCAACACCTTGTTTTTTATCATTATCAATTCCAATGTACTGTCTTTCACTGATGATCTGAAATCTGTGCAATTTGTTTACTGAACTGTTTATCTTCTAGCACAAGAGTAATAATTTGTGATTTTAATATGTGGAAAAAGTGTGAGAAATAAATCACTCTAGCAAAACTAGTAACTGAGGGAGGTTCATTTCTAAATAAAATAAACTGAACTTTGATCAAATTACATAAAAATTTTCTCTTTATAAACAACTCATGTTCAGGCTGAGTTGTTGATAATGAAGCAGCAAGCTCATGTTTATTAGCTTTTTCATGCTGTTTTATGTCATGGGTGCCTCCATGCCCAATAGCAAAATCACAATTATGCAATTTGCAAACTGCAAGGTTTTCTCCTTTAAAAGATGGTTTCATAAATCGAAACAGGATGACCCAGTTGTCCTTCCTGTTTCATTTTCTCTTCTTTGCTGGAGAAAATTCTGAATCTTCTGCTTTCCTTTTCAACATTATTAGAAGTTGAATATCATGAAGATGAGACACAGTGATCTGTTTGCGCAATTCAATATGGTGGTGAAAGACTGGCATGGTAGCTTTGATTTCGAATGAACGGGATATTCTTATATCCATGTGATACATTTACTCTCAGAATGGAACCAGATGCCCATTATAAACAGAAAATTGCATGGAAATTTTTAGTTTTAATGTCTTAAAAAAAAACAACAGATTTTTAACAAGAAAAAAGTACAGCTGTATTCCCATGCAAAATACATGGAAAAAATGGGACACCTGGCAGCTATGGGCTATGTATTTTCTGTTTACAGAAGAAAAAAAGCAATGATTCAGGTCAAGCAGAAAATGAACTTGATGTTGGACAAAATCAAGTCCAACATACAATGTCACATAACAAATATATAATGAAATTTTAAAAAAACATTAAAAAAACCAATAACAATGCAAATTATATATACATAACTACAAAACAAATACCTTCATTATTGCCCCAAAATAAAACATTTAAACCTGAATACAACTGCAGAGTACTCTGCAAGAAAGAGGCAAATTTTGGAGGAATATTTCTGTTAATGAAACTGATAAAAATGAAAACTACTTACATGCAAATATGTTGTTGTATCGGTTTTTAGGTTTATTCTCAGGTTTTAGGGCAACTCTACATAAAGCCATTAGTCCACCTGGAAGATCCTGTTTTAAGAAAGAATAAAATTATCAGTAACTGCTACATTATTCATAAAATACTATATGATCATACTGAAATCTAAAATATGACAAACTCTATGATAATCACTTTGAAGTTTACCTTGACTTAGAGGATAACAATTTAAATTATTTTTAATTGAGATCTACAATTAATAAACACCTGCAATTTAAGATGAAATATTCCAAAATAGCATTTAAAATAATTTTGCAAATGTAGCTTTCAATCAAATTCTTTTTAAAAAAGCATGGTTTCTAAAATTTTGTAATAAATTTTTTTTACACCATATTCCTTTTTAAATCCATCACTGTCAATCATTTTTTTCACGATGATGTATTCTTCCAGGTCTTTCAGCTTGACGGGACTTGATAAATTCTTCATGTCCACATTCGCATAGATTGGTTCCTGGTTTTCGTTGATCTGATTATCAGCCTGTTCGAGGGGACAACTCTCTATAGAGAAAATATACATCAAATTTACTTGCAAAATAATTAGAAAAATAAAATTAAATAAATTTATTACTGACAAATTAGCTGTAGAATAGCTCTGCAGAATCCTTATGATAAGATTTCCTATGAAAACTGTGTGATTAATGCAAAATTACCAAAATAATATAATTAACTAAAAGATCTTTGTAATACCAGTTATAACCAGTGGAAAAAATAATGGTGTTGAAAGAATGTGACCATGCTTGTATTTCACCAACATAAATCTTCAGGTTAAATATGGACTTCAGATGAACTGATGGTACATTTTTAAGTCAGGCTTAAATTTCAGCCAATTATATAACTGGATTTTAGACTCAAGTTAAATTTAAGAACTGATAAATCTTGAGTCAAACTTGAATTTCATCATTAGATCATTAGATTCTCATTAAATTTAAGTCCAAAGTTCTTTGGGTGAAATTCAAACCACCTAACATATGGTCAAATGTGCAAATGATTTACAATTAGTCAATTATATGACTGATCCATACAAATATTAAAACAACTGATAAATGGGTGCAAATGAAAATAAACTATTTTATCAACAATTATTGTTCACCTTATGATATCCCATAATGAACTTCACTTTAACCTATTTTACCCATGTATCACTCAATCTCCTGGTAACCTTAAGCTTACAGTTTGCTAATATTATATATTTTTTTCATGTATACTGTGAAAAAAAGCTTTAAAACAATGGACAATTTTAACAAAAGTTTACAATCATCGAAATCCAGGTGTTGGGTAAATGTCAGTACAATTTACTGAACTTTAATTAAACTCGTGCCTTTGAAGCTCCATACTTTTAATATTGTGCACATTTTTACCTGCACATTATCATTATTTGCATTATATACCAAATGATTTCTATCTAAATCTGGGAGGTGCCTGTATCATTTGAATAAGATTTCTTTTGACTTCAGAGGTTTATCATACAAATATATTTTTCAATGTCTGGATGGCATTAGTTGATGAAGATGATGATGATGATGATGATGATGATGATGATGATGATGATGATGATGATGATGATGATGATGATGATGAAAATGGCAGGTAAAAGTTCAATTGGTGTATTGTATTAGTTTGCAATATAGATAATATTAATAAAATTTTTATGTTTCTGAAGTATGGGCAAACCTATGGATGGACTCTTTTTCAACAGCCGTTCTGTCTCATGTCCTGTGTCCAACAGGTTTTCTTTCATCTCCTTCAGACGGTTGGTAAAAGGTGAGAAGCTCTGCTCTCCAGCGCCATTTTGATCACGGGACACCTGCAACACTTTCTTGAACCTTCTCCTTCTGAAAATGTTCATGTTAAAACTTTCATTGCAGAAATGGATAATTATGACATTTTTCTTAAGACAACGATGTACATGTAACTAGATGAACAAAATTCTACTTATGTTATTTCTCTGTTGCTTATTATAATGTTAGCATTTGCAGGAGAAAAAATGAACTTATCACAGCCACAGGAAATAGAAATTGGGAATATTTACTAATAGAATTATATCTTGTAATTCTTAGATGGAGGAATTTGTGCTACTCTTCCCAAAAACAGCTTGAAGCAAATGTTTCCAATAACACTGTATCTCGTTAGCTGATATATTTTTAGCTGAATGCACTATTAAAAAAGATCTTGCTGGCTAGTATAACTATGGATTTTAAATAAATCTTTCTGGTTGTTTAAACTCTGAAAATATTTTCTATCATCCAAAGAAAAGACTAGAATGAATTTACAATAAAATGGGCAAGTCAGAATGGAAAGTCTACTGAGTAGTTCTGGCTATAAAAGTTATCCCTTGGATCAACATAAAAATTCAATAATGATATCTAAACCTTTTCTAAAAATGATCTAATTAGAGCCATTTCAGAATTAAATATGATGGTTGTGTGTAAGGCACTTATCTTTAATGAACATGCACTGATGTGTATTACTTGATGTTGAAAATTTTGACAAATGCATATTTTTTTCACAAAAATGATAAACTTCCACCATTTACACAGGAATAAAATAATGCCCAGAGTTGTTTGATGAAAAAATTATTTAGGCCACAAATTTTTTGTACCATTTACTGTGCAGACAGACCATTCCTAAGGTAAATTGCCATCACATATGATTAAAGCCAACAATCTATTTGTATGGTGCATGGATAATATAATGTATTTGTTTTGAAGAAGAGTCACTAACAGAAATGGGGGTGTGCTCTTATGCCACATAAAATCTCCTACCATCTGAATGAAACTCAATGATAGTTCTGTTGCTATTGGATTGGATCAAGTTGATATTAACAGAATCTATATTGGGTTTGTGTCTGAGACATGAAATTTCCAGTCATGGGATTATATTATTTGTCCACCTATGAGGCAATGCTTCATGGAGAAACAAAAATGTAACCCCATGATACTGGATTCCCTTGTCCTGGTACAAAAACTGAAAAAGAATATTTTTCTCACACAATATTTTTCAAAAATAAACCCACATTTTTGCTATACTGTTAGCAAATTCAACAAATAGTATTAATAAAATGCCTCTCACTTTCTAATAAGGTCATCAGATCTTGCACTCTTGTATGAAAATATGAATAAAATATCTAAGAAGAATCTAACTATATATGCCACTCTTAGAAAAGAAGAAAAATCAGGAAAACAGTTATAACTGTTATGTGTTGGAAGCATTGCACTACCAGTGGCTTAGAGTAACATAATGCTTACATAAAAAACTGCCGATTAAGATGAATATGCTAGTGTGGGCCATCAGATGACCTGTAGTACACAGGTTCTACACATGAAAATAGACACATAAAAACACAATATATTATTACTCTATTATCACATTTAATTGATGGATGTGATATGAAAATAAAAAGAAGTACTTAATAACTTTGTGTTGCTATCATTGGTGCAGTGATATGCTATATGGAAAAAATTTTTTGTGGAATCACAGGTGGACTGATAAAAAAAACCCACTCTGGCTGGTAAGTGCAAGAGTTTTCATCCCATTGTTATATTTGACTCATCTAGAGTGGATTGTTTGTGTTTGACAAAGTCAGAAGAACGCAGTTGGACATAACCCATTTCTGGTTTTTGCCAGCTTTATATGATTTGTTATCAAAGCTGGAGACCTTCAGTGGCTTTATGAGTTAATTTCTTTTATATCTCTTGTTGTATTTTATAACACCACCATTGAGGCACAGCAGAAGACAAAGGTTTCTTCAATTCCTACTCCATGGACTGAGATAAGATTTGCAAAAACTGCTAGATTTCTCTGTCACATGGGTAAGAATAAAGAATCTTCCACCTTATCAGTAATAACACGAATAGTCTACTTCACAGCCAAACATATCATCACTTTCCATATTTTATTCTGAGACTCCATCATATGACTCTCTTCTACATTTTTTGTCTGACTATAGCTTTTTGAAATACATCATCAAAGGATGAAGAAAAAGGATTTCTCCTCAAGAGACAAAAGAATACAAATCATGCAATAAGGCTAAATTGGATTTAATGTAAAAAAAAATGATCTCTCATCAAGAGACGAAAAAAATAAAACTCATGCAGTAAGGCTAAATTAGATTTAATGTCAAAAAATCTCTTCTCAAGAGACAAAAGAATACAAATCATGCAGTAAGACTAAATTAGATTTAATGTCATAAAAACGATCTCTCCTCAAGAGACAGAAGAATACAAATCATGCAGTAAGACTAAATTAGATTTAATGTCAAAGTTCTATTATAAGTATGGACCAATAACAACCAAATATAGCATAGATAACTGTTACATAACTGAATTGTGGTAATCCACTAAAGCTCACCTGTAAAGCAACACAACAATCAGAATCAGAATCACAACGACAGATACAATAGCACCAGCAATGGCCCCTCCAATCAAGGATGCTCCAATTGTAACAATGGGTTTTTCCACCTGGTTACAGTGTGTTCCCTCATAGCCCTTTTCACAGCCCCCAACACAGTGCCCTGTGTATGTATCACAGGAGTGTTCTCTGCAGAAACCACAGGTCTGTGAACAGTTCTCTCCATATGAACCACGTTCACAGACTGAAAACATAAAACAAAAGAGTAAAAAAAATAAATTATTTTTGTCTCTGAGATACGTGGTAGATATGTTTTACTTTAATAATATCAAGATTAAATATTCTATTCATAGAAAATTGATCAGGTCATCATTCAAGATGAAAAAGGAGAACAGTCAAGTCTTGTTTATCTGATATTAATTATCTGACAATGTAAAAGGGGAAATACAAATTCATAACTGTGAATCAACCAGTCATGTTAAATGATGAATGAAAATTTAAATTTTGTTTAAATCTTCCAGTCACGTTAAATGAGTTTAATTCCTCTAGTCATGTTAGATTATAAAATCCAAAACTATTTAAGGCATGCTTAATTCTTTATGTCATGTTAAATAATAAAATCCAACACTATTTAAGGCATCTTGAATTCTTTTAGTCATGTTAAATAATAAAATCTAACATTATTTAAGGTATGCTTCAAGGTGCATTTCTATCATATGAATGACTTGGCACATTGCACTTACTACATGTAGCTCAAATTATGGTATAGTCATTAACAATGGAAGTTTTACTGACATTTGAATTACCAATGAATGATGACCACCCATACAAAGACGAGACATCATGCAGGATTACAATCAGATACCATTTCAAGAATCAAGTGATCTTAATTTCTATCAAATACATTGGTACAATAAAATAATAAAGCATAAAAGTATTTATATACTTAGAGAAGGTTGATCAACATCTTTTGCACTAAGTTTTACACTTTTACTTTATTGAAAGGAATCTATAGTTAAAGAAGGATAATTGAATTCTTATGCACTATGTTTATATTTTTACTTTATTAAAAAAAAATCTGAACAAACTTGAGCACTAATTCGACAAGAGGCACACTATACTGGTTGTCTTTTAAACAGTGTCAGTTTATTGTTCTGTTTAAATATGAAGAGCAGTCCTCTAGGTTTAGATGATTAAATTCAACTCTTTTGTTTTAAAAAACAAAACCCAACAAGAACAAATTCTGAATTTATAAAGCACATAATGACCTAGTATGAGGCTGAATATACATACTTGTTCAATGTTAACTACAAACGTAATGTAAGGTCATTTAATTTATTGGGATAGATTGTTCATTCTGACCAGGATATTTTTTATTTATTTCATTCATCACATGATAAATTTATTTCAAATTTGGAAAATGAATAGCAAGGTGTCCTTTTTATAATACAAATCTCAAGTATAAATCACTCTTCTATAATCCTGTGATTGGATGTCAGAAGAAATAGTACAATATATTACTGTGAGAATTCATCAAGGTTGGATCAGGCCCACCCATCCACCCCAATATATATATATATATATATATATATATATATATATATATATATATATATATATATATATATATATATATATATATATATATATATATATATCACCTCCACACATAGTCACTTTAAATTTGACCATCATTTTATTCTTGTGCATGTTTATTGGGCATCATGCATACTTTGACTAAATAGATACACACATTTGCTTTGGTGCCCTTTTAAAATTTTGGAAAAAAACATATCCACCTAATGCTTGACCTGATCTGACCCTGCTCATGCATGGGTTAACTATTAGAAATTATGTAATATTGTTTCATATCAGTCAGTTAATTTGATTTTGTTGTAAAATGTTGGACGCCTATTATTGTTCTTTTCATTGCAGGGAATGAAATACTACCAACATAGTGTTACCAATGCAACAATGGGCAATAGAAACCACATACAATTTACAAGATGCACACCATAAGCAGATTTAAGATGTGTGGAATTAATTTTCTGAAATCTAATAAACAAGGAAAAATAAATAAATTTACTCTTTGCTATAAGCTGCAGTCAATTCTAAATTAACACTTAAACTTGGTTGTCATAATTGCAACAAGAGTTGTCCAAATGCAATCATTAAACATGTCAAGAAAATCCTTTCTAAACCAAACTCTTCATCTACAATGCATGTTATTTCATAAGAACAGTTTTGTTTTATGTCAAAAGTATTGTATGTCTTCATTATAGCAGAAACATTAGTCTATGTGCAGTTAATGCCTAATCAATACAGAAATGCAAGCTATCAGAAAGTGCTAACAGGCTTAAATTTGATAATTTTTCACATAATATTCAAGCATCAACCAAAAGGAAATTAACGCAAGTTATTATTATGCATACCTTTATATTCTATAAATACATGAAATTGGTATTTGCATTTGGACCATGTAAAATTTCAGCAAACAGCCCCAATTTCTGTCCAAAATGATTCATAGCCAATTATGACACAATAACCAAATGCTTATGAAATCATATTTAAAACTATTTTAAACATCAATTATAATCTCAAGTTTTTCAATGCTGTTAATGTTTTTTCCATTGTTTAACTTGTTTTTGTAAAATCTTTTTACTTTTGGGGGGCAAAAATAGACCCTATTATAAGTATCCTTTTGAAGCCAAATTCAGGCCTATTATACTTTTGGGGCGCCAAAAAATAGGCCTATCATACATACCCTTACCCTTCTTGGGATAAAATTAGACCCTACTGTACCTGTCCCATTTGGGGTCAAAAATGTCCTTACTATACCTGTCCCATTTGGGGTCAAAAGTGTCCTTACTGTACCTGTCCCATTTGGGGTCAATAAAGGTCTTACTGTACCTAGCCCTTTGGTATGACTGACAAACGTGTGTGTCACATAATGAATTATCTAAGCATCGTAATGATTTATTTCCAGTATGACCAAAATCAAACAACTGGTTTAGGAAATACAAGCAAAAGAAAAAAACTTGAACCAAACCGTAACTTGAATTTTCTTTTACTGTGATAACATTTGCTGCTGAATCTGTTCCATGATGATTCATACCATGAATGATAAATCAGGATTTTGTAACGCAAATGAAAAACTTTAAAACCTTTAACAAATTGTTGACACCACGGCCAATACTGTTGGAAAAGTGTTGTATCCCAGCTGTCATAATATATAACAAGCCTTTAATATCAATCATGTAATGATTTAATTTTCATTGTTAATGAACACTGGTAACGGTAATGCTATTTGTATTCATAACTATTGTTGAAAGATAGTACAAGTATTCTTTTAGTAAATCAACCTACCTTGTGTACATCCTGGTCCAGTAAATCCTGCAATACAGCCCCCTTCACACTCTCCTGTATTTGGGTGACAGAAACCCCTGTTATGGCAGTTCAGGCACGAGAAAGCACAATCCCTACCATAAGTCCCCCTAGGACAACCTGTAGAAATATAATATATTTTGACATTTATCATAATAAAATACTAATCTTAGGAACATCTTAATAGTTAGTAGAGAGAAAACTGGATTGTGCTAACGTAAGTAGTAGGAAGAGTGAAAGGTGGATCATGGACCTCAGTAGTCAGAAGAGTGAGGGGTAGATCATGCTGACCAGTGTAGTCAGTAGAATGAGGTGAATCATGCAGACCTCAGTAGTCAGTAGAGTGAGAGGTGATCATGCAGACTTCAGTAGTCAGTAGAGTGAGAGGTGGATCAGGCAGACCAGGGTAGTCAGTAGAGTGAGAGGTGGACCATGCAGACCTCAGTAGTCAGTAGAGTGAGAGGTGGATCAGGCAGACCAGGGTAGTCCGTAGAGTGAGAGGTGGATCATGCAGACCTCAGTAGTCAGTAGAGTGAGATGTAAATCATGCAGACCTCAGTAGTCAGTAGAGTGAGATGTGGATCATGCAGACCGCAGTAGTCAGTAGAGTGAGAGGTGGATTGTGCAGACCTCAGTAGCCAGCAGAGTGGGAGTTGAATCATACAGACTTCAGTAGTCAGAAGAGCAGGAGGTGGATCATGCTGGCTTCAATAGTCAATTTTGAGGTGTGGATTGTGCAGACATCAGTAGTTATAAGTGTGGGAGCTGGATTGTGTAGACTGCTGTAGTCAGAAGAGTGAGAGGTGATTAATGCAGACCTCATTATCAACAGTGAGAGGTGTGGATTATGCATACTTTTTGAGAGGTGTGGATTATGCATACTTCAGTAGTCAATATAGAGAGGTGTGGATTGTGCAGACCTATGTTGTCAGAAGAGTGGGAGATTGCATTAGTCAGAAGAGTGAGTGGTAGACTGTAGACTGCAGTAGTCAGAAGAGTAAGAGGTGGATCATACAGATCCCAGCAGGTTAATCACATCTGCCTGAGAAGAATGCACAACAACTTCAACCTGCACAGATCCAGCTTTACTATTAAATCTGGCACCAAACTGTTTATTTTACTGATGACAGTATGTGAACAGTGAAGAATGTAATCTACCTGCATATTATGTACCAACACATTCAGTGAATGCATGTAAGCATTTTATAAAGCATATTAATCCCATATTATAAGCCATATTATAAGGCATATTATAAGCCATATTATAAGGCATATTATAAGCCATAATATAAGGCATATTATAAGGCATATTATAATGCATATTATAAGGCATATTATAAGCCATAATATAAGGCATATTATAAGCCATAATATAAGCCATATTATAAGGCATATTATAAGCCATAATATAAGCCATATTATAAGCCATAATATAAGCCATATTATAAGGCATATTATAAGGCATATTATAAGCCATAATATAAGGCATATTATAAGCCATAATATAAGCCATATTATAAGGCATATTATAAGGCATATTATAAGGCATATTATAAGTCATATAATACGGCATATTATAAGCCATATTATAAGGCATATTATAACGCATATTATAAGCCATAATATAAGGCATATTATAAGCCATATTATAAGGCATATTATAAGGCATATTATAAGGCATATTATAAGCCATATCATAAGGCATATTATAAGCTATATTATATGCCATATTATAAGCCATATTATAAGCCATATTCTAAGCCACATTATAAGCCATATTATAAGGCATATTATAAGCCATATTATAAGGCATATTATAAGGCATATTATAAGCCATATTATATGGCATATTATAAGCCATATTATAAGGCATATTATAACGTATATTATAAAGCATATTATAAGCCATAATAAAAGGCATATTCTAAGCCAGATTATAAGCCATATTATAAGGCAAATTATAAGCCATAATATAAGCCATATTATAAGGCATATTCTAAGCCACATTATAAGCCATATTATAAGGCATATTATAAGCCATATTATAAGGCATATTATAAGACATATTATATGGCATATTATAAGCCATATTATAAGCCATATTACCAGGCATATTCTAAGCCACATTATAAGCCATATTATAAGGCAATTTATAAGCCATATTATACGGCATATTATAAGTCATATTATAAGGCATATTATAATGCATATTATAAGGCATATTATAAGTCATATTATACGGCATATTATAAGGCATATTATAAGCCATATTATAAGGCATATTATAAGCCATATTATAAGGCATATTATAAGCCATATTATAAGGCATATTATAAGCCATATTATAAGGCATATTATAAGCCATATTATAAGCCATATTATAAGGCATATTCTAAGCCATATTATAAGGCATATTATAAGGCATATTATAAGCCATATTATAAGGCATATTATAAGGCATATTATAAGCCATATAATACGGCATATTATAAGCCATATTATAAGGCATATTATAACACATATTATAAGCCATAATATAAGGTATATTATAAGCCATATTATAAGGCATATTATAAGCCATATCATAAGGCATATTATAAGCCATATTATATGCCATATTATAAGCCATATTATAAGCCATATTCTAAGCCACATTATAAGCAATATTATAAGCCATATTATAAGGCATATTATAAGCCATATTATACGGCATATTATAAGCCATATTATAAGGCATATTATAACGTATATTATAAAGCATATTATAAGCCATAATAAAAGGCATATTCTAAGCCAGATTATAAGCCATATTATAAGGCAAATTATAAGCCATATTATAAGGCATATTCTAAGCCATATTATAAGGCATATTATAAGCCATATTATAAGGCATATTATAAGGCATATTATAAGCCATATTATAAGGCATATTATAAGACATTATATGGCATATTATAAGCCATATTATAAGCCATATTATAATGGCATATTCTAAGCCACATTATAATCCATATTATAAGCATATTATAAGCCATATTATACGGCATATTATAAGGCATATTATAAGCCATATTATAACGCATATTATAAGGCATATTATAAGTCATATTATACGGCATATTATAAGGCATATTATAAGCCATATTATAAGGCATATTATAAGCCATATTATAAGGCATATTATAAGCCACATTATAAGGCATATTCTAAGCCCTATTATAATGCATATTTAAAGCCATAATATAAGGCATATTATAAGGCATATTCTAAGCCATATTATAAGGCATATTATAAGCCATATTATAAGGCATATTATAAGCCATATTATAAGGCATATTATAAGCCATATTATAAGGCAATTATAAGCCATATTATAAGGCATATTATAAGCCATATTATACGGCATATTCTAAGCCATATTATAAGCCGTATTATAAGGCATATTATAAGCCACATTATAAGGCATATTATAAGCCATAATATATGGCATATTATAAGCCACATTATAAGGCATATTATAAGCCATATTATAAGGCATATTATAAGCCATATTATAAGGCATATTATAAGCCATAATATAAGGCATATTATAAGGCATATTATAAGCCATATTATAAGGCATATTATAAGGCATATTATAAGGCATATTATAAGCCATATTATAAAGCATATTATATGCCATATTATAAGGCATATTATAAGCCATATTATAAGGCATATTATAAGCCATATTATAAGGCATATTATAAGCCATATTATAAGCCATATTATAAGCCATATTATAAAGCATATTATAAGCCATAATATAAGGCATATTATAAGCCATATTATAAAGCATATTATAAGGCATATTATAAGCCATATTATCAGGCATATTATAAGGCATATTATAAGCCATATTATAAGGCATATTATAAGCCATATTATAAGGCATATTATATGGCATATTATAAGGCATATTAAAAGCCTTATTATAAGCCATATTATATGGCATCTCAGCACAATAGTGGCATTTTTAAAAACTTATAGTCAAAATTTGTTATATAAACTGCATTCTCTCAAGATTTTCTTGGATGGTACATCATCTTAGTTTCTTCATGCAGTTCACATCAACAAGAATGTGCTCCATAGTCAGTGACACAGAGATTCACCCTTCAGGAGAAATATGTGATTTGTTCTATACAAGGAACGATAGTCTACAACAATAGGTTTCATGTGCCAAAATTTGTTTTGGGGGGTTTTCGTTCCACATACTTTGTCAAGTACAATGAACATGCTGATTTATATAATACTTGAATTCTCTATTTGGAAACAGGTGATTGAAGGGCAGCTTTGGCTGCTAGAGCTATTTCTGTGTTACCCTTTTGAAACCAACAGTACAGAAGCTTTTCCTGACTGTATAAGCACATAATGTTTATGTAATATCTGGGATATTCTAACAATCAATTTTAAGCTGACCAACACATCTGGTTATATGCTGTTTATTCTACTGATGACTGTATGTGAACAATGAAGACTGTAACCTGCATCAGCACATGCCTCTATGATATTTATTCTACTGATGACTACATGAAGACTGAAGACTCTAATTTACAACACATAATGGATTTGTACATCCAGATCAAAGCTGTTTATTCTACTGATAAATGTAAGTGAATGGTGAAAACCCTAATCTGTCAGCATAATATACACCAGAACATCTGAATCTAAGCAATTTTATCAACTGTAAACAGTAAAGATTGTAATTTGCCAGCACACACAAAAGGTCTGGCTCTATGCTGTTGATTCTACACACACAGCACAAGCAGGTCTGGCTCTATGCTGTTGATTCTACACACACAGTACAAGCAGGTCTGGCTCTTTGCTGTTGATTCTACACACACAGTACAAGCAGGTCTGACTCTATGCTGTTGATTCTACACACACAGCACAAGCAGGTCTGGCTCTATGCTGTTGATTCTACACACACAGCACAAGCAGGTCTGGCTCTATGCTGTTGATTCTACACACACAGTACAAGCAGGTCTGGCTCTATGCTGTTGATTCTACACACACAGTACAAGCAGGTCTGGCTCTATGCTGTTGATTCTACACACACAGTACAAGCAGGTCTGACTCTATGCTGTTGATTCTACACACACAGCACAAGCCGGTCTGGCTCTATGCTGTTGATTCTACACACACAGCACAAGCAGGTCTGGCTCTATGCTGTTGATTCTACACACACAGCACAAGCAGGTCTGGCTCTATGCTGTTGATTCTACACACACAGCACAAGCAGGTCTGGCTCTATGCTGTTGATTCTACACACACAGCACAAGCAGGTCTGGCTCTATGCTGTTGATTCTACACACACAGTACAAGCAGGTCTGGCTCTTTGCTGTTGATTCTACACACACAGCACAAGCAGGTCTGGATCTATGCTGTTGATTCTACACACACAGTACAAGCAGGTCTGGCTCTATGCTGTTGATTCTACACACACAGCACAAGCAGGTCTGGCTCTATGCTGTTGATTCTACACACACAGCACAAGCAGGTCTGGATCTATGCTGTTGATTCTACACACACAGCACAAGCAGGTCTGGCTCTATGCTGTTGATTCTACACACACAGCACAAGCAGGTCTGGCTCTATGCTGTTGATTCTACACACACAGCACAAGCAGGTCTGGCTCTATGCTGTTGATTCTACACACACAGCACAAGCAGGTCTGGCTCTATGCTGTTGATTCTACACACACAGCATCAGCATGTCTGGCTCTAAGCTGTTGATTATACACACACAGCATCAGCAGGTCTGGCTTTAAGCTCTTGATTTTACACACACATACTGATGGCTGTATGGGAACAGCAAAGACCATAGTCTGTCAGTATATCTGACTCTATGCTGTCTGAAGGTGTTTGCTGATTTTTGTACATAAATAATAATGCCCATCCAGCCATCCCAGTGGTGACAGGATCACCAACATTTGGAACAGCAGAGATATTAAGTTAATCTGAAAGAAACATTATATGAATGACATTTTATAAATTAGAAATAATAACATTTAATTGACAGCTATTTCTCTCTCCCTCTCTTTTAATCTTAGAAGTAGACCATACACACAATGACAATGTTTCTGTCTCTCACTCCTTCAGATCTTCAGATGTAGATCATACACAGAATGAAAAAAGTCTCTCTCTCTCTCTCTCTCTCTCTCTCTCTCTCTCTCTCTCTATATATATATATATATATATATATATATATATATATATATATATATATATATATATATATATATATACCAGACTTGGACAGGTTTTGGTGCCACATTATTGATTGATTTTGGAGTACATGTTTACATGTGCTTAGATTCATTGTCTGTTATTGATTTTGTCAACACTGTTCTGGGAATGATGTCCTAGACTTACTAGCTCTTATTGGGAATTATCACATCATGAGCTTCCATCTTCTCAGTATCACAACAGTCGCTTCCATATGGAAAAAGTACACAAGAAATGTATGGCAGGGCACCATCATAATATCCAGTTTGATTACTAATTTAAAATGGATACTTAATGATAAAATGTAAACTTATTAACTTCTGTTTTCTAGCTCATTCTCAGGGTATAGAATTAGGAGTCATCTGTCAATATTTGTAAAAATATCAGAAATGTTCTTGCATACTTCTGTGCTGGATGCACTGCATTCATATAATCTTGTTAACAATTATATTCTTTGTTTAATACTTCTTAGTTTCTTTCATCAAGTAGCTGCTAAGATTTTCATTGTTCATCCTGGTATGATTTAGATTTTTAATGCAGCTTTAACAATTTTTCAGTCATATCACTATGATGACTGCAGTGTGGCAGTTTATAAAGTGCTCATCCTTGTATTTGTATGACTGATTGTACTCTAGGCAGTGTAGAGGAAATAAAGATATCAACAATCAATCACTCTTAGAAGTAGGTGATAGACACAATGGCAAGCTATCTCTCTTTCTATCTCTCTTAGAAGTATATCATAAACACAATGGCAAGCTCTCTCTCACAGAAACAGATCATAGATACAATGGCAATCTCTCTCTCTCTCTCTCTCTCTCTCTCTCTCTCTCTCTCTCTCTCTCTCTCTCTCTCTCTCTCTCTCTCTCTCAGAAATAGATAAAAGACAAAATCAAGCTCTCAATCTATAAGTAGAAAATAGACAAAATGGCAAGCTCAGTCTCTTAGAAGTAGGTCATAGACATAATGGCAAGATCTGTCATTCTCTTAGAAGAAAATCATAGAAACAATGGCAAGCTCTCTCAATCTAATAGTAAATAATAGACAAAATGACAAGTTCTCAATCTACAAGTAGATAATAGACAAATGGCAAGTCTCTTAGAAGTAGGTCATGGACAAAATGACAAGTTCTCTCAATCTATAAGTAGATAATTAGACAAAATGGTAAGCTCTCTCAATCTATAAGTAGATAATAGACAAAATGACAAGTTTTCAATCTACAAGTAGATAATAGACAAAATGGCAAGCTCTTTGTCTCTTAGAAGTAGGTCATGGACAAAATGACAAGTTCTCTCAATCTATAAGTAGATAATTAGACAAAATAGCAAGCTCTCTCAATCTATAAGTAGATAATAGACAAAATAGCAAGCTTTCTCAAAGTCTCAAATGTAGGTCATGGACAATATGGCAAGCTTTCTCAATCTCTTAGAAGTAAATCATTAACAATGGCAATCACTCTCAATCAACAAGTAGAAAATAGACAAAATGGAAAGCTTTCTCAATCAACAAATAGAAAATAGACAAAATGGAAAGCTCTCTCAATCTACATGTAGAAAGTAGACAAAATGGAAAGCTTTCTCAATCAACAAGTAGAAAATAGACAAAATGGAAAGCTCTCTCAATCAACAAATAGAAAATAGACAAAATGCAAGCTCTCTCAATCAACATATAGAAAATAGACAAAATGGAAAGCTCTCTATCTACATGTAGAAAATAGACAAAATGGAAAGCTCTCTCAATCTACATGTAGAAAATAGACAAAATGGAAAGCTCTCTCAATCAACAAGTAGAAAATAGACAAAATGGAAAGCTCTCTCAATCTACATGTAGAAAATAGACACAATGGAAAGCTCTCTCAATCAACAAATAGACAATAGACAAAATGGAAAGCTCTCTCAATCAACAAATAGAAAATAGACACAATGGAAAGCTCTCTCAATCAACAAATAGAAAATAGACAAAATGGAAAGCTCTCTCAATCTACATGTAGAAAATAGACACAATGGAAAGCTCTCTCAATCAACAAATAGAAAATAGACACAATGGAAAGCTATCTCAATCAACAAATAGAAAATAGGCAAAATTGAAAGCTCTCTCAATCTACATGTAGAAAATAGACAAAATGGAAAACTCTCTCAATCAACAAGTAGAAAATAGACAAAATGGAAAGCTCTCTCAATCTACATGTAGAAAATAGACAAAATGAAAAGCTCTCTCAATCTCTTAAAATTAGACCAGACACAATGGCACTCTTTTATTCTTAGAGAAGTAGATCACACACACAATGGTAAGCTCTCACTCTTTTTTAGATCATTGATGATAAAAGTGAACCATATACACAATGGTAAGGTCTCTCCTGAAAGTAGATTACACACACAATGGTAAGCTCTCACTCTCTTTTAGATCATTGATGATAAAAGTGAACCATATACACAATGGTAAGGTCTCTCCTGAAAGTAGATCACACACACAATGGTAAGCTCTCTCTCTTTTAGATCATTGATAATAAAAGTGAACCATATACACAATGGTAAGGTCTCTCCTGAAAGTAGATCACAGACACAATGGCAATCTCTAACTCTCTTTTAGATCATTGATAATAAAAGTGAACCATATACACATAGGAAACTCTCCAGAAAGTAAATCACAAGCACAATGGTCAATCTTTCACTGTCTTTGTCTTTCTTACTATCTGGTGACATACACAAACCTGCTTAAAGCAGCATATGCCCCAAGTTAACAAAGGAGATAATTAATGGCTTTGTTTGGTTCTGGTACACTAGCCACTGGTCCACTCAGCAGAATTTTAAATCATTTTGAATCATCTTTACAAATACTTGAAATTTCACATTAACAAGACATGCTCATTCCCTTTACCATTTTTGAAACTCAAAATTTTTGTTCACCAACAAAATCAAATAAAAGAGGGACAAGAGACAAAGAGATAGGACTACTCACGTTTATTGCATTGTATTCCATAGTAACCATCTTCACACCCATTTGGGCATATGCCATCTGTGTAAGAACAGTTCTCTTTATTTAGACATTTACCACACATCTTATGGCAGTCCTCACCATATGTTCCAGTCATACAACCTAATAATGGCAAGAATTATCATCACATAACATAAGCAATAGAATTCAAAATTATTCTTGAGTTCTTGTCTGCTATCAACACAAATAATCTTAAATACATTTAATGTTCTTGATAATAAAACAATGTTTTTAATTGCTTCATTTACATCCTAATGCCGCCTGCAAATTATCAAACACAAGAACATGACTGCTATGAGGCAGTTCTTTAAACTTTCTCACTTTTATGACAAACAAGTTAAAAGTAAACAAATTGTATTCTTTTTTCTTTAAAATGATTTTCACTGTTTATTGTGGTGCTTACCAGTAAAATTTATTGTACCCATTTTTTTCTGAATTGAAACATACTGCCTCTACCTTCTAACATCTACTGTCAAACAAAAAGATTTATTATCATATATAATAAAAACTAGAATTAGCAGTTTAGTCTAAGCTAAAGAAAAACTATGCCCCCTCCAGTAACTTGGCACTCAAAGTTTTTGATAATATATTTTTTAAAGCTTCCTGTAAATCTTAAGCTTATGCAAATAAACAAATGCAATTTAGAAATGTGAAAATTTGGACAAAACAAAATACTTCTAGATGGGCAGTTGTTATTTTTGTCATTTTGTCAAACTTTTGCAAAAATTGTTTGGGATGATTCAAAGCAAATCACTAAAATATAACAGTTACTTACGAATTTTACAGAATTCCCCGGCAAATCCTGCCTCACATCCTTCAAGACACTGACCAGTCTCATGGTGACAAGATTCATTTTTACACTTCCCACAACTTTCGGTACATTCAATGCCATATCTGTCAGTCTTGCACTCTGAAAAAAGTGTTGCTCTAAATGCTCAAATCTCTCTAACAAACTGACATGCTCAAGAAGCAGTTGATGGTACAGATTTAAACACTCTTGAAAAAGACATCCATAATTTTCAAAGAAGCACAAAAAGTTTATGGGAAAGAACATACCGTTAATCCATTATATTTTCATCAGGTACTAATATTCCTGATCTCTGCTAGACTACAAATTTAAATTCCAAACAAAATATGAAAAATACAGAGATTTAATTCCTTTTTCCAAAGCTAAAATTCCAACATGAGGCCCACCTCCATTTTGCTATTTCTTAAGGTCAGTTATAGGATTGTGTTTATGTATAAAAAGTCTACATGGTTCATGGAATCTTATAGTCTAATAAATCAGACACCCCCACCCGACCAATTGTGTTGAAACTGACAATTTAAATATATGATGTCATAAAATCAAGTGATTCTTGTAGATTTCAGACACTTACCAGTATTTTTCTTGAGCTACCATTGGTTGAAGGATCCTTTTGGAGATATGAAGAGAACATTTTTTGATTATATATTATTTTTGATGAATTGTAAAACCCTATCTGTTGTGGATGTTTTAAATTTCAAGGAAATCTATATATATATATATATATATATATATATATATATATATATATATATATATATATATATATATATATATATATATATATATATATATATATATATATATATATATTGTCTAAGCTGTACCGTGTTTTGTTCTGGACAGATTTGTATGCAGCACATTTAAATGGAAAGTCTATCCTCAAATAGTTGATTAGTATCAAATCAGGTTTCATGACTGATTTATTGGACAAGCTATCTTTTGTTTCCAATTTTTGATGGGAAATCAAAGATACAGAGCATCAATCATACATTTTTTAGCATTATGAAACCAAAAAATTTTGATAACTCAGTTTAACGCAATTTACACTACATATAACACAATTAACAGTGATCTCGGAAACGCTTAATTATGCATATTTGGATGCAAACTTTTGATTTGGGATGCATACAATTGCTGACATGGGAGTCCTCTGTACGCATGTTTTTGTTGCAAGGAGGAAACTTTTGCAGCAAAATAAATATGTTATAATCACTACCCAAACTAAAAACAATGCTTCTATTTTAGTTTTAGTTTGTTGCTGACTTCTTTGATCAAAGGTCGATGGCTTGCTTTGATGAAGGTGCATGTGTTATTGAAGGTGCCGCTAAAGGCTCACTTTGATGGACAAAACAAACACCCATTTGCGGCAACATCAAATAAATTGTAGAACATTGACACAATTTTCAAAAAATTTCCTTAGTATATATCGGTGTTTCAAAGGCAATCAGTTTTCATTGAAGTTGCAGCGAAACTATTTTTCTGGTTTTTTTTTTTTTAAATTAAATTGCTGTCATGTGGTTGACTGTAGTCATTTCACGTTTGCCCTTGGAGCCCTCAGAGGTTCATTGTAGCTAGTCAGTTGCATGGCTAGTTTGATTATATTACAGCATACAGTATCAAGGCCAGATATCAGCATAAGCAGATTATGACATAACAATTAACTGTTAGGGTGGTTTGCCAATATGAAATAAGGATTTGTTTATGTAACAATTGATTCCAGTGCATTTTTATATCCAAGTATGTGGCTTCCTGTCATGGTGCCTTTGAATTTCTCCAAACTCAAGACTGTACGGTTTTTATCAGCCAAAAATGTTGTAGCCAAAAATATGGCCAGGAGGTATATTTTTGTGGCCAATATGTAAAACATAATAGCAATTTGTGACATTGGCGAAGCCCAGCACAATCACTGTTATAGATTTCATTTCTGATTGCTGCAGTATAAATATTGCCTGAGAACTTGAAATCAAGAGACTTGGACAAAATGCTGTTTGCAAATTGTAGTTAAACGAAAAAATGATGAAGATTTCAATGAGATTCAGAACTGAACTGAAGTTGCTATCACTGATAGTTCGGATGTGACCATAGCCAAATGTAAGAAAGTACATGATTTGTGGCTTAGTTTGGACTGCAACTTTTGCTGGTGGGATTCCTATTTTTACCAAATTAGGAGTCCTGGACTCCTAGTTTTAAAATCCTAGCAAGACCTTTTATTAGTATAATTCACATTGCATAATAAACAATGTAATTCACACACTACATATAAATATGTTTGATTAATGCAGATAATGGGTGCAATTGTAAGTTAAATTTTGTATTCTACAAGCTTTGGTGAGGTCACCAAAAGCAAACAATGATAAATTCTTGTAACCTTGCAGACTTACTCGGTGCAAATGCAAAGTAATCTGGGTGGATATGGAAATTAATCTTGTTGGGTGAATATGGAATGTAATCTTGTAGACTTACTGGGTGTAGTGCAAAGTTATCTTGTAGACTTCCTTGATGGATACTGAAAGTAACCTTGTAGACTTACTGGGTGAAGAGGTAAAGTAATCTTGTAGATTTACTGGGTGAATATGGAAAATAATCTTATAGACTTACTGGCTGTAATGCAAAGTAAACTTTGTAGACTTACTGGGTGGATATGGAAAGTAACCTTGTAGACTTCCTTGATGGATACTGAAAGTAATCTTGTAGACTAACTGGGTGGATATGAAAAGTAACTTTGGAGACTTACTGGGTTGATATGGAAAGTTACTTTCGACACTTACTGGGTGGATTTGGAAAGTAACCTGGGAGACTTACTGGGTGGATATGGAAAGAAATCCTTGAGACTTACTAGATAGATATGGAAAGTAACCTTAGAGACTTAATGAGTGTAGATGCATCTTGTATACTGACTTGGGACATATAGAAAGTAACCTTGGAGACTTACTGGGTGGATTAGACTATTTAGTGCCAAGGCAATTGGAATGAAGTGCCATGGCAAAGGATGCACCAAAAGCAGCTGTGTTGGAAAAGCTATTGAAAGTATTTGTTAAATCTTTAGTAATGGTGCCTATATTTGATAGCACATCAGCATTACCTTAGTCAGTTTGAAAAAAATTCATGCCAGTAATCTAAATGTTCAAATTGATCAAGCTCTGTTCAGTAGGTTACATGGAGTTGTTTCAATGTTTCTTTGTGTTTTAGTAATGGCCACCATGTTTGATGACATATCAGCATCAACTACACAAACCTCAAAGCCCTTAATGATTGGATGCTTTTATTCAAAATTTCTTAATTCTCTAGAATATAAATTTTGCTGTATTACTTTGCAGAAGTCCCTATTATTTTTCACTGATGGCACCATTCACATGGTCTTCATGAAAGGATTCTTACTATCAAGGTTTTTCATGTTTTATTTAGCAATTTTGTGGAAGTAGCAATTAAAGGTGGCAATATTTGATAGCAATTTTGTGGAAGTAGTAATTCAAAGGTGGCCATATCTGACAGCAATTTTGTGGAAGTAGCAATTCAAAGGTGGCCATATCTAACAGCAATTTTGTGGAAGTAGCAATTCAAAGGTGGCCATATCTGACAGCAATTTTGTGGAAGTAGCAATTCAAAGGTGGCCATATCTAACAGCAATTTTGTGGAAGTAGCAATTCAAAGGTGGCCATATTTAATAGCAATTTTGTGGAAGTTGTAATTCAAAGGTGGCCATATCTGATAGCAATTTTGTGGAAGTAGTAATTCAAAGGTGGCCATATCTGACAGCAATTTTGTGGAAGTAGTAATTCAAAGGAGGCCATATTTGACAGCAATTTTGTGGAAGTTGTAATTCAAAGATGGCCATATCTGATAGCAATTTTGTGGAAGTAGTATTTCAAAGATGGCCATATTTAATAGCATTTTTAAGGAAGTAGTAATTTAAAGGTGGCCATATTTAATAGCATTTTTGTGGAAGTAGTATTTCAAAGGTGGCCATATCTGATAGCAATTTTGTGGAAGTAGTAATTCAAAGGTGGCCATATCTGATAGCAATTTTATGGAAGCAGTAATTCAAAGGTGTTGATAAATGATAGCAATTTTGTGGAAGTAGTAATTCAAAGATGGCCATATCTGATAGCAATTTTGTGGAAGTAGTAATTTAAAGGTCATGATATCTGACAGCAATTTTGTGGAAGTAGTAATTCAAAGGTTGCCATATCTGATAGCAATTTTGTGGAAGTAGACCACTTGGCTATCCAGAGCTTTAGACTACTGCCATCCATGACCTTAGACCACTTAGCCATCCAGGACCTTAGACCATTTGGTCATCCAGGGCCTCAGATGAAAAACTTAAAAATACTGACCCTCTACCATAATAAAGATACAGCCTCCAGCATACTGTTTCATTCTGAAATGACCATAAATTTAGATAATGGAAAGGAAAGTGATAAAAAACTTAATTATCCAACAATCACCTTGACTCAGAAGAAAAACCAGCCAATGCAGTACATGGCACCTGCAACTTATGATGCCATATTTTACTCTTAATATTCCATCATCATATCTTTACAGAAAAGAATGTAAAGTGTGATAGAATCAGGACTACAAACTATAGTAAAAGTCACACATTCAACACCGATTGTTTCAGTACTGGGTGTCATTTTTAGGAATTTGATTCTACATACTGTTAAGTGGCAAGTATTCAATTCATTTGGATTTTATTTAGGTACCCCAAGAAGTGCACATGGCGAAATCAATGTTAAAGTACACAGATATTTTTGGATTAAATGAACCTAAAGGTGTGATCCTCCAGAACAATCTGGATTGCATGGTGTGCGCTGTGAGGTCATAATGAAAGGTGTTAAAAAAATATATACTACCCTATACTGTGATGATTCCAATCCTTGTTTTTTTGGTTGACACAAGTTTAGTAAATGGCCACCATTGCAAAAGACTATAGAGATAGTTAACTTTGGAAGTTTCCTGATGACAGTTAAGGTTCAGAGCATTCAATATTCATGATTTAATAGAATTAAAGAAAACTGGTGTAAAATTTAAAAAAAAAAAGAATTTATTTTTAATTTAAAATGAGTAAATGTGCATACATAACCAGTCTAACTTTTAACATAATGAACAGCCATCACATTGTTTACATCACTGTCCAATGATGATAACAGATTTTCCTGGTCAAATACACTTGTTGTAATGCTTGTTTCACTCATTTACTGTTACCATGATACAATACCAATGTCTATTTGTCTAGAACTCATGCCTACTGATATTATTAGCACATGATTAATGAAATCTAACATCCATAAATGTAACTGTTCTGATCCATATTTTTATGGTATCTATATGATGACAGGGGTTCTATTTGACTATAAGAATATGGTATCCACATACAAAGTAGGGTGATAATTTGACTAGAATTATATGCTTCACACATACTGAGCTACATGACTTTAAGCATAAATATATGGTTCCACAAGATCAAACTAGGTGATGTTAACCATAAATATATGACTCCCACACAAAGTGTTAAATACCAAGTTGTGAAACTAACCTTGAAGATATGATACCCAATAAAGCTAGGGAAAACAGTTTTTACAACGTATATGCTTCACCTATAATCTTATACAACTCTAACAATACAGAGCGAAGTAAAATGTTCGCTGGAAATTTTAAAATAAGGAGCTATGACTGTGACCTTGAAAAAAAGTATGGAAAATGTGATACACAATACACCTTTGAATGATGCAGAATTCTAACTATACATAATCTCAAACATGTTTAAAATTATCAAGTAAAATGGAGATTGTGAGAGAAATCTTAAAGATGCTGAACCATAAATGTTAACCCCGAGGGTAAGACTTGAAAATGTGGCACACAACCCACACCATCTGATGATGATGTTCATGCATATCAAGTTTCATCCCTTAATCTGAAATGGCTTTAAAGTCATGGAGTGGAAACTAAGTGTAATGGATGGATTTAAGGACAGACTGACAAACACATAGACAGAATTGTGAATCCTGTTCCCAACATTTCTTGAAAGGTGGTGATAAAACTTGTTTCAATGCAACTGGGAAAATCAAAAAGTATATTAATTTTAATAACAGGAATGAAGAGGACAGGAGAAAAGCAGAGAGATATGTTAAGCAGTGAAAAACATGAAGGACAGAACACTCTTACTGTTTTCACAGCTGAAGCCAGTCCAGCCCGGGGCACAACCCGATTTACAAGTCCCCAAAGACTTCTCACACAACTCACTAATATTTTTACAATGGCATTCTCTGTAACAACCATCTCCATACAGATAATCAGGACATTCTGAAAAACAAAGAAATAATATCAGCATTACAGACAGAATAGGGGTTTTGATAGTGTTCACAGTTCTGGATTACTGTCATCTCACCTCTGTCTGCATGGGTTTGAGTCTCAGACTTGGCTAAAATAGGCATGTGAGAATGCCTGCCAGTAGCTTCAAGTGGGTCGCTGGTTCCTCCCAAGAATTTTCAGGGTTCTTCCTCCACCAGTTATACTGGCCTGTTTTAATGTAAAGATATCACTACATGCTAATTTTAGTTAAATCTATCAATAATATTTTGCAACAAAAAGAGTTATTGCAGTAGTATCATTCAATGCATTTTTCTAATATATCTACAAATTGGGCTAAATGATACAAATCCATTCATGTTTGTTGCAATTATCATGCATACGTGCCAGTACAGCTAAGTATGTATGTATTGGCATTTAATGGTATCGTCACATAATACAGGCTATATGGTGACAATTAAAAGTAAAGTTCTAGAAACATAAACTTAAGAATTGCACAAAAAAACCTTATGAAAATAAATCCTTTCACAGTACAAGGTAAAAGATAAAACAGTAAAGAAGTTAAAATTCTATAAAATGTACATATCAAAATATCAAGTTAAAATGTACATAAACATTTTGAAAAATATCAAAATTTCTCATAAATCACATTTACTTTAAAAGTCCAAGATTTTCTTGGGTGCTACATCATCAATAAGGTCCTTAATTTAGTTCACATCCAAAATTTTCTGCAGACCAAGTAAAGAATGAACTGATACAATACCACAGAATCTCTGTGATTAGTTCTATAGGAAGCATGCCAGTTATGGATTTAATGTTACAAAGCTTGTTAATGGAGTTCTCATTCCATGTTTTTTGCCATGTATAGGGCCATGCAGATTTATATAATACCTGAAATGAGTACAGTCAAAATGGTAACCTTTATACAGCAGTCACCAGATCAAAATGGACATTTTAATTTACCCATAACAAATTTTCCATAAAAGTAATATAAATAGAAGTCAGCTGTTTTCCAAGGTCAGTGGCCATCAGTTTCATAACCAAATAATGGCTTTCTCCTTGCTTCAAGTGAAAAATGGAGTGTATCAACAATGACTGTTCTAAGCCTGTAAATTAAATTGTTTAGAAAAAGGAATACATGTAATATGAATTGATGTGAAAACCTTTCTTCTCTCCCTTGAACTCATTATTCTCCAGTCATACTGTCAATGTAGCTCACATGTGTCTTATAAAATGCATGAGGCAGTTTTTATCATTAGAGAGACCGATGAAGCAATTCGTCAGCTGGTTGATGAGGGAAAGTAGTTATTTAGTTGCAGGAGAAATGACAGTTGTCTTCTATGACAAATATTGTTGAAATCTTGAATTTTATATCTTTTGGCAAAAAGTCAATGGGCAAGGGTCATTCAATATTTACAAAACTTATCTGCAAAGGCAGGCAGAGTTGCAATTAACGTGTTAAAACAATAAGCAAAATCTATAGATCACGATCTCTCTGTGTGAAATATGCAATGACAGAAATGGGTAGTATGCAGTTTGAATCAACTTATAAGCGAATATATATATAAGCATATATAAGCATATAATATATATAAGCATTTCCAATTTTATTAATGTGATAGCATTCGAAGTAAGGGCTTTGGACTTGGCCTGGATAATCTGTATTCCAACCCCAACTACTAACTGAAGTCTTTCCCTTTTTATAATCTTATTTTGGTTTTTAAAACTCGACATGTTAAGGAGCAAGTGCTTGTGAAATACCTCTCATGAAATGAGAAGTGAAAATACAAAGCTTTTAGAAAATGGGGAGATAATACTAAAGGTACTAATCTGACAGATTTAACTTGTATATTTCTACATTTTTTTTTCAAGACAGAATGACTAGTCATGATACAAGAGCACACTTTTTTTGAAGGTATCTCATATGGTTCAGGCACTAATAATCAAGAAAAATGTGATGGAAAGATGTACAAGCTAACTCCCTTAAACTCCCACAAACTTTGTCTGAAAGTGGAATAAGAAGATGGCCAACATGTCACGCCCTCCCTGTGCTTCAATAATATGGGCATTTATTTAGCAAATTAACGTGTGTACTGAATGTATATATCTAATCCCAAATAGGTGGGATAAATAAAGTGGTATTGAAATAAAAGGAACATAAACATGTTTAAAAGTGATGTAAATGTGGACCAAATCTAGAATGTGAACAAACTTACACACAGATGTATGGTCATGCAATTGGATGCTCAAGTTATTGCTACAACAGGCTCAAAAATACCAACAACATCAACAATTTTGTGGGAAAAGTGTTGGACTCTGATTCACTGTGTAAGTGAGATTCAGTCTGTTACCACAACCTAAAAGGACTTACCTTTCTTGGTCAGGTTGCACATTTCATGGGTAAATTGATTTTCCTTGAGTACATAGCAAAATGGTCCACTGAAATAATTGCCATATTTGGGATCTTTTGGATTTCTGCAATAGGGTCCAGGCACAATTCCATCAGGAAAGTTATCGGAACCATATCCAATATGAACAATTCTAAGGTTTGTCCAGGGTAAGCATTGATTGCCATCCTTTGTTTTGTTGACAGATCCTGTATAACTCTTCCCATGTGAGTCATATATGGAAGTTGTATCTGAAATGAGAAAGTAACAGTACATGATGTGATGCAATTTCAGTTTAATACATACATTTTATTCATCATCTATTCTGCTGAAAGACGAAAAAAACAAGTGTAAAGAATAGTATTCTAATGTTTTAAGGTTTATGTACCGTTCTTGGTCATTACACAACATATTTTGGCCAGAGCAGAAACTGTAATCAATTCTAACCAACAGGAGGACCTAGATTACAATATTGTAAACAGTTATTTCACTACCTCTAGAATAAACAAAACTTCACCAAAAATTAAGTTCAAAAGACAAAAATTTTTTTTTGAGTTATCCTCCTAAACATAAAGGTCTGCATAGATAACCATGATAGTGTGAAGACACCTGACAAGCTCTCATGTACATTTATGTGGGTTGTGTCAAATTGTTTTGAAATATTTATGATTTTGCTTTTTTCTGGTGAACTTTTGGAAACTAACAAAAATAATTTGCTTGTTTAAGTGGCAGCTGATAAATATCTTGTAACCTATTTCTTATTATAATATTATGATCTCAGTATTTCTATCAATTAAAACTAATTACAATGTATATATTCTGCTGTGCTCATTAGAAGTCATGACACCAAAAAACATGGTGTAATGACAAATGAAGCCAAAAGGACATGTAATAAAAGAGTTTAGAAAAAGGAATACATGTAACATGAATTGATGTGAAAACCTTTCTTCTCTCCCTTGAACTCATTATTCTCCAGTCATACTGTCAATGTAGCTCATATGTGTCTTATAAAATGCATGAGGCAGTTTTTATCATTAGAGAGACCGATGAAGCAATTCGTCAGCTGGTTGATGAGGGAAAGTAGTTATTTAGTTGCAGGAGAAATGACAGTTGTCTTCTATGACAAATATTGTTGAAATCTTGAATTTTATATCTTTTGGCAAAAAGTCAATGGGCAAGGGTCATTCAATATTTACAAAACTTGCTTTAGAATTTATTTCCAATAATAGGCCAAGTGCATGTGTTGTTTAAAGTTAGTCCCCCCCCCAAAAGCAACATTTACATAGCAGCATTAACTCACTCATTGCTATTGCTCAGTTTAATTTGTCATTTTTCATGTTGCTAAGCTGATGTGTTAAAACAATCAAAATGAGAAGAAAAAAAATGGATTTGCTGCAACAATGATGGATCCCAGGGAAAAAGAGACCATAAAACACAAGATAGATTCCATCTAGAAGTAAGAGAATGGGAGACATCTCTCCATAGCTTAAAATACTTAATGAGATCAGCACAGTGCAAGTCCGATTTGAGTGCCATGCCCAGAGAGAATAAAGTGTGCTGAAAATAGCAGGTCTATAGCCCTTGATAGTCAATATTAAATATTTTCTGGTCTTATAAAGGGACAAAAGAAAATCAGCAACAATAGTCACAGTGCATCAGCTAGGATCAATGTTTCCTAATGCACCAATCACAAAATATTTTCCACCTGTCATCAAAGACCTTGGACAAAGAAGCTCTCTTATGCAATAGGCAACCCAACCTGAAACTTGCTATGGCAGAAAGATCACATGAGGTAAGCCATGGGCACTGCAGGGCTGTGCAAGCTGCATTTCTACTCTGGATGATTACATGGGCACTGCAGAGCTATGCTAGCTGCATTTGTACTCTAGATTATTACTTGGGCACTGCAGGGCTGTGCAAGCTGCATTTGTACTCTAGATTATTACTTGGGCACTGCAGGGCTGTGCAAGCTGCATTTGTACTCTAGATTATTACTTGGGCACTGCAGGGCTGTGAAAGCTGCATTTGTACTCTAGATGATTACTTGGGCACTGCAGGGCTGTGCAAGCTGCATTTGTACTCTAGATTATTACTTGGGCACTGCAGGGCTATGCAAGCTGCATTTGTACTCTAGATTATTACTTGGGCACTGCAGGGCTGTGCAAGCTGCATTTGAACTCTAGATGATTACTTGGGCACTGCAGGGCTGTGCAAACTGCATTTGTACTCTATGAATTCCTGGACACTGCAGGGCTATGCAAGCTGCATTTGTACTCTAAATGATTACTTGGGCACTGCAGGGCTATGCCAGCTGCATTTATACTTTAGATGATTACTTGGGCACTGCAGGGCTGTACATTGCATCTATATTCTAGATGAGAACGTTGGCACTGCATGGCTATGCAAGCTGCAATTCGTACTCTAGATGATTACTTGGGAACTGCAGGGCTGTGCTAGCTGCATTTGTACTCTAGATGACTACGTTGGCACTGCAGGGATATAATAGCTGCATTTGTACTCTAGATGAGTATTTGGGCACTGCAGAACTGTGCAAGCTGCATTTGTATTCTAGATTATTACTTGGGCACTGCAGGTCTATGTTAGCTGCATTTTTACTCTAGATCATTACTTATGTACTGCAGGGCTATGATTACTTGGGCACTGCAGGGCTATGCTAGCTGCATTTTTACTCTAGATCATTACTTATGTACTGCAGGGCTATGAAAGCTGCATTTCTAGTCTAGATTATTACATGGGAACTGCAGGGCTGTGCAAGCTGCATTTGTACTCTAAATGATTACTTGGGCACTACAGGGCTGTGCAAGCTGCATTTGTACTCTAGATTACTTGGGCACTGCAGGGCTGTGCAAGCTGCATTTGTACTCTAGATTATTACTTGGGCACTGCAGGGCTATGCTAGCTGCATTTGTACTCTAGATTATTACTTGGGCACTACAGGGCTGTGCAAGCTGCATTTGTACTCTAGATCATTACTTGGGCACTACAGGGCTATGCAAGCTGCAATTCGTATTCTAGATTATTACTTGGGCACTACAGGGCTGTGCAAGCTGCATTTGTACTCTAGATTATTACTTGGGCACTACAGGGCTGTGCAAGCTGCATTTGTACTCTAGATTATTACTTGGGCACTACAGGGTTGTGCAAGCTGCATTTGTACTCTAGATGATTACTTGGGCACTGCAAGGCTGTGCAAGCTGCATTTGTACTCTAGATTATTACTTGGGCACTGCAGGGCTGTGCAAGCTGCATTTGTACTCTAGATTATTACTTGGGCACTGCAGGGCTATGCTAGCTGCATTTGTACTCTAGATGATTACTTGGGCACTGCAGGGCTGTGCTAGCTGCATTTGTACTCTAGATTATTACTTGGGCACTGCAGGGCTGTGCAAGTTGCATTTGTACTCTAGATTATTACTTGGGCACTGCAGGGCTGTGAAAGCTGCATTTGTACTCTAGATGATTACTTGGGCACTGCAGGGCTGTGCAAGCTGCATTTGTACTCTAGATTATTACTTGGGCACTACAGGGCTGTGCAAGCTGCATTTGTACTCTAGATTATTACTTGGGCACTGCAGGGCTGTGCAAGCTGCATTTGTACTCTAGATTATTACTTGGGCACTACAGGGCTGTGCAAGCTGCATTTCTACTCTAGATTATTACTTGGGCACTACAGAGCTATGCTAGCTGCATTTGTACTCTAGATGATCACTTGGGCACTGCAGGGCTGTGCTAGCTGCATTTGTACTCTAGATTATTACTTGGGCACTGCAGGGCTGTGCTAGCTGCATTTGTACTCTAGATTATTACTTGGGCAATACAGGGCTGTGCTAGCTGCATTTGTACTCTAGATGATTACTTGGGCACTGCAGGACTGTGCAAGCTGCATTTGTACTCTAGATTATTACTTGGGCACTGCAGGGCTGTGCAAGCTGCATTGTACTCTAGATTATTATGTTGGCACTGCAGGGCTGTGCTAGCTGCATTTGTACTCTAGATTATTACTTGGGCACTGCAGGGCTGTGCAAGCTGCATTTGTACTCTAGATTATTACTTGGGCACTGCAGGGCTGTGCAAGCTGCATTTGTACTCTAGATTATTATGTTGGCACTGCAGGGCTGTGCTAGCTGCATTTGTACTCTAGATTATTACTTGGGCACTGCAGGGCTGTGCAAGCTGCATTTGTACTCTAGATTATTACTTGGGCACTGCATGGCTGTGCAAGCTGCATTTGTACTCTAGATTATTACTTGGGCACTACAGGGCTGTGCAAGCTGCATTTGTACTCTAGATTATTACTTGGGCACTGCAGGGCTGTGCAAGCTGCATTTGTACTCTAGATTATTACTTGGGCACTACAGAGCTGTGCAAGCTGCATTTGTACTCTAGATTATTACTTGGGCACTACAGGGCTGTGCAAGCTGCATTTGAACTCTAGATTATTACTTGGGCACTGCAGGGCTGTGCAAGCTGCATTTGTACTCTAGATTATTACATGGGCACTGCAGGGCTGTGCAAGCTGCATTTGTACTCTAGATTATTACTTGGGCACTGCAAGGCTGTGCAAGCTGCATTTGTACTCTAGATTATTACTTGGGCACTGCAGGGCTGTGCAAGCTGCATTTGTACTCTAGATTATTACTTGGGCACTGCAAGGCTATGTTAGCTGCATTTGTACTCTATATGATTACTTGGGCACTGCAGGGCTGTGCAAGCTGCATTTGTACTCTAGATTATTACTTGGGCACTGCAGGGCTGTGCTAGCTGCATTTGTACTCTAGATTATTACTTGGGCACTGCAGGGCTGTGCTAGCTGCATTTGTACTCTAGATTATTATGTTGGCACTGCAGGGCTGTGCTAGCTGCATTTGTACTCTAGATTATTACTTGGGCACTGCAGGGCTGTGCAAGTTGAATTTGTACTCTAGATTATTACTTGGGCATTACAGGGCTGTGCAAGCTGCATTTGTACTCTAGATTATTACTTGGGCACTGCAGGGCTGTGCAAGCTGCATTTGTACTCTAGATTATTACTTGGGCACTGCAGGGCTGTGCAAGCTGCATTTGTACTCTAGATAATTACTTGGGCACTGCAGGGCTGTGCTAGCTGCATTTGTACTCTAGATTATTACTTGGGCACTGCAGGGCTGTGCAAGCTGCATTTGAACTCTAGATTATTACTTGGGCACTGCAGGGCTATGCTAGCTGCATTTGTACTCTAGATTATTACTTGGGCACTGCAGGGCTGTGCAAGCTGCATTTGTACTCTAGATTATTACTTGGGCACTACAGGGCTGTGCAAGCTGCATTTGTACTCTAGATTATTACTTGGGCACTGCAGGGCTGTGCAAGCTGCATTTGTACTCTAGATTATTACTTGGGCACTGCAGGGCTGTGCAAGCTGCATTTGTACTCTAGATTATTACTTGGGCACTGCAGGCTGTGCAAGCTGCATTTGTACTCTAGATTATTACTTGGGCACTGCAGGGCTGTGCAAGCTGCATTTGTACTCTAGATGATTACTTGGGCACTGCAGGGCTGTGCAAGCTGCATTTGTACTCTAGATTTTTACTTGGGCACTGCAGGGCTGTGCAAGCTGCATTTGTACTCTAGATTATTACTTGGGCACTGCAGGGCTGTGCAAGCTGCATTTGTACTCTAGATTATTACTTGGGCACTGCAGGGCTGTGCAAGCTGCATTTGTACTATAGATTATTACTTGGGCACTGCAGGGCTGTGCTAGCTGCATTTGTACTCTAGATTATTACTTGGGCACTGCAGGGCTGTGCAAGCTGCATTTGTACTCTAGATTATTACTTGGGCACTACAGGGCTATGCAAGCTGCATTTGTACTCTAGATTATTACTTGGGCACTGCAGGGCTGTGCAAGCTGCATTTGTACTATAGATTATTACTTGGGCACTGCAGGGCTGTGCTAGCTGCATTTGTACTCTAGATTATTACTTGGGCACTGCAGGGCTGTGCAAGCTGCATTTGTACTCTAGATTATTACTTGGGCACTACAGGGCTATGCAAGCTGCATTTGTACTCTAGATTATTACTTGGGCACTGCAGGGCTGTGCAAGCTGCATTTGTACTCTAGATTATTACTTGGGCACTACAGGGCTGTGCAAGCTGCATTTGTACTCTATATCATTACTTGGGCACTGCAGGGCTGTGCAAGCTGCATTTGTACTCTAGATTATTACTTGGGCACTGCAGGGCTGTGCAAGCTGCATTTGTACTCTAGATTATTACTTGGGCACTGCAGGGCTGTGCTAGCTGCATTTGTACTCTAGATTATTACTTGGGCACTGCAGGACTGTGCAAGCTGCATTTGTACTCTAGATTATTACTTGGGCACTACAGGGCTATGCAAGCTGCATTTGTACTCTAGATTATTACTTGGGCACTGCAGGGCTGTGCAAGCTGCATTTGTACTCTAGATTATTACTTGGGCACTACAGGGCTGTGCAAGCTGCATTTGTACTCTAGATCATTACTTGGGCACTGCAGGGCTGTGCAAGCTGCATTTGTACTCTAGATTATTACTTGGGCACTACAGGGCTATGCAAGCTGCATTTGTACTCTAGATTATTACTTGGGCACTACAGGGCTGTGCAAGCTGCATTTGTACTCTAGATTATTACTTGGGCACTGCAGGGCTGTGCAAGCTGCATTTGTACTCTAGATTATTACTTGGGCACTACAGGGCTGTGCAAGCTGCATTTGTACTCTAGATTATTACTTGGGCACTACAGGGCTGTGCAAGCTGCATTTGTACTCTAGATTATTACTTGGGCACTACAGGGCTGTGCAAGCTGCATTTGTACTCTAGATTATTACTTGGGCACTGCAGGGCTGTGCAAGCTGCATTTGTACTCTAGATTATTACTTGGGCACTGCAGGGCTGTGCAAGCTGCATTGTACTCTAGATTATTACTTGGGCACTGCAGGGCTGTGCAAGCTGCATTTGTACTCTAGATTATTACTTGGGCACTGCAGGGCTGTGCTAGCTGCATTTGTACTCTAGATTATTACTTGGGCACTGCAGGGCTGTGCTAGCTGCATTTGTACTCTAGATTATTACTTGGGCACTGCAGGGCTGTGCTAGCTGCATTTGTACTCTAGATTATTACTTGGGCACTACAGGGCTATGCTAGCTGTTTTGATGCTCTAGACCATTACCTATATAATTTCATTTTTCATTACATACAAATGTTTTAGCAGATAAAACCTGCATCAAGCATATGTCACCCTCAGACAAAGTTGGTAGCATGATATCTATTCCACACTAAATAATGATGTCATGAAAAGAAGTATCCCTCTGCATGAGCTGCAAGGGACAAGAGCCATGCTAGATGGGTGCTTAGACCAATAACTTATACAGAAAGGATGAGTGGTTTCTGTATATAAGATGGCCTCTTTCGTCTAAAACTTTTAAGGAGTGAAATATCAGTAGAACAATTTACATGCTTATTGGATTGATCTGGGTAATGGTAGGAAGCCAGACATGACCAAAAGAAATCAAATTAATACCAACACTCCCTGGGACAGCTACATCAATAAGATCTGATAAGTCAAGATAATTTTTTCCCATCATGCATTACTACTATATAGCTATAGTTTCATTAAAACAAATTACCCACAAGTCAAAATGAAGCCTCCCACTTTGGCAGGGGCAACTTATGTCAATGGAATCCTCCCTTTAGCATTAAATGCCTCTATTACAAAAGCACATATAAAAGGATGTAATATAGCAGAATCCCCAGAAATCAATAATTTTGCTTACTAGGATTGATTTGATGAAATAATGTCCAACACAGTGGCTCAGACAGATGAACAATTTGACTTGCAAGCAATTTGCTAAAAACACCGATTCAAATTAAATGAATGGCCTTTGGGAATGTGGTATATATGAACTGCCTAGCAACTCAAATAGATGTGTGGATTTTTTTTTTTACAAATCTAAACTGTCCACTAAATATTATAAACACACAACAGTTACTTTATCATTGTGCTTGCTATGATTATTCTTAGGGCAGTTTCTGCTATGGAAGTTACTGTTGCACTGCATCCCATGGGAAAAGGACATTTGTCCCCCACCCTCCAAATCTGGGGACAAATACAGTTTTAATGGGACAAAGTAACAATAAAGTATATAATGCAGTAGTGATAAAAAATGAGATAATCTTTTACTGCTTCATCAGATTTTCCACTTTAAATTTGATGACTACACTATACTGCGATATATTCCTTGGACACTTACTTTACTGGAATAAGAATTTTATAATCTTCTCAAGTACACTGTAACTCATGACAGCATTAACAAATTTGAATATATGGCTAAGCTGAAATGAGCTGCATCATGGAACTTCTGTTCTGTACCTTGTTCCAACTTTAGTGTCAGCTCATTACCACCAGTATATATATATATATATATATATATATATATATATATATATATATATATATATATATATATATATATATATATATATATATATATATATATGTAGTCATGATTTTAACATGGAAAATATGCTACTTTAGCAGCCCACAAAGACTTCACATTGCAACTCAGCCAATACATTGTTTTAAAATAGATATACATTGCCATCATACATTTTTTATCACCTTCAGCAACTCTGGTGCAATTACAAAGGTATGAATGGACAGATGATGAAGAAAAGTTGAAGGCATATTTTAAAATTATTTTTCTGATAAAAAAAAGTGTGCTAAGATGTGTGCACAGGGCATACATGCCAAGTTTCCCGTCCATCCGTAGATTTTTGACCCCCCCCATCTTTTGATCTACCTATTTGCTGACAAGATCTCTACTGACAAGATCTCCATGACAAGATCTCCCGGAAATAAAAAAAAATTCTTAGCATAGGTATTTCCAGCTAAAACAATGTTTGAAACACTGTTCACCCATCAATCAAGTTATTAGTCTGGTTTCCTGACCTCTCTCCACTTCATTATTCTTTGTAATGCAGAGTAACAGAGTGGAGAGAGGGCAGGGAACCAGACTATCAAGTTATTACAATTGAAATGTTTTCTGCCTTTTCTGTCAATTCCAGAAATAAACTGCTACTATAATTTGTCCCCATTGAGAATTATATTCTGAACTACTTTTGCTCACATGGAGCAATATGACTGTGGAAGAAGACATATCACAATCGGAGTATTATCTTCAGAGTTCATGAACAGCTACCATATAACAAAATTAATAAAGTAACTTTTTCATTATAGTTATTTTACTTAGTTGTGGTATGATCTGCACATTTGCGCCTAAACTTATGAGAAAATTAGTTATTATGCTGATCTCCAAGATTTTGAACCAATCTCCCAGATTCTGAACACAAATCTCCCTGAGCTGTTTCCAAAAAACTTGGCATGTATTGCACAGGGTCAAAATTTGGGAAAACATAGGAATAAAAAAACATGGGGGAAAAAAACATGGGGAAACCAAAGTCCTACACTCAAGGTGAAACACTAGAAACGTGTAAAAATGTTTATTGCAAAAAAACAACTTTATGTTTAATTCATGATTAAAAAAACAAAGGCTTTTACCTTGTAGTAATTAATAGTGATACAAACTAATAGAAGTCTTTGACTACATTGATGCTCAGAGAGAGCACAGTTCAACCAACTTTGACTCTACAGGACACTGCCTCATTTGGACATGAGAAATTTCTTGACATATTAAAATAGTACACACTGCCCCACATTAAAACCAAAGAGGTTTTCTTTACCAGTCTAGCTCAGGAAATGTAGAAACTGAAATGAGGTTCTAGCAAAATTATGTAAACTTTGTTGTAAGGTGCTAGACTGCTGGTTGCTACATGAACATTTGCAACCACCTATTGCCAATCAAACTGACATGACAGAAGGACTACCAGCAAAAATTACTACAATGACTACAATCATGACAGTATTGGCATGAATGACTACAGGCATGACAGAAGGACTACCAGCATGAATGACTACAATGACTACAATCATGACAGTATTGGCATGAATTACTACAGGCATGACAGAAATACTACCATCATGAATGACTGCAATGACTACAATCATGACAGTATTAGCATGAATGACTACAGGCATGACAGAAGGACTACCAGCATGAATTACTACAAGGACTACAAACATGATAGTATTGGCATGAATGACTATAGGCATGACAGAAATACTACCAGCATGAATGACTGCAATGACTACAATCATGACAGTATGGGCATGAATGACTACAGGCATGACAGAAGGACTACCAGCATGAATGACTGCAATGACTACAAACATGACAGTATTGGCATGAATGACTACAGGCATGACAGAAGGACTACCAGCATGAATTACTACAATGACTACAAACATGATAGTATTGGCATGAATGACTACAGGCATGACAGAAGGACTACCAGCAGTTGCATGAATGACTACAATGACTACAATCATGACAGTATTGGCATGAATGACTACAAGCATGACAGAAGGACTACCAGAATGAATTACTACAATGACTACAAACATGATAGTATTGGCATGAATGACTACAAGCATGACAGAAGGACTACCAGCAGTTGCATGAATGACTACAATGACTACAATCATGACAGTATTGGCATGAATGACTACAGCCATGACAGATGGACTACCAACACTGGGATAAATGACTACAATCATGACAAAATGTATCCCCTAGAGGCAAAAGACAGAGACAAAACTCCACTTGGTGTCAAAATTGGTGGTTAGACAGTAAAAAACAAACTCTGGCATAAAAATTGGGGGTCAAATTAAAATTCTGTGGGTCCCTGAAGCACAAATGAGGGTAAAAGAACACACTGAGACAGAAGGACTATATCACTGGCATGAATGACTACAATCATGAGAGAAAGGCTACCAGTATTGGTATGAATGACTACAAGAACAACTCTGTTAAAAGTACTATATCCCAAAACATTTGTTGTAGTGAAGACAGTGTCAAGATCATGTTTCAAGAAATGATGGATGGCACCCTTAATGACTTTTTGATAGCATTAAATAAAGACTGATATTATTTATTTTTATTTATTGCTATGGGCTTCATAAAAGTCGTGAAAAATTAAAACTATTATAACCACTGGAAACCTTATAATGTATAGTTTCAATAGCATCAATGTTACTAGTGCCACATGCTGGCACTAGTTCTTCTCTCCTCTCATCCTGTCTTTTTTTATTGCTTTTTTTAATGTCATCAAGCTTCAAAGACTCTTTGTACTAGTAGGACCATTTATAATCTAGCACTACAGTGATGCCAACATTTTCAATAAAAAGAGAGACAAAAAAGTTAACATTTGATATATTTATTTCCTTTAATGTACAGTATCCCAGCACGACACAGGGGCCAACTTTGTACAACTCAACTAATTGTTTCTTCACATAAAACATATTAAATGATTAAATGTTCACTGCAGACTGAATACCGTTTTCCAGCTTGCTAAACTTGTGTCTTTGATCTCATCAGACTGTCAGGATAGTGATAACTTGTTAGCATATTGTTTTACTTTTCTAAAATCTATATTTAGTCACCAGCTTGCTAAACTTGTGTCTTTGATCTCATCAGACTGTCAGGATAGTGATAACTTGTTAGCATATTGTTTTACTTTTCTAAAATCTATATTTAGTCACCAGCAGGCCTGCAGTTTATTTAGCCTACATTTTGTTTTTAAAGTGTGTATTACATTATATTAAAAAAAAGAATTACATAATTGAAAACAAGTTTAAATGGTTAAAGGTTATAACAATTATCCAATATTTCATCTGAGATAACAATATTAATATAAGTCATCCACAAGAGTTGTTCCCTACTGCGGATAAAAACAGACTGAGGATGCAGTCACAAAATCTTTTTTGTTCTGATATTATGTTTGAAAGAAGTGTTCCACACTCATATTTGATCTGACATCATACTTCTTCAACACCCCCTCGTCACATAAGTTTGACCCCACCCACCCCTTAATGTATGAAATTAGGGGTGATCGACCCCTTTGTGCAACTCTGAACTCTAATGGTCTTTGCATTGTGGCAAGCTTGGCTAAAATTTGTCTTTTAATAAGAAGCAGAAAATAGCAATTGTTTACAGACACCAGATGGATGACAGATGATGTATAACAAAGGACCATAAAACTGCTTGACCATATGACCAGGTGAGCTAATAACAAAATTTTTTAAAAAATAATTAAGGATACAAAATGATTCTTGGACTATCTACAAATCTCTGAATGGAAGTAATATATGAAAGTAAAAACGGTAAATGAATAATGCAAATAGCTTCAAAGATTTAAAAAATTATACTTAGTGTTTAAATTATTAAATAACATGAAGATGTTTGTATATATTTACTTTCACAAATACATGCATACAGCAGCAATGTTTTTAAAACCATTTTCAATAATTTAAAAAGAAATAGTTCGTTAGATCTTAGAATCATTAATTGGGTACATGTCATATCATATTTAATGCATCATTCCCAGCTCTCATGTGGCAACTGGAAATGGTCACTCTTGAATAATACTTAACCAATGAAATGTTATATCAAAGATGTCATGTTAAAAATAAGACAGACTTACCAAAAAGGCACCCTAGGCCATAGCTTTCATCTGGGCATCCCTGCTTGCACTTCCCAGATGAATCACATTCATCCCCTAGCTTACACTTACAGGACAACCTACATTTCCAGCCAAAATGGACAGGTGAGCAAACTGTAAAAGCAACAAAATATGTCATGTACCAAACTGATTTTCACATAAAACAGTAAATAAAATAGAGGAAGGGTTAACAGTTAGCCCCGACTCCCACTTTTACTCATAATAAGATAAGATAAAAAAAGATAAGAATTCTTTATTTCAGACTGCATAGTCCATACATCTAAATTAAAATACTGATATAGAGTAAAACATTGTAAAAATAAAAATAATAATAATAAAACTGTGTAAAAAATAATAAAACTGAGTGTAAAACAAAATGAAAATGTGGATAACTTCTCTGAAATTAGTGTGAGTAAAAAAATTGGTCTGATAACAATACATTTATGTATCAAGTTTCAAAGCAATTAACTATCAAGAGGCAAAAGTGGGCATAACATTCACCTTGCTTATATAATTAAATGACTGACTCTTTCACTAAGAAGGCTTATTGTATTGCAAGTAAACAACCAATGTCATCTTGAATTATCTCCCAAAATGTATACCTTGTTAACTTTACCTACTTTAATATACCCTAACAAAAAAAATTCTAAAGAATTTAAGAACAAAAATAAAAATTCTTTATTTCAAACTTCAAAGTCCATACATCTAGATTAAGAATTCTTTATTTTAAACAGCATAGTTAATACAACTACTAAAATTACATGCACAGTGTCTAGCTCATAATCAAAGTCATCCAAGATACTGACCATATAAACCCAATGTCACCATACATATATCACATCTATTACTCAAGGTCATGTGTCTATGGCTTTAATAACATAAGCTAACAGTGGATTAAAATGCACTCTGAATTGTCTCCAAGGTGATTTGGTTTGGTACTTTATAACACATTAACACAAGTCAGTTATTTTGTGCCATGACATTTGGAGTCAAGTGTCTTGGACAAGGACACACCATGGTGGCTGTCTCAATGTTAGGATTTGAACCTGCACACTTTCAGTGTGACAAGCTAACCACTGAGCCAATGTGACTATCTCTCCAGGGAAGTATTAACATTGGCCATCAGATACAAAATTCAATAATATAAATACATCTTACTCATAATCAAACTCCTCCAATAACCTGATGATACTGATTACAAAGTTTAACCAAAATATGACAAGAAATAGAGTTGCTAAATCAATGATATGCCAGCCAATCAAAGTTATATCATCACTAGGATGGATATATAATTAAATAATGATAAGTATACCAGAGATCTCGAAAATGCAATTTAAAATATACAGCACCAGATTTTGTTCCTATGATATTTCATAATTTCAGAGGATATGACGCTCATATTATAGCTGAAATGGTTGGTAATAAAGATATAATAAACTGTCTGAAAATTAATAGCAATAAATAAAGTGCATCCCAAAAAACAATGAAAATTTTTGTCAATGACACTGAGCAAGTTGAGATTTATTGATAGTCTTCAATGGCCTCCACCATTTGCATTTCTGAGATAAATATTGATTGATGATATAATGATCTGTACCTATAGATTTTGTTTCAGTCTGTAGTTCAGCAAGAACACAAGTAAGGGAAATGGCACCATGCAGTGGCTACTTAAGAATTGGTTGTTCTCACAGATCTCTAATAAATGGATAATTAAGTAATCTGATAGAGACTTCCAAGTAATAAGATATCCATCTATAATGCAAAATTTCCTGGCACCTGATACTTTTTTAAAATCAGTAGGTAGTATAAGTTACAGACATTAAACACAGCTGGAGCAAAATATGATATAGGCCCCATGGAAAATGAAATGCACTCAAAAGGAAATCAATTAAGATTAAAGGTACTCATGATTCAGAACAGATGTACCTTTAATAGTTGATAAGACCTACCAAGTTACCAGAAAAAAGCCAACTATGATTTTTGGTCCCAGGTCTCTTTTCCTGAATCAACAAACTAAAAGCTTCATAAATCACAAAACATGATATCCATAAAAATCAATGAATCAACATTATTTTAAGTCAAAGGATACAAGAATATTCCAATTAGCAGACACTCAGAAATAAAATAAAATTAAAAACCAAGGTTTAATTGCCATAGAAACTTGCATACAAGTCAGGTCTAACTCCACTCAACAAAGATACTGATTTGCTTTCACGTGTTGCTGATAAAGTGTACAGTGTATGTTGTCACAATGTGTTGCAGATCAAGTATACAGTGTATGTTGTCACAATGTGTAGCAGATCAAGTGTACAGTATGTTTCTGTCACATGTGTACATGTCATGTATAGTGTATGTTGTTGTCACATGTGTTCAGATCAGGTGTACAGTGTATGTTGTCACAATGTTGCAGATCAAGTGTACAGTGTATGTTGTCACATAATGTTGCAGATTAAGTGTAGTGTGTGTTGCTGTCACATAATGTGTTACAGATCAAGTGTACAATGTATGTTGTTTGTTCTACTCCAATCTCAAGTGAAATATTTGGTTTTGGGTAGATGTTTTAAGACAAATCAACATAACAAGTTTTTTAGGGCCAAGGCAACTGGTGTAAAGTGCCTTGCCAACTACACACCATTGTAGCTAACTGGGCATGTTCCAATATATATCTACTATTTGAGTTGCAAACCTAACCACTAAGCAACAGCAACTCCTGCCTTCATTAGTTGGTTTTTGCAACATAAAACAGAACAAATCATTTTCTACCTCCAATCTTAAGAGTTAATAGTAGTCAGAACCAATAATTTTCTACCACCAATCTTAAGCTTAATAGAATTCAAAACCAATCATTTACCTCAGATCTCAAGAGTTAACAGGAATCATAACCAATTATTCTACCTCCAATCTCAATGGTGGTCAAATCCAATCATTCTACCTCAGATCTCAAGAGTTAACAGGAATCAGAACCAATCATTCTATCTCCAATCTCAATGGTGGTCAGAACCAATCATTCTACCTCCAATCTCAAGAGTTAATAGTAGTCAGAACCAATAATTTTCTACCACCAATCTTAAGCTTAATAGAATTCAAAACCAATCATTTACCTCAGATCTCAAGAGTTAACAGGAATCAGAACCAATCATTCTACCTCCAATCTCAAACACTAATGGTGGTCAGAACCAATCATTTTCTACCACCAATCTTAAGTGTTAATAGGAGTCAGAACCAATCATTCTACCTCCAATCTCAAGAGTTAACAAAATAAGCTTATATCCTAATGTGAAGTTGCCAAATCAAAAAGTAAAATATTTTAAAGAAAGCAAAATTCTTTTCAGTTCCAAATGCTAGCAGTTTACTCTGAAAATTTTGTTCCCATTTCAAATATTCTTTCAAAAATTAATGAATCTGGTCAGATTTCCACATTTCCTAAGAAAATCTTGTCCCCATTTGATAAATTCTTTCAAAATATAATGAGTCAGGTCAGATTTCCACATCTCTTATAACAATGTCAATGTTCATTGTTGTATATATATATATATATATATATATATATATATATATATATATATATATATATATATATATATATATATATATATATATATATATATATATATATATATATATAATACCAACAAGAGAAGGAATTAGGAGAGAGAAGAATACAAAGATGAGTAGAACACAAGGGCAGGTGGAAATCTCTCACTCTACAAATCAAGTGATGTGATAGGCTATTAAAGGGTTGAGCGGAAGAAGTGTACATGGGAAATTTTAATTATTTGACCATTTATTTGTTATTAAATTGTTTTTCTTGAACTTCATTCTTTTTGGATATTTAATCATTCAACTGTATGCATTGCTAACTGGGGGCTTGGAGTTGTACATGTAACTTTCATTAAATCAACTTCCAACCAAAATCAAGCTTGGGTGGGATTTTCTACAATAATTTTAAAAAAATATTGGAAGCACCCCACCTCCAATTCCCCACCACCAAAACCTTCACAATGGTCCTATGGAAAAACCCACCAGTTTCAACTGATAAAATTGAATAATTTAAGTAATTACAACTTCTTTCAAATGAGATAAAGTTGTCTAGCAGAAATTCTACTAAACAAGGGTCTCTGTACTAAATTATGCGTCTTCAAAAATCAAGGAATTTTCAAATATATTTTAATCTGAATATAAGTACAAATGCCAAATACCAATACAAGTAAAACTTTGCAATACAATTTCAGGTCATACAGGAGAAATGGGATTTCATTTTATTGGCAAAGAAAATATTTAAATGGCTTACACATGACAAGACCTGTATAACATGTGACATTTTTGTTCCTGAAATTAAGACCAATTGAAAGATAGCCCTCATTTTAGCAAGAGTGAACAACTTACTACATGCTCACCTTATATTTAACAGTACTCAATGTAATATATCATAGGGCTCTACATGCCTACACTGTGTTTAATAGTTCTCAATGTAGGCAACAGTAGGACACTACATGCCCACCCTATATTTATATTAGTTCTCAGTGTTGGTACAACATGGACTGGCAATGATGTATTAAAGAGTCCTCTGATGTACCATAATAACACAGTCCACAATCTGCAAATGTCTCTGAATTCACCATAATTCCAAATTAATGTTACAGTCCAAGAATATTATCAATGAACACTTTGTAATTCATTTGAATAATTTGAACAAATAAATCCACTAAAGTGAAAAACCAAAAAAACAATAATATTGATTCTTCTTGAAAATCATAAGGCAAGAATAATTTCTTAAGTAAACAACATTATACACAATGCTAAGACACATAATAGAACCAGGAAAAGGGTGCACAGTTTATTTCTAGAACATTCTAAGTTGTCAACAAGATAAGGTTAATTAATAAAATTATAATAAAGAACATGGAAAACATCAGATACACCAGGCTTTTCCATGTGGAAATTCCAATATCCAAGACTAAGTTTAAAATAAACATATTTACCTCATTGATAATGATCCTAATATTTTATCTATATTCACACCAAAATATTAGCTATATATTTATTGTGTTGTCTACAAATTCATTGTCCCTAGTCAGGTACACAATGAACTTGATTTTAGAGAAGGAGAAGTACAAAATACAAATGTATGTAACTTATAATAATTATGGAAAGCCAACATATAATAAAAATTAAATACACATAACATTCTGTATAGCCAACCTATCTTGTTCTGATATATGGCATTGAACCAAAAACAACCATTATTCAACACCACAATGCTATTATTGTACTGATGTGCCATTAAACCAAGTATATATAAATCACTCTTGTTAAATGTCTACCACAGTGCATGCTAGATTTCCACCTTTGCAAAGGAATTTTTTTTTTAACCCAGCCCTGACCATACATCATATGCTTGACAGGTAATTTCCTGTCTACTTCTGCCCTGCCCTCTCAATTTCAGAAAACAATGCCAAACCAAGTGTCTGGTATTCAAGGTCAGCAACCTCTCAAGTTGGGAATATACAGTTGCCATTGTGATGAAAGAAAAAGGAACTTGTAGGTTACCAGTACCCACTGTAATTAGTACTAATATTAGTACCCTTAGTCATACCTAGTGAACAAGTTGAGGCTATGATATCTAGCTACCACTGCAATCATTGGAACACCAGTTACATGTACTCAGTTTTTGTGCACAGTAAGGGACAAAAACTAATGGTAAAATCAGTGAACAAATGAACAAGCTTTCTATAGCCACCTGTATGTGTAACAACAGGGTATGTGTAACAACTGGGATTGTAGGGTAGCTCTGTTATATGGCTGTCAACAACATCAGCTTAAGTGACAAGGAATAGTTCTACAGTACCAGAGATTTTTCTAGCAGCTGGTCTATAAACTACAGCTTCCTGGTTTCCCAAAGTATTAGTACATTTTTTTTCTTGGTTGTTTGTGTACTTTTTATTTTATCTTAGTACTTTTTTTATCTTAGTTTTTATTTTATCTTAGTGCTTTTTATTTTAGTACTTTTCTCTTTTTTGATGCGAGGCAAGAACAAATGTTAACAGCTGAGAGAGAGAGAGAGAGAGAGAGAGAGAGAGAGAGAGAGAGAGAGAGAGAGAGAGAGAGAGAGAGAGAGAGAATGTTAACAGCTGAGAGAGAAAAAGAGTGAGAGCAAAAATACATTTATGTTAAAAAACATATTTTATTCAACCTAACAATTATAATTTTAACACAACGGAGTAGTCAAAATGAAATTGATAACAATTCCTAAAAGTAAAAACAGAAACAGAATCTCACAAAGTGTTGCATTTATTTGTACATGTATCTGTACATTTTTCTATTAATCCAATATACAGAATTACCAATTAGGTCCCACAAGTTATTCCACAAGATTGATGAATCACCATTATACATATCTATTACCATTTTCTTTTCAATTACTGCAGAACAGCCTCTGTGCCCACTATAGTGGGCAGTCAAATGACTTCTACAACCCATTTTTTATTTTCTTGGCAAGTAAGTAATGAAATACAGTTCAATATGGCAATGTTCATTTCAGTGAAAAAAATGCAACATTAGTTATAAAACCTATTTGATCCCCTTGCTGATGTACTTGTACATATTCAAATACACTGATAGTTCAGATTTATACAATGATTATAAAAGTAAAAAATGCAGTTGAAGAAAACTAATTTTTTATTCAGTAAAGACACTTGTAACAATGATCATTATGAACATAGTTTGAATTCTTTTAATGTCTCCTTGAGTAACTCTAAAAGTATTGGTGGTAATCTCATGAATTTCGGAGTTTCTAGCAAGGGTTTACAACACAAGTCATTTAAATAGTTAGGGTTTTTGTTGAAAAATCAATCAAGTGAAGTTACTGCTAACCTTTCCAAATAATAATATGCATTTATTTGGACTCTCAGAAACAATGTTGATTGAACATCAAGGTGAAAATTTTTTGTGTGTCAATGGCTATGACAAACCTTATCATAGGGATAGGAAAATAGGAGTTGGGCTCCTCATATATGTTAGAACTGGTACTATTTCTAAAAAAATGGGACAATCTAGAAATACAGAAGATAGAATCCATTTGGCTACAGATAACTCTAGAAAAGGTTTAGCCTTACTTAGCATGTTTTGTGTACAGACCCTCCATCATCACATGCTAATTGGTGTGAATATTTTGAACTTTAAGTACATGTAGATATTTTCAAAACATTGATACTGTTAAATGTCCGGAAGATCTGAAACAGATTCCATGGAATACAGTCCAAATCTTTGAAGATATTGATATTTTAGATACTTGGAGAGATCTGTTCATCATTATAGTAAACAAAAATGTCCCTTTAAAAACACACAGGGTAAAGAAAGAATACCAGCCAGGCTGGATCTCCCCAGAAATTTTAGAAGCAAAAAAGCAAAGAGACCAACTAAAATCAATAGGATATCGAACTGAATATAGAGTTTGGAGAAATAAAGTTAATAAAATGATATGTCAAGCCAAACAAGCACACTACAAAAATGTGCTGGATGAAAACCAAAATAACTCGAAAGCTATTTGGAAAGTGTTTACAGAGTTTGGTGCAGGCAAATGTAAGAGTAAAACTGACATCTCTAGTATTTTTTATGATTTTTTTCGTTCAAATTGCTGAAAAACTTAAAGAACCAAGAACTTCATCTGACTGTATGTAACTCATTTTTGTGCGAAAGAAAAAAAAACAATATAAAATTTGAAATTCTTGAAATGAGTCCAGAATTTGTGTTGAAATATATTTAAAAAATGGATGACTGCAAAGCTACTGGACTTAATATGATTGGACTAAGGCTACTAAAGGCAGCTGCACCTGCAACTGTAAAGAAAGTTACAAGTCTAGGAAATTTCCACAAACATTGAAAACTGCTAAAGTTACACCACTGCATAAAGCAGGAACAAAAGATGATGCAAAAAACTACAGACCCATCTCTATCCTTCCTTGTTTCTCCAAATTACTAGAAAAACATGTACATGATTCTTTTCTCAATTATTTGAATACTTATGATCTTATTCAGGATAATCAGTCTGGCTCTTCACAGAATCACTCCTATGAAACTGCACTTGTATCTTTGACAAAGGGCTGAAAGCATTAGATCAAAGAGAATTGGTAGGCACTATTATGGTTATTTTCATAAAGCTTTTGACCTTGTAGATCATGAAATTTTTGATTAAAAAACTAAAATTCTATCAATGCAGTGAAACTCACTAAACTGGTTTACTTCTTACTTAACCGATAAAGTGCAAAATTTTATCTTTAAATGGTCAACTCTATGAAAGTAAAAATAGTAATTTTGGAGTACCACTGGGCTCTATCCTTGGACATCTGTTATTCATTCTCTATCAACGACATACCTCTTAAGATTGGAACTTCAATTTCTTCCACTGTGCAGATGACACTACACTGTCTGAGAAGGTAAATCCAAAACAGTACATGAAAATAACTTTACAAGATGCTCTCAACAAACTTCAAGTATGGTGTAAGGAAAACACAACAATCATAAATACAGAAAAAAATGAAAGCTTAATAATTACAATGCAACAAAAATGACCACATCTAGATAGTAACAAACTCCAGATTCTATTTGATAATGTGAGCCCTAATATGACCTCTCAGGATAACATTCTTGATTGTAGATAACAATCTTAATTGGTCTATTCACATTAAACATGTTTCAAAAAAGGTTAATTTTTATCTTTGGTTACTGAGGAAAATCAAAACATACATTCTTCTTCAGTATCTGGTCATTATTTATAAAAGTTATATTCAGAGCCATATCTGGACTATTGTAATGTAACTTGGGATAATACCTCTAATTAAAACATAACAACACTTAAAAGACTCCTAAAGAGGGCTTACCATTTAATTTTAGATCAATGTATCAAGAATTTCCAGGATGCAATGAATAAATATAAAGGTTTTAACAATAAATGAAAGAATATTTCTTATAAAAGTCAAATTAATAAATCATCCAGAAAAGCTGTTCCTGTCTATCTATACAATATCTTTCACCAAAGTAATGCTGATGTTACTTCAAATTTAGAGTTCATTAGAAGCAAAAATTACATAATACCATGACCAAAGAAGGAATTGTTTAAAAAAACTGTTCAGTATACTGGTCCACTGGCATGGAACAACATTCCTAGTGACATATGGCAGGCTTCTAACATTACTTCTTTTCATAATTAAAGTCTCAAATGGATGAAATCTTTTGACACTTGAACAACTCAAGTAAAATAAATACAACCTGTTTTTCTGTAATTTTGCATCATTTTTACAGTTGAATTTTTCAATGCAGGATGATATTTTATATATGCTTATGTTATGTACTCACAGATGCCTGTGCACATGTTCCAGGCTTGATACTTAGATTTTTAAAATAGGTTCATCCCAGATTCTTTACATCATGTTATATATATATATATATATATATATATATATATATATATATATATATATATATATATATATATATATGTATATTGTACATAACATATAGAAGGCCTCTAGATAGATAAGTTCTGTAACTAATTGAGTTCCATTCTCTAAATAAAGTCAGTATTATTATTATTATTATTATTATTATTATTATTATTATTATTATTATTATTATTATTACTTCTACTACTACTACTACTACTATTATTATACTATGCTTCCAGAATTCCTGACTGATGCAACTAAAAAAGTGATGGTGATATACAAGTCACAACATCACCTCTCTTCTGTGTCCAGTAACCCATGGAGGCATAAAAGGTGAATTACCCTGAGGTGGAGGGTCCCACATTCAGTATGGTTTCATTGGAATAACAGAGAAAGAGGGAAAACTGATCTAATCCCCTTCTTTAGTCTAAACCCACTGGGCACACTCCCAATCCTGCAGAGGATATGACCAGAGTTCAATGACAATGCTGACATTATGATTTGTCTGAGTGAGAGAAGAATAGTTGGTGATGGGTAGGAGATCAGGAGTGGGTGGTGGCAATATCTTGCTATGTCACATATGTACTCCAGTTTGAACAGTGTCTGCAATAATAGACAATGATGAATAAAAAATCACACTCATCTGATGTTGAATCAATTACTAAATTTCTACTGTTACAGTAGGGTTACTGTTGGATTTTTTGACACAAACAAACATTCCATATATTGCTAAGAAGAAATGTCCCAACCCTTTGTTTGCTGTGAATTATAGTGTATTTAAAATTACCATGATATAGATCCCTATATGAGGTTGAGAAATGCATCCCTCAGGGGTCGACAACCTATAGCATAAGTGCAACAATGCTTCATGTCAAAAGGTTCTGTGTGGCATGGGAAAGGCAGCCAACAATCTTGATTTTAACAGTGTTACTGGTGGCATGTGCTCATTCATTTTGTAGTTAATCTGGAGAAAAGGGGCATGCTATGTAAAATAGTTTGCTGACGCTGTGATAATCTAACAGGTTTTTTCAGGATTTAAATTATAAGATGGGGGCAGATGTTACTGGTGTAGAGAAAGAATATGGAATGGAAAACTGTAACACTGAGATATGATACAGTTGGTTGGAATACTGCAATACAAAAAAACACTTGCAACAAGCAATTTTTCTTTGGTCACAATCTACAACACATCTATTAACATGACATCCTTGAAAATTATGACTGTTCTGTGTGATTGAGTGAACCATGTCTTATTGAGAATCTCCACTCTGAAAAAGTAAAAGCTACACAACAGTGACAGATAAGCTTGAAAATGACACTTTAATAGTATATGCTTGATCTTATAACTGGCATATAACAATTTATTCCTACACATAATCTGACTAAAGTTACTTATATATACTACCTCTAAACTTTTTACGCAATAATTATCAACAGACTGCTTGGTAGCATTGAGGAAAACATCTGCACATATAATTTTGTGCTGGTATGTTTAGCAGAATTTGAAAATTTAGCATTCAATATGACCATTGACCTTTTGAACCCTAAACCAATATGTTTCTTCATCTTTTAATGAGCAATCTATTAGTGCAGGTATCATATGAAGCAGAACAAAGAAACTGCTTTAAAACAGACAAATTTGGTGAATCATGAAGTCACAAAGTCACTAGGATATTTGTCTTCAACTCACTTCAAATGATGAAGGAATCTAAAGAACTCTGACTGCAAAGAAACCAAACTACATGTACTAATGGACAGACAGAAGGAAATAACATAAGGCAGGAAAATATGAACTACAAGTGAGTCATATGATTTTTATGAGTTTGTCTTTTAAGTATTTTAATCATGCTGAAAAGTAAATGGGAAAAAATAAATATGCATTAGATTATAGTTTGAATACCTATCATTACTACTAAATAGTTTGACATTACATTTAACCATTCAAGCAGTCTGATATTAGAGTTAAACATTTAAACAGTCTGACATGAGGTTTAACCATTCAGTTTGACCTGAGATTTAACCATTTAAACAGTCTGACATGAGGTTTAACCATTCAGTTTGACCTGAGATTTAACCATTTAAACAGTCTGACATGAGGTTTACCCATTCAACAGTCTGATATTAGAGTTAACCATTCCAATAGAAAAGGCAACATAAATCAAGGACATAAGTCCATATTCTGATTAAAATGGCATTCCTCTACTAAGAACTAATCTAAATTTAAGTGACAACAAATTGTATGGTACATTGCATGTCACCACTAAATTATGTCCTGACAGGACCAATTAGCAGGCTAACAAAGGAGCATGGGATTGAGATCTCTGACTTGACCCATGCTAGCTATGTAAGTTTTGAAAAGGACTTTTTATTCAGCTGATATCAGACTTTCATGAAGGATTTTAAAATATCGTATGCCTTCTTCAGTATTTCATACACAATGTAAAATTTTCTTTTCTAAGAAACTTTATCTTAATTAATGGGTGCTTCTGATGCTATTAGTTATTTTAAGTAATAATAATAAAATAATAATAAACTGAGGGTAAAAAAAATCAATTTTTCTACCCTGAAGCCTTCTAGCTGTTAGGTGTAATAGAGTCTAGTCTATACAACACAATGTAATAAATTTGGCTTGACACTAAAGAATGAAATAATTCTAAAAATCATAATTTCAAATTTGAAATATGTGCACAGGTATTTGTGAACATGTAAATATATATATATATATATATATATATATAGATATATATATATATATATATATATATATATATATATATATCTATTAAATGACATCATCATATGCTGAAAATATTCAACTCTGAAAAAGAATCATAAGCATAGAAAAGGAGGAATTTACAACAGAACTGTTCAAATTTTTTAATATTTTATCTATAAGAGACATTGATGATGAAAAAAGAGAAATGCCAGGAGCCTGCCTTGCATCACTAGAAATGTTGTTCCAGGAAAACCCCAGTAAGAACCATCAAACCACAAAAAGCTACTGAAAAGCTTTCTCACTTACGACCACTGGCTGACCACTGGCTGAGCCCTGGGCTTGAACCAAAGTGGACAGGTGAGATGGCAGTGATCAGTAAAGGCAAGTACTTTAGACCACTTGGCCACCTGGGTCCCTACCAATTCTTATTAGCCCCAGTGGGCTCAAGTACATAAAATATGCCTATCTTTATAGCCCCAGTGGGCTCAAGTACATAGAATATTCCTATCTTTATAGCCCCAGTGGGCTCAAGTACACAAAATATGCCTATCTTTATAGCCCCAGTGGGCTCAAATACACAGAATATGCCTATCTTTATAGCCCCAGTGGTCTCAAGTACACAGAATATTCCTATCTTTATAGCCCCAGTGGGCTTAAGTACACAGAATAAGCCTATCTTTATAGTCCCAGTGAGCTCAAGTACACAGAATATGCCTATCTCTATAGCCCCAGTGGGCTCAAGTACACAGAATATGCCTATCTTTATAGCCCCAGTGGGCTCAAGTACATAGAATATTCCTATCTTTATAGCCCCAGTGGGCTCAAGTACACAAAATATGCCTATCTTTATAGCCCCAGTGGGCTCAAATACACAGAATATGCCTATCTTTATAGCCCCAGTGGGCTCAAGTACACAGAATATTCCTATCTTTATAGCCCCAGTGGGCTTAAGTACACAGAATAAGCCTATCTTTATAGTCCCAGTGAGCTCAAGTACACAGAATATGCCTATCTCTATAGCCCCAGTGAGCTCAAGTACACAAAATATGCCTATCTTTATAGCCCCAGTGGGCTCAAGTACACAGAATATGCCTATCTTTATAGCCCCAGTGGGCTCAAGTACACAGAATATTCCTATCTTTATAGCCCCAGTGGGCTTAAGTACATAGAATAAGCCTATCTTTATAGTCCCAGTGAGCTCAAGTACACAAAATATGCCTATCTTTATAGCCCCAGTGGACTCAAGTACACAAAATATGCATATCTTTATAGTCCCAGTGGACTCAAGTACATAGAATATGCCTATTTTTATAGCCCCAGTGGGCTCAAGTACACAGAATATTCTTATCTTTATAGCCCCAGTGGGCTTAAGTACACAGAATAAGCCTAATTCATCCCACAGACGTGTCATAAAATGCAACTAACAGAGGAAGAAACTTCAGTAGCTGAGCACTAAGAACTTGCAACTGAAAGGGTGGCAAACTGAATCCTAGCATCTGAGCAGCCTGGGTCTGCTATTTGGTGGGACACTTGACACCAAGTACATTGGCACTAAATAACCCACTTGCTAAGCTGAACATTCAGCACCAAACCAAAACTAATTCTGTGAAGATTTATGCACATCTACATATTCATATGGCATACATGTAGGAACAAGAAAAATGCAAACTATAATTAGTCTCAAAATTAGTAATGCTATTTTATTCAAAATACATTCAGAAAATCAGTTTTTTTTTATAAAAAAAAACTTGAAAAATTTAATTACATTTCCAAATATTTTCTTAAAATAATATCAACACATGAAGCATCCAGGATGAGTGCCTTATAAGACATACAATGTTGTTCCTAGCATGTAATTGGAGGTTGTTGCACCCTGTTGTCCCAAGGTGACCTATATTAAATATTCAAAGGTTAAATATATTGCAGGTGGAGCCACTCTACAAGTATAGTTTTGGTATAAATAATCATTTATCCAAATTTTTCATTTTTTGTGTGAACATTATATTACTTGCACCAACAGGATATAAAATAATGGTTTAAAGTAGATGCTCTTAGCACACATATTAAAGATATTCTGATAGATAACCATCACCCTGCCCTGTCTAAGTGTTATGGCCAATGAACATAGGACTAGTTAATGGATCAAACAAAAAACACAAAACTCTGAAAACACTGCCCTCTACACAAATTGTCACACATCTAAAATGAAAACAATGAGTGTCAGGGTCTGAGTAGACTTACACAAAAGCACTATACTATTCAAGAAGTTGACTGTATGAACAGAAAGTGAGTCATATAAACTATAACAATGGCAGTAATAGGGTACTACAATGATTTTTTTACTTAGTAACTTTGTAAGACCCCCCTACTTATTGAAACCACAGGAAAGGCCATGTTATTAACATTCAACAACTTTAAATTTCTAACTATTCAGTACTCAATATATTCTCTCAGTAATACCCACTTTTAATGTAAGCTACTGTGTGGATCATATTAAGACACTTTTAATGCAAGCTACTGTGTGGATCTTATTTAGACACTTTTAATGCAAACTACTGTGTGGATCTTATTTAGATCCACTTTTAATGCAAGCTACTGTGTGGATTTTATTAAGACACTTTTAATGCAAACTACTGTGTGGATCTTATTTAGACCCACTTTTAATGCAAGCTACTGTGTGGATCTTATTAAGACCCACTTTTAATGCAAGCTACTGTCCGAGAATATGAGTTGCAAATTTTGATCAAAATGTACATGAAATGCACATTTCCTTTAGTCTACCTACCTGGTGCTTCTTTTAGTACTGAATGTTCTTAAATCTGTATAAAGACTAAATTTGCATCATTAGAATAGAGTATTTTTTCAGTATCAAATATGATATGCTCTCTTTTGCGTTTTTATTTTTAACAACACAGCTTTAATATTCATTAATACAACTTTTCCTTTATCTACAACCCAGAATGCCTGATAGTACATAGGGCACTTGTTTTAACTAGGGATCCAATACATTACCCTATGACTGACTCCAATGCTCAAACATGTTAAAAGGTCATGGCCACCTATATTCTACAAACTGTGATATTTTATACTCATAAAAAAAACACATTTCTTATGTATGCACACCAAATAAATGTTTAAATAGACTTAACAATCTGCTTTGTAAATGAAGAAAATATTTGGCAATCTCTGTAAGCAAATGCTAGTTTCTATGTGCCAAAAATGGTTAAGATATACACTTATTCATTCCAAGTGTTTAATTTCCCCACTTAAACAGCTGTGCACAGCAAATATGGTGCTATGTGTTGCATATGAATGTAACCAAAAGAGAACAAAAGGGTTTTCTTTTTCCAAGACACCCTGTTACCAGAAAAAAAGTGGAACTATGGGATTGAATAAGATGAAGGATGAGAAAATTACCCCATTTATGTCAGATCACATTCAATTTGGTCCAAATTGGGTCGAAGTTAAGACAATTTGTCCCAACCTGAAAAATACTTTGCCCAAACTCAAAAGACAATTTGGTTCAAGTTAACAATAGTTTGAAAAAATTCCTTTTCTTCAGACAAGTAGATACTATATATACATATATACACACACACTATTTATGTGGGACAAAATGATTTGACAATTTGTATAGTTGTAAAATAGAATAGGTTTTAGGCAAAAATTGAACAAATTTAAATAAACTAAACTATCTTGATATTCTTTACAAAAAAATAATTATACTTTACAATGTATGTATATATGAGAAAACACAAAAACTGACATATCTTGCTCATTCTAATTAAAACAATTAATATGTTTTTAATGCTAAAATACATGCATTAGCACAACCACATTCTCAATTTAATTCTTCCAGGTCAAATTATCAATATTGATTTATAAAACAATATTACTTAACAGATGATATTGGACAGAATATGTATACACTTTTCTAACAGTAGTGTATACACTTTTCTAACAGTAGTGTACATGAAATACAGCAGCAGGGAGGGTGAATCCTACAAAATTTTGCTCATGTCGTTAACCTAAAATAAGGGTTCCTACAGAGGCTGAAAAAAAGGTCAATAACCCTAAACCAAAATCTCTAACTTTTTATATTACCATACGGTTAATAAACCGCATGAGGTTAGCTCAGTTTTGTTATACTATTGACTTTTTTACCCTGACTTTATCAAACTATTTTTTCCGTTAAAAACTCGAGCAAAATCATGTAGAGATTCACCCTCCCTGCTGCTCCTGATTTATCAGGGATTAACCAAATATTTTATCCAGACCTATATGATATCTGGATCTTGGGTCATGTAGATTTATTGTTATAAATCCGAACGGAACAAATTGTGCTTTTGTGTACCAAAATTCTAACAAACTCATTAGCAATGCCAAATAAGTCATAATTTCACAAAAATCCACAATTTTAAAAACCCAATAAAATTAGACGGAAATCTAAGAGAATTAGGTATTAAAAAATTGATCAACAGGTTCTTTTTTAGAAAAACATACTTAAAATAATACCACTAAACCCATGGATTACTTTACTGTTATGATCTTATATCCCTTTTTTATTTCAGACCTACAAAATTTATATATATATATATATATATATATATATATATATATATATATATATATATATATATATATATATATATATATATATATACACACACACACACACAGACACACACACCTGATTTACCTGACAAACAGAAGTACAGTATAAGTAAAGAGTTCACATGGCTCTGTTGGTCAAATATTACACCACTGAATATTAAAACAATGAAAGTCATAGTATACCTATATTAGGAATGGTGTTTTAATTTAAATAATTGATCTTCACTATTAACCAAATAACACACTCAACATATGCTGTAGTCAAATCCACACATTCTACCCACCTGCCGCACTCCAACTCCTGGCATGATACATATTCAATTTCACAATGAAAATATTTTTCATGTGTAAAAAGGTACTCATTTTGCTTCTTATCCACAGATAGAATCATAATATCATATAGCAACTTAATTGTGGATGAATATGTGGAAACAATAATGCTATTGTTTTCTAAACCAACTAGGAAAACCAAAGCTATGGATTTTATAAATACTCATGATTATACATCTCACCCCTGATGCAAGACACTGTGCTGAGAAAATATGAGCAGCAGCAATTTTGTTATGCATAAATATACAAATATGAAACATGTTTCCTACAAAACCAGGCACTCCTTCATGAACTGCATGTTCCTAAGACAAATCTGTAAAATGAATGAAATTGCATCAAGAGAATCATTTGTTATTTTCAATTACAAATAGCTTTTACTTTTCATCATCAACAAATCAAAGCCTTCCAAATAAATGTGATCTTTTTTTGTTCACACATTCTTAGACTGGTTCCCATTTTCCATACAATATATTCAGACCTATATCATTACCCACTTGTAACCAGATAGCTTTTAGGATCCTGGAAACATCATGTTATACCAGTACAAACAGCAAACCATACTAACTGTAAGATTTACATGTATTTATGCAACAGGCATCTCTAGTTAAAATCAAGCAGATACATGTATATCAAATATGCCCTGCACATGGTATTTTCAAGCATGTTTTGTCAGCTAAAAATGTTTAATTTGTTTATTTGCAAATTGTGATACAGATAAATCTATGCAGCTGTCTTTGCATTGTTGACAAGCAACTGTCAAGTATTTTGTTTCTTGTACAGTCCCAAACTCAAATGTATGATAAATTAGTTTCTTAAATGCTTTAATGTTGTTCTATCTCTTTATGACTTCATACAAGATCTTTAGTGAAATATATTGGGAAGGAATTGTGTGTGTGTGTGTGTGTGTGTGTGTGTGTGTGTGTGTGTGTGTGTGTGTGTGTGTGTGTGTGTGTGTAATTCTGCATGTACATAAACAGCATAAGATCCATTCATCTTCATTACATCTATCTACATGTATCAAACATATTTCAGCCATGTATCTTGCATACCAGTGACCAATATGATATAGTCAACTAGAACAAATGTGAAATTTATGCTATTTTATAAACTGCTCATCTTAATAAGTGCAATTTTTTTAGTTGTGTCTACTCCTGGATAATCAGAATAGCAAACTGTACCAAAACAACCTAGCACATTGAATGATTCTTGACTGACTGATCTGTAGCAAAACCTAGAACATTGAACAACTCTTGACTGACTGATCTGTACCAAAACAACCTAGCACACTGAACGATTCTTGACTGACTGATCAAATGCTTGAATTTGTATGGCTTTTGTTTGCTGTGCAATTCACATTTCATATTTAATATGGAAAAACTTGGGTTTCTGATGATATGAGAATCTGCATCAACTTATATTGTATAACCCTCCAAATAATCTTTCAATTCAAAATCTGCTTGATTACATAAAGAAGGTAAAAATAAAAATAACTAAATCATATATAAAGTGAGTTCAGAAATTTTTCATTAAACATGCTAAAGAAATCTTCATTTAAACTTTCTGTATCAATTTCCAATCTAATTTTAGCATGATCCTTATCTTACTTTATTGAGTCACATAAAATAAGCAGCATAATCAAAACAAATGGCATCCTAAGATAGTTCTGCCACTCAGAGAAAACTCCGGATTATTATTGTTCCAGTCAGACAATGACTGTTGACAGTAAGTCACTTGTGGTAAAAATAAAATTGGTGAAATATTTTGTACCAATGATGTGTGACCTGCCCAATAGAAGAAAAACAACTAAACTTGCTTATTATGACCAAGTCTGCTGGAAAGTACAATTTTAGGAGTAAATACTGAAAGAAAATATTGTATGACTTTGTATATTTCTCAAAGGAAAAACAAATCATTACTTGATCATGAGTTGGCAATGGACTTGTGTATTCTGCTGGAACTGTATCAAATACAGTTGGTGAGCAAATATAAAATTAAATTTTTAATATTTTTTATTTGAAAGTGTATGAAACAAAATAACAATATTGATTGTACTGACATTTATAACACCTTGAAAACAAATAAAAAATTTAGTTGAAATGACAATTGTAGAACAAAATTGTTTTAGAAATATCATAAAGGTTAACAATTCAGCTCGATAACTGTGTGCTATGTACAATGACACATAAAATGTTAAACATGCTGAATTGAACAGTCAGCTTAGTTCTCTTTTAATATTATTTGTTATCTTAAACTTGTTAAAATACTAACAATTAAATGATCTATGCTTTTCATGGCGATTTTTTAACAAGAAATTGATTGAAACTAAATTAAGCACACACATTTGCACAGTTGATTTGAACTAAAAAAGTGATACCACCTGTACTGGAAATGGGAATTTATTACTACTTTTAACTTGTAAAGCCCCCATTTAAACTGTAAACTCCTCCCTTTCTCAATGAAATTGTCAGCTCAAATATGTGATGTGATGTGTATCAGTGTTATATATATATATATGGATGCATGAGGCCATGGGTTCAAACCCTGGCAGAGTCATACCAAAGACTTATAAAAATAGTACGAAAAGCTGCCTCAGTATGTGCTCAGCACAAAATAAGTGGTGTTATGACTGTCCTGGTGTCAGAATATTGTGACTGGGTTGGGAATCATGCCACATTTCTGCAGCATGATGCCCTAGATATAACTATAATCTGCCACAGTGCAGACATCATAGCAATGACTAAAATTTTGTTGTTTTATACTTTATATGCTCACTTTTTCAGGGATCAGGTTTGACTAACTGCATATGTCAAATTATTTCTAGGAGAGTTTTTTGTTGTTATTGAAGCAGTACAAAAATGAGTACCTGTGTACAGTGCTAAAAAAAAGCCTTAATAGGGTAGTGTACATGAGATATTATAACAAATATATTTAATTGTAGGCTTCAGGTTGTAACACTGCTGCATATAATACACATGAAATATTTTCTTTGAAAGAATATCAAGATAGTTTGTTTAAATTTAGTTTTTTTCTCTAAAACCCATCTTACACAGTATCTACTTCTTGTTTGAAGAAAAAGAACTTGTGAAACTATTGAAAAGTTGTGCTGAATTGTTGTTCCCAAATTGGCTATGGGGCCCCGAGTGGATCACTGCCACTGCCATCTCACCTCTGCTGTTTGAGTCTATGAGTCTAGGATTCGAGTCTAGGATTCGGCTAATGTAGATATGTGAGAAAGCTTGCCAGTGTGGGGTGGGGTCTTTCCGGTGATGTTTCTTCCTCCACCATTAATACTGGCCGACATGAATAGCCTATCATGTGCTGAGAAATGGCGTTAAGCCCAACAACAACAACAACAACAAATTGGCTATAATTAGGCATAAATGATCCTTTTTGATCCCACAGCCTGAATCCACTGTTTTTCTGGTAAACAGGGTCTTTTGGAAAAAGAAAAGAACCCTTTTTCCCATCATCACTCTTTTGGTTACATCCATATGCAACACAGCATACCATATTTGCTGTACAAAAGCACAATTGGAGAAATAAAAACACTTGAATGGCTAGATTGCATGGAAGGGATAAATATATGTCTTATCTGTTTTTGGCACATAGAAAATATGACTTTTTATGTCTATAAAGTCTAATTAAACATTTTATGTGCTTTGTTTATGACTATAATATCATACATTTGTACAATATAGGTGGCCTGTTACCTTTAATACTAGTATTAGGATCAAAGAAAATAATGTTAAAAATTCTTTAGTACCATACATAATAGAAGCATTATGGCCCAATAAAATAAGGAACTTAAACTCCCCTAACCAATGATAACAATATGCATATATAAAATCATGTATGTGTAGGACTGCAACTGTATAGAGGAAATAGTAAGATACATGTGGATCAATTATATATGAAAATGGAAGTGTTTAGAATGCTTTATTTCCCAATAAAACAGGAATTCAGTATTTTTTCATACCACAAAAACCATAAGAGTTACTATCAAACTACAATCCCACTCATCTTGTCCTTTATATGTTCCATAATGATTTAGGACTTCAATTAAGCATAACCTCTTAAAAACATCATTACTTCTAAGCTGAATGAAAACCTCCAGAAATAATAAAGTGGATGTAATTAGCACAAAACCATACATTAAAGTGCTCCTACTGAAGATTTTCACAGCTCAATGTCATGAAAGTCACATGACATTCATTATATTTAAGTGTTCTACTGACCTACAGTGATCCCTTGCCAAAATGAACTTTGCTAATACAAATTTTCCAATACAATGAATACACAATGAAACCAAGACTGTACATTTAACTAAAGAATACTTAATAATATTGAATGCATTGTTACTACAAACACTTTAGTTGTATACACTATGGCTCATATCACTGCTTACAGTTTACCTGTCTATAATAAGAACAAGCTACTTCTCTCCTTTCTCATGCAACCTGTTCAAGAATAAACACTGATATTTCAAGCTAAATTTCATGTACTGAAAAAAATTTGGTACTGTTGTTTAGCTCAGGCCTTATACTTTGTGTGCATATCTGAAATTTGGCTTGCTATGATACCATTGAGGAATGCCAGAACATTTTCCCACACTACTTACTGCTCAACATGGACATGACCCTGCCATCTTAATTGGGGTTAAAAGAAAATAACATCCTGCATTTGTTTGTAACCTATTTTCAGTTGGCCTCAGTATTCCATTCAGCTTGCATATTTATCTTACAGTTCTCAGTTGTTAATATCCACTCAAGAGAAAAAGAAAAACATCAAGGTCTGTCAGCTAAACAGTCTGTCTTTTTGTAACAATGGTGATGATATATATGCATTACATTTCTATGCTTACCAGCCGATTTTGTTTGAAAGTTTACAAAAATTCCTTCTAAGAAAGAATTTTCAGTTAAAAACATTTTGCAAAAGAAGTAGACACTGCTTTGTACATAGGTACCTGAAGCAAACCTTATATTAAAACCATGACAATATTGTTACCTTCTCATACATGGTTTCTTATAAATAAGAAAGTGCATAGTTGTGTACTAAACTGACATCTTCTGTTACATGAATGATCATTTAGAATGCTGTGTAGTTTTCCCTGCAAGTAAAACATCATCTCCATTTCTGTACTACACAGGCATATACATACATATAATAAAATATCAAAATAAACAAAAAGAGTGAAAAATCCATACATCTTAATTGTTGACTCTAAAGAATAAAGGTGGTATGGTCTCTACTGAAAGGATGAATTAATTAATCTTCATGAAGTATAAGATTCTGTATTTTATGCAACAAAAATAATAAATTAAAGGAATGAAAATGACTTCACATGCAGCAATCTACAATTGAGGCTCTAACAAGTAGTTCTAATTAAAACACTGCCAAAGTATAAACTGGGCATCCTTTATTTGCTACTTAATTCGAGGTACTTAACTGTTAATTAAACCCAGTCATTTCATGCTTGTTTAAATGTAAATCATGCTTTAAATTATTCTGCATATCAGATAGGGCTGACCAAAACATGAAAGAGCATTCTGAGGGAAATCAAGTGCATTACTGGGACACATTAGAGGAAGAAATGGTGTGTACTTTGAGAATTTCAAGCATATTGACCCAGAAGGTTGGGTATCTGAGAGCCCAGAAAAGAACCACAGAAAGTCTAAACTGTATAAGTTTATTTTGCCAGTGCAATACATGCCCCCCGGTTACCAGAAAGCTTGACTGATTCAATGTCACAGGAAAGTGAAGACACCATCTGACTTTTAATAAGATAAGAATTGTTTTTTTCAGACTGCATAGTCCATACATTTAAATTAAAATACAGATATAGAGTAAAACATCTAAAACATCATAAACATAAAAGAATATATATATATATATATATATATATATATATATATATATATATATATATATATGTACAAGTATTCAGATACATTTACAACAATTATTTGCACCCTGGATTGTTAAAAAATGAAGTTAAGTGACACATTTAAACAGTAATTGGTTCCATCTACTAACATAACACTGTGAGATTTTAAATGAATGTCATAGTTCCAAAGTGATTTCAATATACAGTTCTCACTATTAGATAGTCTTGTTATCATTGAATACACATATTCTCTCATTACTGCCTCAAAACTGAATACATTATAATTTACAAACATCTTGGAGGCACTGTTCCATCTAGGAAGACCTAATAGAAAGCAAAGACTATTATAACCAATTACTAGTTTTCTTTTCACATTTTCACTAAAGTTTGTCCACAGTGGAGCACAATACATAGTGCAGCAATAAGATTTGAATAATCTAATTTTGATACTCAATGAACAAGGCTTGAATTTGCATAAAAGCATGTTTGTTTGAGTACACAAATATCAATAATGTCTCATCATATCTTCATTATCTGACTGATTGGATTTTAAAATATGGCCCAAATACCTATAACTGTCGAAAAAAACGAAAAAAACGTAAGAGCATTGCTGTTAAGATGTACAGAGGGAGTTGATGATAATTTAAAAGAAGTTGGCTGAAAGACCATGCATACTGATTTTTGTGTATGATAGATGATATCATTCTTTATTGCATATTGTTCTCATATCTTCAATAATTTTCTTAAACCTGCAACAGACTTATCAGTGACATATCATCAACAAAGCTAAAATTGTTAAGAAACAGCCCATTTGGTGGCAGACTACACATTACAATGGCCCAATATATAATTTAACTGTCAATGTAAATATTAAATAACATAGGGGAAAGAATACCTCCCTGCCTCACCCCACTGGTTACATGGAGAGCGCTGGATATTACACTTCCCCATCACAGGTAGTACAACTGTTTGCCTTAAAAGTTGACTAAAGTATGAACAAAGTATACAGGAATTTTAATTTCTAGCAACTTTTTAAAGAGTGTCCAATGATTGACTATCAAATGCCTTACTAGCATCTAAAAAGCATGCAAATACTGGGCTGCCATGTTTTACATAATAGCTAACAGTTTCCTTAAAGGCATAAAGACAAATCTATAGAATGCTGCTTTTTAAATCCAAATTGATTATCAGAGATTAAGACTTTGCATCTTTGTAGTATGATGCATTCTTGCATTCGAATAGTTTTGAGATAATAGTTGTAAGAGCTATAGGTCTGTAGTTATTTTTGTCCGCTAGATTACCAATTTTGCTTTTTAGTAGCGGTAAAATTGTAACTTTTGTGAAATCATTTGGTACAAAGTTATGCACAAACATATAATTAAATAAAACCATTAATAGCCTATCAAGTTTAGTATCTGAATATTTGAAATGTTCCACATATAAAAAATAACATATTGGACATTTACCACCTTTTTGTCTTGTTATTGCAATTTGGATCTCAGATAATGTGATTACCTCAATATGAGCAGAAGGGGTATTCAATGCTGAAGTAACATGCTTCTTTATTGATTCTTTTTTGACACTATTGAGCAAGTCTTCAAAATGATTTTTCCACATGTTACATATATTACTTTGACCATGGTACCCATCAATGCAGATTGGTAGTTTATTGGAAATTGTCATACTACTTTGTTTAACTTGCTTCCAGAATTCACACTGGTTGTTTTTGTTGTTGGGCTTAATGTCATTTTTCAGCACATAGGCTATTCATGGTGGCCAGTATTAAAAAGAACCACTGACCCAGAGAAGCTACTGGCAAACTTTCACACACATCCACATTCCCTGAATCCTAGACTGAACCCACACAGACAGAGGTGAGATGGCAGTGAACTGTAACAGACATCACTTTAGACCACTAGCCACTAGGGGCCCCAATTCACATTGGTCAACATTTTCAAATTTTGTGCTAGTGAGTCTGCTCTATGTTTTACTTTTGTCATTCTTGCATGACCTAAGAGCATTCTTAAATTGTGCTCTTGTTTGGTGCATTCCTTACTTAATTGTCCATGACCAGGTTTACATCAGGTAAGCATTTCCTGCAAGTTTAGTTCTTTGACACAGTCATTCCAGCCTGGTATAACCTGGCCATGTTTGGATTTTCTAGTCAATTTATTACTGGATTTCAATAGAGCTTTTACTACATCAGGTATAGCTCATTTATCTGTTGCATATGTACCTGATTAGTGCAACCATGATCATTACAGATGGCAACACCACGTGGGATCTCAATCTTGTTTAATAAAAGTGCAGATGTGAGTGTAATTCAGTTTTTCGTCAGAAGTATGGTCTGACCAATTAATGTTGTATTTCAAATTTAAGAGTTCATTGTGGCAAGAATCCAATCTAGGAAGTAGATCAGTCTTGATAGTCATTAAAATGGGGCAATGGTCAGACCCTACTAGGGTGTGTATTATTCTCATATCACTTAAAGCAGAATGAGCAGATTGTATAGAGACACAATGATCCAACTAAGACACTGTATTGTGTGAATCACTGATGTAAGTAAAACCTTTTGTGTTGTCAAGTATTAGTTTTAAGTCAGATATGATATAACCATATTCATGATATAACCATATTCATCACCTGAATAGGTGAAGTTCATCTCCAAAGGGAGTGGATTTGAGCCATTAGCATTCCAATCTCCAACTACATAAGCATTTATTGTACATGTATTAGCATTTTCTACAATAGAATTAATTTTGCCCAAATAATCAACAAATTCCCCAAAGTTTTTCCCCTAGAACACATGGTAAATAGATATTGACAAAAAGCATGGACGAGTCCCTTGTATTGAGAGTAATACCTATTAATCTTGGATCATCAAAGTGTTATACTTGTATAATACTTGTAAGAGTTCTATGGTATTGTACCCCAATACCTCCGTAAGGTCTGCCTGTATGAATAGCTTTAGAAGATTCTATCGGCGATACCCCTGATCCTTAGAACCTGTTATGTACGGAAGAAAGGCAGTCTAACTCACTGTCAAGAAGCCACAATTCTTGTAAGAAGCAAATATCGGAAATATCACATAAATTTCTTACATTTTGTATATTTCTTGTTAAAGAACGACAGTTGTAAAAAGAAATGTGTAAAGTGTCCATTATGTATGTTTGAGTCCAAATTGTGGATATCAACTCCGACTTTGATAGTAGTCTCTATCTAATGCATTTCTTGGCCATATATCTACGCTCATCATCGCATTGTGCGTTGGGTTATCACATGTGATTTTGAAGCTGGCATATGTATTAAATTTTGTTTGTAGTTTCTCCACCTGGGTTGGTTTAACTCCAGAGTAAAGCTCAATATGTGAGAAAATGTCAGTTTCCTTTTTTGGGGGGAGTAAGTCTTGTCATGAATATGCATCTCTGACGTATTGGATACACTGTGCGCAATTTTGAGGACGCTGCCTTTCCTATGATAACATCTCCCCGCCTTCTTGGAAAATGGTGTGTGTATTGGACATTTGTAAACTTTTTTGGTTGTCGTTGATGCGGATTGGTGCATGATGTTTTGCGTGAAAAAGCTGCCATACAGAGGTCATTGTTCCGCATAGAACTTGCTACTATAGCAAAAGTTTTATCGTTTTCCATATCCCCATCATGGGCGCTGGTGTCTTCTGACAATGCTACAATTTTTAATGCCATTGTGCTTTGGTTTAATTCACCGTCATCTGATTTATTATTATCATGTATTTCTGTTGTTTTATCCCAGGATGCAGAGCAGGTCTTTGTTGCACTAACACGAGTCTTGTTGCTGTTAAGGTCCGAGTATTGCATATCTTCCTGTGTGCTTCTAGCAACAGTTCTTTCTGTTGAATGACTGGATTCAGGGATATTCCTCGATGACTTACATGGTTGACTAATCAGCTCATGATTTGTTGTACTGTAGCCTCATATTGCAGAGGAATTCTCAGTGAGTACAATGTCAGAATGAACTATGTTGAGTTAACCTGTGGTGGCAATGCATATAAATGCTGCATTGCACTTAACATTTCCGATTGCCACTATAACCTATTGGCATGTAATAATCTTCCAACATTTTAGACGAATTAGGTATAATGAGCTTGACATCATTTGATGTCAAAATTTATCAATAAAACTGCAAAGTCTTGAAAATTCCAGTGATCAAAGCAGAATGTAAAATCATTTGACTCAATGAAAAATTAAATAATTCTGACATTTCATGGAATTTAACTTCCAACATATGCAACTAGAAGTTATATCCCCAATATTTAGATTTGTGAGGTTGCTGAATAACCAAATTTATCTACATTACAATGACATCTAATTTACAAAGTAGCAAGACACAATTAAAAAATGGTAGGTCTGGTTTAAACCAACAATCTACTAAATTAAAAACCTGTTTTTGTATTACCTACTTACAAAAGGCAGGGACTTAAAAGGTTCTAAACTCGACGTCAGGTACCTTTTACTTAAAGGGTTCTCAACTCGACGTCAGGGACCTTATACTTAAAGGGTTCTAAACTAGATATCATCACTCAAAACATAATAAATTCAAATATTTCATGGTTTGGGCCCATTTTAGTATCAAACGTGCATGATCAGGTGCCCGTGCCATGGATTAGTGTACTCTGATTAGTAATGGGATGACAGGCACACTGCAGTTTGAACTTTTTACATTTCGTTCATATTATGCAGGTGAAATTTTTTTAAAACTCTGATTAGTCTAAACATTTCGGAAAAGACAATTCTACTATTGCAGTTACGTAATGCGAACAAATCACACTCTAAAAATTCCAATGAATGGTCAAAAGTTTACAAGAAAAAAAAAACACTGAAACAAGTTATGCAACTCGGCTTAAAGCTGAGAGGTGACAGTCACTATATTCAGACAATGACTTACCTGACTGAGCGACACACAAGCAAATTTGTAAATCCACCAAGATAAAAAGCAAGCACAAAGTTCTAATATTCGCCATATTCCATCTTTAGATGAAATAAAACCGCCACCTGGGAAGGATTTCACTTTATTCTCATCTCCGAGAAATACTTGCTAACCACAATCGGAACAATCGGAACATATCAGGTTCTTTCTAGCCGAATAACCTGCCAGACAAAATTATGCTTCCGAGGACTATCGGCGCAATAATTAAAACCCTAAAAGTTTGCTTGCCTGGTTCCCGAAACCATGTGCAAGTGCTTCAAGGAACCAGTCGGCACAAGAAAGAAACCGCAATTTATTCGAACAGCATTAGCTTTTTCCTACAATTGGCAATACTGTTCAATTGAACCAACATTTTTTAAATAAAAAAAAAAATAGTTCCATGCATATACAGTTTCTTGATCTATCACTTATTCGTAAATAGCCTAGGATTGATCTCATAGTTGAAGCTTAATTATGAAACGGGAACAAGACTACCATATTGTGGATACTGTTTACTCACATCAAACTTTAGGTCTCACATTTCAGTTTGTTGGGGGGGGGGATTTTCATCCGACGATGACCTAATGCAGAAAAATTATAATAATTTTACAATAAAGATACACATAAAAACTAACTAATAATTTTTGTTGAAAGGATGCTTGTAAGATTCTAAGGTATAAATGTTAATTCCTTATGCAACTGGTGGCTTTGATACTGAACCTATATTACCACCAACCCCTCTTTTTTACATTTATTTTTGACAGAAAAGAGCTATTTTCAACCTGTTCCTGTGAGAAGCAGGCTAACAGAGGCAGTATGTATCTTATTCATCTTGAAAGTTAACTAGTACTATAACAAATTAACATACTTTTCATAACCCCTCAACCATGTATTTTTTTTTTTTTGATATTTACCTCTGTATCAGACACATGTAAAAACGTAAGCCAAGTCGGCTGCACATTTAGAGCCCTAGTTACGCATTTGACCTCCAAAGCTAGTCTAACTGACAGGTAGTCACCAACAAGGCAACCCATTTACAAGCCTAACTCAAAGTAAATGCAAACCACATTACAGATTTAGCTTATGTGTGAATTTATGCATGCTAGTGACCTAGTGTTGTGGTAATTAGGCTCATGCCTAATTCCTTGAAAATGGGGGGGATAAGAAACTATCCAGTGAGACCTTAAGGTATAACAGTACCAATTATACAACCCCCAGGTTGGCGGAGCTTAAGGTGTAGGAACATTTATTCAGAAGTAAACAACAAAACAAACTGTACTTGGTGCATTATGTAAAAGTTGTACTTTCTGTTAGGCTTTTTTAAAAAAAAGTTGAGCCTCTTGGCAACATGTGAGATTATGCTAATTCATATCTAGATCACATTTTTATTTTTTAAGATATTTTTTTTCTTAAAAAGTGGTACACATGACTGAAAATGTGTCTGGTGCAACTAGATAACAGTTACCCCTGTCTAGTTTCAGCAGAGTTATCTCTCTTAAATGCAATGTAGTACCTGGTTCCGTTCTTATAAAACTGACAATCTAACATTGTTCTCTTTGAAAGTGGGTGACATGTATGCTGAGCTATGATAAAAAGTATATTTATTATTTATTTCACAAAATATTAGCATTGAGGTCTATGGAAAAACAATTGGTACCGTGATGCCTTAAACATTCATGGGAGGGGGGGTAAACCGTTCGTTGTTGTTGGGTATTGTGGGATTACGGACTACATCCATGATTTAGTAACCTCCAAAATAGAAGAGCTTGGCACCATACCTGAAAATTATGCACCTTCGAAACTGAAGCGCTCCAGGAAAGCACGAGCTCTGTTATCTGCTGGAAGAAAAAAAAAACAAAGTTGCCAGATTTTTAACGAATACTATGTTTACTAAATAAAATTGCAGTCAAGACATATCTTAGATTGTCCTTTACAAGTTATGGTAATAAACAAAGTAGTGAGGCCAAGTACTTGGAACTCTTTGGTTACTATTATCATATAGCATGTACAAGAAGTAGGGATAATATACAAAATTTGATAAAATATCACCAAAAGGCAGATGTGCTTAGCAGCAGGAACCGTGAACCCTACACCTTTTTGCTCGAGTCCTTTACCTAAGAAAGGTTCATACAACTGGCTGAAAAGATAAGGTCAATAATGTTAAATCAAGGTCTCTAACTATTCTGTTTCCATAAAACAAAAAACCTCTCCGGTTGGTGTTTTTACTGTTATTAAAAATCTTAGTAACTTTTCTAGTTCAGCAACATCCTTAATAGATGCACAAGTATATTTAACCGTTTCTGCCCATTTACATGTTTTTTTTTTTTGTTTTTGTTTTTTTTTACGTCGTAAAATCTGTTAAGCCATTACCGCGTATCGCATTTGTGACATGTTCTGTAACACGTTCAGCTATACAGTTTGTTCTTGACTCTGATTGCCTCATCGGCTTGAGATCCGCAACGTTATGTTTATCATTCAGTGAAAAATTGCATAGACTATAGCAGTTACTATATATCCGCGCTCAAATATGGCCTATCAAAACCAGTCAGTATTCCAGGTTTGGATTTATTATTTAATAAAACCATAATATTTCCCGACTGTAAATGAACATGATCTCTTTTATCAAGAAATATACAAAGATCTTCATCTGTCTTTACATCTGCCTCTAATTCAACTGAATTACTATTGGTATATGTTATGTATATTTAATTTAATTCTTAGTTTGTTAGCTTTCAAATTGTTTTTTTTTTATTTCATTACGTACTATTGTATTTTAACATTGTTTGCTGGACTTGACTTTATCCCAAACTTAATTCAATTCTGCGTGACCTAATTGACTTTTAAAAATTTGTTTATTTTATTCTATGTCAACAGCTAGTACATAGCTAAATTATTCTCTATATTCATGAACTTAATATCAGAAATATTATTAATAGAAGAAGTAAATATGTTTTTTGGGGGTCAGGGTTTCTGACTTTGCTAAATCAAAATTTCACAGTTTATGGTTTTGATTTTGTAAACAAGAGGATCATTCTAGAAGGTTATTTTACATTAGAAAATGTTTGTTTTGGAAAATCCCAATTGTGTCCCGAGGTCAAATAGAGAAATATATAAATTTATAATTGTGTGGAGTTAGTCATTCGTGCTTTAACATCTAGCACTTCACTTTCAAGTTGTATTATGTCGTGATAAGTTTAGGTTGAATTATATTTTCTTCAAATTATTCTATTCAAGTGATTATTTTCTCTAGAAATACAAAATTAATAAGATGAAATTCTTGGATTAAGACATTCACTGAAATTTGTACTGAATTCAAACCTAGAATTATACTTCTTTGATTTATCGAGAGACTATTGACACATCAACATTGTAATAGCTACCACTGACACATCATCGACTTCAATTTTTAGATTTCTTCGACACTTTTACTGAATTTTATTGAGGATTGATGTAACACTTTATAAAACCTAATGGTGTAAATCGGTGTTGTGACTGCAGTGGCAGTATTTATGGTAGAAAACTGGTAAATTACACAATAGGATAAATGAGAAAGGACTCGGAAGATACTGTTTATGTTGCCATAGTGGCAAATGTGATGTAGGTTTACTGGTGTGATGTGCCTTGAAATGGTAGATCGACTGGCCTCAGGTGGGCAGTTAAAATAGTCCCCCGTGTTAGGGATAGTTGTACAGTTTCTACTGTGTGAATTAATAGCGGAACGGAAAGTTACTGTAGAGAAACTGTGAGGATGTGCGGTTAATGGCTAATTGGCAAGTTGTAAATAATGTGGTCTTGTATTGATTATTGTAAACTTTATGTGTAGAAAGGACACGTCGGGCTTTCCAACTTGTAACTGAAGTTGTATAGAAGTCTTTGGAAATATAGGATAAACTTATGACTTCTAGCGGGATTCGAGCCAGGGTTTTGACACCGCTCCGTCAAGCAAAAGACGCCTGGCTTGTAACAATAATTCATATATTATTTTGGGACTTTACATAAGTTTTTTTTTTCTCATTTTCTCTTTGCATTTTAGGGAAATAAAATATTTGTTACATTTTGACACACTTACTCTTTTCTTTTACTCATTTTAATAGCATAGACTCTTGATAGAAAATTGGGCGCTTGTACGAGATGTGAATTGAGCGAAAATATTTCAGAAAACTTTGTTTCTGAATTTTTTTGTTCACGTTTTTGTTTTGTTTTGGAGTTTGCTAAATCCCAGATATTATTTCACATGTTAGAAATCTTTAGTGAAATCAACAAACTTTTCAAGTTTTATCTAAAATGGAGAACTTTATTTCAAACTGGAACAGTAAGATTTCTTAAAAAGGATGAACTTGTTGCTTCAGCTTGCCAGAAAATAAAATCTTTCTGAGGCTAAAACTTCTTTAACAAAGAAAGAAAGAAAAATATTTCGGTCCAATAATTGGTGGAAAGGAATGTTTTGGTTAGAAAAGCTTTGGATTTTATTAGTAAGCCTATTTCAGATTCTAGCATAAAAGTAAAGTAATTAAAATCAAAATGCAAGATGGAATTTGAGGTAAAAAGGCTTGAGCTTCAGAAAGAAAAAGAAGAGAAACACGTGCAATTAGATAAAGATGAAAGAGAGAGGGAACTGGAACTGGAATAGAGAAGATAGAAAATCAATTATATAAGAAGAAAGAGAAAGGAAAAAGCAACTGGTGAATGAGGAAAAACGAATGCAAATGCAGTTGGAGAGAGAGAGAGAGAGAGAGAGAGAGAGAGAGAGAGAGAGAGAGAGAGAGAGAGAGAGAGAGAGAGAGAGGTGGGACGCAGTAACTGAAAGAAGAAAAACAAAAGCAAATGCAATTGAAGAAAGAGGGGAGAGAGACAAATGCATATGAAAAAAAGAAAAGAAAACGAAGACAGGGAATTGCAGAAAGAAAAGAGGATGAAGGAAAGGAATATCAAAATTACTAAAAGAATTAGAGATGGCAATTGAAAAGCACATACCGACTTTACATACAAATTAAAGCTTTGATGTAACTTACAAGATTAGGTTAGTGGCTCCTTTTAGAGAAAAAAGAAATAGATAATTATATTCCTCATCTAGAAAGAAGAATGTTGAAAATTTGATGTGACCAAAAGAGCATTGGACTCTATTATTACATAGTGTACTTTTTGGCAAAGCCCTATATATCAATGCTTCCATATCAGTACAGCAAGGTTCATGCTCTGATCTGGTTATGGAATGCATCTTAAAGGGTTATGAGTTAGTCCCTGAGACTTATTGGCAAAACTTCAGGGACAAAAAAAAAAGAAACTGAATAAACTCATGTCGAATTTGTAAGAGATAAAGAAAGTTATTTGACAGGTGGTGCTTAGCCAAGAAAGTTGAGCAACATTATGAAAATATAAGACAACTCCTATTACTCGAAGATTTCGAGAATTGCGTTCATAGTGACGTAAAGACTTGTTTAGATGAGCATAAGGTCGAAACTTTAGCTGCTCGTACTGCTGATGAGTATTCCTCAGCACATAAAGTTTCTTTTATCAGTAATTCTTTCACTCTTCCATCTTCTGGTAAAACAAAGTATTGCAGCCTGATAGATTCCTTTTAAATCTTCATCTGGCACAACTTTTAGAAATCAATAAGATTTATCAGAAGTCCTTATCTCTTCCTACGTATGCAGTAGAAAGGACACATTATTTCTGATTGCTAAATGCTGAAAAAGTAAGCATCAAAATCAACACCAACATATTTATTATACATAATCTTATTTCTAAGATACAAAGGTCACGGTCATGTACTGAAAGTAATACATTTGTTGGGTATAATAAACACCAGTCTGATTTTATTTTATTATGGAGAATTATGAACCATTGGTATCGAAAGGTTCTATATTACTCATACGTGATTCTGTCAATCTTATTCCTATTAAAATTTAAAGGGATAAATGAGCTTATCAGAGTCTTTTATTATCATGTATGTTGCTTTTTTTCCAGAGAAGTCTTCTTCTAATGAGAGCGTTGTTATTAAGGGAGTAGAGAGCGGCTTTGTTAATTTTTCTCTCCATTGTGTAAATATCTCTCTTGACTTGTGACAGTCGTAATAATGTATTCGTTACCTATTGACGATGTTCATATATCACTAGGCAATGACCTAGCTGGAGGTAAGGTTGTGGTTAATTTACTTCTAACTGACAAACCTTCTTTGAATCAGAAAGTCGATCCCACTGAAAGAGAAATCCACGAGTTGTACCCAGCTTATGGAGTTACTAGAGTTATGGCAAAAAAAGCTCTTGAAAATTATGTTGATCATGAACGTATTTCTTTAGCTGACACATGCATTGGTCAGGCTATTGATGAGGTCACCTTAAATTATCGTTTGGATCAATTAAAGAGCATTGATCACATTGATTCTCTTTTAGCAACTCATTCTCTTTATTCAAATCAGGGTGACAAACGACAATCACTTGCCTTCGAACAGGAAAAAGATCATGAGACCTCCTTTTGTTTCAGATGACCATAAGTGACACTGAAGCCACATAAATACCTGTTTGTTATTTCATTAAAAATAGAATTCTTATGAGAAAATGGAGACATTTGTGGTGTTTTGATGATGACTGGCCAGTGAACTATTAAATTGAAGTTCCAAAATAGCACAGGCAAGAAATTCTTAGTCTGGCTCATGAAACTCCTTTGTCATTTAGGGATTAATAAGACTTGTCACAAGATCTTGAATCGCTTATATTGGTAAAAAATCAAATGTGATGTTTGTAAATACTGCAGATCATGTCATACTTGACAAATGGTAGGAAAACCCAATCAGAAGTTACCTAAGCCTCATTTGCAACCTATTCTTGCATTTGACGAACCATTCAGCAGAATAATTGTAAACTGTGCCGGTCCCTAACCGTAGACCAAGTAAGGTAACCAATGCCTGCTGACCATAATGTGTGCGTCAACAAGATTTCCTGAGGCAATTCTGTTGCGGAATATTAAAACTAAAAAAATAGTGAAAGCTTTGATAAAGAGTTTCTTTTACTCAGTTTTGCCTTCTTTATATATCCAATATGATCAAGGATCAAATTTTATATCTGGAAATATCCAGCAATTTATGCAAGTTAAATTTGGCATGCAACAATTCAAATATTCTGTCTTGCTCCCTGAGAGCTTTAGAAAGATTTCATAAGATTTAGAAAATATGAATCGGTCATATTGTTTTGATAAGGGTAAAGATTGGAATAAAGATATTCATTTACTATTTTTGCTGTTGGGGAATCAATTCAAGAATCTTTCGGATTCAGTCCCTTTGAACTCGTTTTTGGACACACTGTGTATGGACCAGTAAAGTTGTGAAAAGAGACACTTATTTCTAATGAAGATACAGAAACTGGCCTTCTCTATAATATTCCCAATTTTAAGTATAACTTATCAAAGGCTTGTGAGGTTTCAAGAACTGATCTGCACTCTATTCAGTCAAATATGAAACTAAGGTATGATACAAATGCAAAGGAAATAAGTGTTTAGCCTAATAATAGATCTCTAGCTCTCTTGCCTGTACCATAGAATCCTCTTCAGGCCAAGTATTGTGTTTCTGACACAGTTGAAAGGAAAGTAAGTGATTTAAATTGCATCATAGATACTCCTAGGAGGAAAAACAAAACAAAACAAAACAACTTTGCCACATAAATATGTTAAAAGAGTACATTGAGAGATAGCCAGGTTACATGCAATTAATTTAGCTGTACCTGTCTCATACAACAGGCGGACTCTAATGATAATGGACTAACAAATCTGCGAAATTCAGAAATTATGAATAATTTGGACATTCACATTTGCAACAACAAGACAAAACGAAATAACTGTTATTACTTGAATATGAGAACAAGAATAAATAAAATCTACCATGACGCTGAAATTATAAATTTCAAAACCTGTGAAACAACACCCATACAGGATGAACACTGTCAAACAGGAAACTTCCATAAAAGAAATTCAGTATTTTTCTGGAGAATGATTCATAGAACCGAGTAAAAGTGACTGGAGTTCACCATGTATACTTGTTCCGAGACTAGATATTACTTTTCGCATGTGGCTTGATCATAGAAAAATGAACAGTGTGACTAAAATAGATTCATTTTAGTTAACCAGAATCGATTGCTGCATAGATAAAAATGGAAATGCTAAGTACGTAACAAATTAGACGTTCTGAAAGGATGTTGGCAAATTCCACTGACGGAAAGGGCAAAGGAAATTTCGGTATTCGTTACTCCAGATGGACTTTATCAATATAAATTGATGCCGTTTGGTATGAAAAGTTCACCATGTACTTTTAAACGTTTAATAAACATGATTACATCTGGGAGAGATAATTGTGATGCTTACATCTATGATGTCATAATTTAAAATGACACCTGGAAATATCATTTAGCGACAGTTCGGAAATTCTTTGACAGACCCACTGATGCAAAATTGACAATTAATTTATCAACAGTGCGTTCTGCCATGCTTGTGTAACATTTGTAGGACTTATCTTGGGACATGGACAAGTTAAACTTATAGATGCTAAGATCAAGGCTATCTCTGAATTCCATATCCATATCAGTAAAAAGCAACTGATGCGATTTTTATATATGGCTGGATATTATCGGAAAGTTTGCTCTAATTTTTCTGTAATTTGCTGAACCCCTGACAAATGTATCGAACAAGCAAAACAAGTTTCATTGGTTTGAAAAATATTAGGAGGTTTTTGATAAGTGAAAGGCCATACCTAAGAGTGGACCAGTTCTTAAAGATCCAATGGTAAGTCAATCATTTAAATTGCCTGTTGATGCAAGCGATGCTGTGGTTGGCGCATTGTTGATTCAAGAAAGAAAAAAAAATGACTTAGTTCATCCAGTGTGCAATATGCAATAAACTGACGACGGACAGTGCGAAACTAGTAACTAACTAGCCTGAGCGCTTTCGACTCTCAATGAGTCTTTCTCAAAGGCAAATACAAAATATATACCAAACAAACAAATAAACACAAAAACGTTTTGTTTGTAAAACTCTACACTGCTGTCTCTACATGAGTTAAACCTATAGATACATTGTCTCAACCAGCCTGTATAGACTTAATGCAAATACTGAAAAATGTTTATAATTCCCTAAAGGTATATGCATCCATTTATGCTCATAAAGTACCCGTGTTTGTAATTACTCCCCTTGAGTAACTCACTACATTTGAAATCAATTTAAGCCAAGCAGTGTTCGAAGTTTGTTGTTACTTTTCCTGACAAACGAGGTCATCATAGGTTTGTTTACAAAGATGTACCTATAGAGGGTCAAGTGGAAAAGTGACCAGCTAAAGATAGAGGCATATTCTGCAATCAGTTCTCCATTCCCAGCCAATCAATGGCTTGGATAATCAGGTTCGAAAATATTTATGAAATACATACTGCACTATTTTTAATAGAAATTGTTTTAATTGAAGTTATAAATGAAAGTGATAAAAAGTGATAAAACTGCAGACTCATGTGCCCTAAGCAGATGTCAGCAACATAAAATCTGAGACTTCAACCTTAAAATCCAGAATTATGACTTCTTTTACCTCAGCCAATTCTGCCCGTCGGGTAATGCTGTGCAACGATACGTCATTTAAGCAAACATTGGATCATGTGTTATTGTAGGTCAAAAATTCATTTTGAATCGGGAAAGAACGACCGTGCTTTAATTAAGATAAGCTATATTTATAAAGTGTACAAAAATATCCACATTTCGACTGAAAAGGCATATGATAAGGTGATTTCTAGATGTCAACATGAAGACCCACTCCTAGTCATACAAGGTAAGACATAGCACATGTTTTTGCTTAGGTGCTCTGTCTCACTACCCTAATAATGGACGATGTTGTTGACATAGGAACAAGCAGTCAGAGTTTCAGGAATATCTCACACACTTGGTAGTCTATATTGACACTTATCCACTAATTTATGTGTAATTATTATGCATATTTGGATGCAGACTTTTGATCTGGGACGCATAAAATTGCTGACTTGGGAGTTCTCCATACGCATGTTTTTGTTGCAAGGAGAAAACTTTTGTCGTAAAATAAATATGTTCTAATAACTAGGAAAACTGAAGCAATTCTTTTTTTTTTTTTTTAGTTTGTTGTAGACTTCTTTGATCAAAGGTCGCCGGCTTGCTTTATTAAAGGTGCATGTGTTTTTGAAGGCACCACAAAAGGCTCTCTTTGACATATAAAACAAACACTCATTTGCGGCAAGATCAAATGAATTGTAGAACATTGACACAATTTTTAAAAAAATTTCCTTAGTATATATTGGTACTTCAGAAGCAATCAGTTTTCATTGAAGTTGCAGCAAAACTATTTTTCTGGGGTTTTTTTTATGTTTTTTTTTTAAAAAAATTGCTGTCATGTGGTTGACTAGTCATTTTACGTTTCTGCCCTCAGAGGTGGTCCATTGTAGATGGTCATTTGCATGGTTTGATTATATTACAGAATACAAGTATCAAGGTCAGATATCAGCATAAGCAGATTATGACATAACAATTAACTGTTAGGGTGGTTTGTCAATATGAAATAAGGATTTGTTTATGTAACAATTGATTCCAGTGAATTTTAATATCCAAGTTTGCAGCTTCCTGTCATGGTGCCTTTGAATTTCTCCACTCCAAACTCAAGACTGTAATGTTTTTATCAGCTAAAAATGTAGCCAAAAATATGGCCAGAAGGTATATTTTTGTAGCTAATATGTAAAACATAATTGTAAGCCCAGCACAATCACTGTTATTGATTTCATTTCCAGTTGTTGCCTTATAAATATTGCATACAAACTCAAAATTAAGAGACTTTGACAAAATGCTGTTTGCAAATTTAGACAAGTGTTTTGTAGTTAAATGGAAAAATGATGAAGATTTCAGTGAGTTTCAGAACTGTGCTTAAGTTGCTATAACTGATAGTTTGGATGCAACCGTAGCCAAGTGTAAGAAAGTACATGATTTTTGACTTAGTTCTGACTGCAACTTTTGCTGGTGAAACTCCTATTTTTACCAAATCTGGAGTCCTGGACTCCTAGTTTTAATATCCTAGCAAGACATCTTTACTTATTTTGCTGTCTTTATCCTGGTGGATTCAAAATATGACATTAGCAAATGGATACATTTTTATGTTCCATTGACATTTTAATGTGTTGCAGTTCAATAGTAAATGAGGTATGCTAGGTATGTTCCAGTAAGAAACAACAATGAATATGATGTAATATGTTCACAATGTTTTGTTTGTGGGGACAAATACTAAAGAAATTAAAAACTATATATAAGCTATTATATGGAAAAGAAACTGACTATATGCAGGGTAATTTCTTGAGAATCCCGTTCTAGCAGCAAGTTGATACATTGGGTAGCAGATGATTTTGTATATGTGAAACAACTTCTTGCAAAATCAGAAACTTTGAATAAGATGCAGAAGTTTTTGAAGGTAAAAATTTCATCTTTTGTATAATGTATTTATTTGTATGATTCTAAAAGAAACATAGTAAATGGGATCAAGGTCATGGAGTGGGTTAGTCCTACAACGTAAGCCCCATCACCCTGATAATTTTTTATTCTGAGTGGGTGATGGGTTATACTATCTGACTAATGGCACTGTGAAGTGTGTCTTGATGTCAACAGTGTAATGAAAGTCAAATTTTCAGGAATATCACACACAACTGGCAGCCAATAAAGATGCCTTTCTACAAAATAAAGTTCTAATGTTTTTGTAAGACTTTACTTACTCTGATGTCTTTTCTCTAATAAATTTAAATTCTCACCAAAGAAAGGGACATGTTTTCAAGTTTCTTTGGCCTACATTTCAGTTGTCTGGATAGTGATGAAAGCTGGGAATGCCGAAATCGGGCTATGTTAAAATATTATTCCTTAATGAAACAAAAAATATATAATGCCTATTGGAAATATAATCAACATCCAACATCTTGATTTAGTATACTTATTTAAATTGTTAATTGGAATTACAAAGTGCTCAGATTAGATTTTAGTAGCTTTGTGAAATTATTAAAGATATATATATATATATATATATATATATATATATTATATATTGATACAATAAGACTATTGGCAAATCAACACAACAGATTGTACTTTATTCGGAATACCAATGGAACTCATTTGAAATACTTGATACGTTTGGACTTAACTACAACTTGGGAACTCTTTAAGATTTCATTCACCAAACTGTAAGCTGTTTTTCACTTTCTTTTATTTTTTACTTTGTATCAGGTGCTTGAATGTTTTGTGAAATTCCATGTTTAGTGGTGTAATTTCTGGCTTCTGTGATGATCAGCACTAAAATTGAATATGACATATCGATTGCTTTTCTAACTCTCAGCCTTTCTCTTTAAAGGTAAAATTAACAATAAAAATCCTTATTTGCTTTGATTTCTAATATTAAATGCATTGTGTGTGAAGAAATCATTGCAAGGCAAAGTGAATAATCTGCACTATGTGGGTGCCTCACCGACTTCCTATCTTTAGAGTATAGTACTAGTGTTTGATTTAACTTTATAACTCTTTTTGTTTTGCTAATGTTATATTATTAGTAAATGTAATAGGAATTATTAATGGTTATCATAACTCGAATAATCACAGGACTCATATTATGTAATCATGTTTTAATCACAAATTATTGGCAGTCATTTTTTAACAGATGATAAATTATTCATAATCAATATATTTAAAATAAAAATAGATCACAAATTATTGATAATCAATTGCTTTTTAAATACAAGCTTAGGGTCTTCAATAAAAATGAAGGATAAGTTGGAAAAGTTGCATGAGGTTAGGAATGGGAAAACACTCCTCCATTGGTGGTCCAAAAGGCAACACCACCATAGAGGGTATGAGGCTTTTTGGACCCCATAAGTTGAAATAGTATTGGTGTATCAGCTTAATATAGACTATCTTTTTGGACCCCATAAATTAAAATAGTATTAGTGTATCAGCTTTCAATAGACTGTCTTTTTCAATGTGGATAAATGTGAAATTGTTTGACAATTTTGTTGTATTATAGAATTCTCAGTAAATTTTTTATATTGATAATTCATCCCTGGGTTTTTATTTTTGATAATCTCATGAGTTCCATTCAGAATTCTTATTAAAAAGGAAAAAATTATCATGTAAACTTACCATATCTGAATCATAACAATATGTTCCGAGTTGTCTGAATGAATATCTTTTCATTTTATTAATTAGTTGATGAAAGATTCAGTGTTAAAAAAGCAGCATGGGAAATTCAAGCTGCCATATGATTAAATATGGAAAAATAAGAAAAACAATATACTGTATAAAGCCAGCAATTAAAATAATCAACTTATGAATAGGGTGTATTGTTGTGTTTGGGCAAAGCCCAGGCAGAAGATAATAAATCTGCAAAGAGAACCTAGTCTCTCAAGGCAGTTGGTCTTTCATTGCAGTGTTCTCAAGACAGGTTTTACTGTATTACAGATCAATTATGTATTTGTTTTAATAGAAATAAAGTAGATTCACTTTTAATAAATATCGGTCACAATGTGTAGATATGAATGTTGTAATCGTGTTATAGTTTATGTTCATTATGTGGATTGATCTGATGTATTTATGTCAGACTGTAGGCAACATGTTTGACATGGTGATTGTGACAATCCTTATATATTGCGAGTAAGCATTATACAGCTGATCTTTTACATTTTTGTTTCATGTTGTCCTCTTTGGTCTGTGTAGATGCATTCCTGAGTTTCTGGCGTAAATTGAAAATTGATGTAAATTGAAAGTATTTGTGCTGTTTCTGATTGATGAGATGGATGTGCATACACATACATGAGCTATATGCAAGCAATAGAATTTAATACCATCTTTGGTGTAACAGTGGCACAAATTGAATGTTATTTCTTTATTTAAAAATGGTGTAAAAATGAAATTATGTGTGATAAGGGGGGATTTAAAACATTAAAACCCTCCTCCTTTCATTTCAGCATCAAAACTAGGGAATGATCTTCCGTGAAGTAATTGCCCCATGTGGACTGATAGATGGAACTTCACAGATAGCTGAGCAAAGTATAGAAAGAAATAAGACAAGCCCTCTTTCAATGAAATAAAAAATAAAATTTTAATCAAATAACATATAATCAAAGAAACAATCAATTTCCATTTAACCGATTTACTAAATTACATATTTAATTAGAGCATAGCCAAATTCACTTTCTATTCAACTGATGGTGAATGACAGATTTCAATACAGCATACTAATATCATGTACTCGAGTGGTGAATTTTAGTCCAATCTTATGCTTTGACAGCTTCACCTGACACTTGTCTTCACTTCTTGTCTCCCAGGTCTATCTAGTACTCGTACTCGGCCCTCATTGACCCTTACTGTTCTGACCTCCCAAAAATGTAGATTTCCTACCTGGATTTTCCAAGAGATAGTTCCTAAATAGTTTTTCAAAGTGTACGCCCTTAAATTTCCCTGGCCAATCAGAAATAACTATTCCTAAATTTTTTCCTCCAAGTCCATTGTCCATTGTTGGTTTCACTGGCCGAAAAATTTCACATATAGCGTCCTTAGAAAACTCGATTATTTGACATGTGCCCTTTGTACCATAAGAAATGACTGGGTCAGATTCAGCTGAGGCTTAACATAATTCCTTTTATGTTTAGAGATGAAATGAAGAAATGAATTTTCACCAGACCTTTCTGCTTCAATTATGTTAACTTGAAAGTACAATTTATTTAACCTAGGGTTTCAACAAGTTTCACAATTTGACACATCACAGCATGAAAATTGAATTGGTGTATATCATGCATTGCCTGTGTAGAACTAAGTGAAATATTGTTGCAAACACCAGTCTTCAATGTGATTGATTAAAAGGAAAGAAACTAAACATTTATGGTTATCTTTGATTAAGTCATATCTCAGGGAAGCACATAAAAGAATGTTAAGCTAAAAAATTATACATGTACATCTTTTCTACAACACTAAAGCCAAAAATACAAGAATAAAATTATGAACATTAGTTTCAGTCCCAAGAATGATAACTTAGAATGATATTTGGTTTTCTCTAAAACTAAACTAGCATCTCCATTCCAACCACAGAAACTAAATTGAGTAAACACATTGCATCACACTTTACCAAATATATAAACATAAATTATCTCCCAAAAGATGGATGAAAATATATAGACATGCTAAAATTAATAAACATAGCTAATTGCCTTAAGAGTTTACTCCAAGGAATAAAGGTGATATGTAAAGGTACATGTACTGTATCTAAATACATGTAGCTTGAGACTGCAAATTTTTAATTGGTGTCAAGATGAATTTTTAGAAGCTTTGATACTAATACTCAATCATCATCAGTAAATTTGCTTATTATTGTTTGTGAGTTTTTTTCCCTTTTATTGGCATGGTCATTTTTATCACAAGCCATTTTTTTGACAATGAAAACAGATTTTGCTTACTTATATTTATGAGTCAGCATATTTGCATATTTGCTGCATCTTTTAAAAAGACACATGTTCTTAACAGCAATTAATGCTCAGGTTACATATACTGAATGATCTAATATTCCTAAATATTTCCATTTCATTTTCAGGTATAATCAGTTGGTATGACTTGTGTGCATCTCATATTTTAGGTGACCCAATCTGCGAAGTTTAAAAAAGACAACAATGGCTGCAGGTAATTATTAACATGTGGGTGAGACAAGTAACTGGATTGATTCAATTTTCTTTCTAGGTATCTGTTGTATGTCAGAGTCATTTAATGAAATATAATACACCTCTCTCTTGATCACTCACACACAACAGGGTCCACAAACATAGACCGCACTATAATTGAGGGTGCGAGTTACTGAGGGACCTCCAAAAATTGAGAAAAAAAATGGTTAGACATCAAGAAAACAGCATTGCTGGTTGGGGTTCGGGAACTGGTCCATTTAATAACTGATTGCTCATTTTACAATCATGTCAATAATAATTTTTAATGACATGCTTTTTCTAATGATAAAGATCATTCCAACCGGTTTCAACAATTATCATGTGTAGGCAAAAATATTTGTGTATTACTTCACTGTTTTTTGTTTTCTTGACGAGTCTGGTTCTCAGAGTGGTATTAAATAGTATCCTGCAAAATTGTGAGTCAAATGAGAGGATAACTAGATTAATTGTTGATACACCACCAAACAAGATATCTTGTTTTCAGAAACAAGTGAAATTTATTTCATGAGACAATTGTCTTTGTTGAATTAAAGTATTGCATTGTTCAGTTAGTACAATATTGATGTCACGATTTCATTGGAAGTAATAATGAAATTTCTTATTAATCTTGAGAATATCTCTAAGTGCCAGTTCAAGAATTCTCAGAAACTCGCCCACAATGGTCCATATATGTAAAACCAAATTCTTTATTTTACTTACAAAGTATTCATTTTGCTTGGTTGCCTTGGTATCTTTGATCACATCACAGTTACCAGTGATTTAAGGTAGTTTATGTTACACAAAAATGTTTATAACAGTGATTGATCAAATGAAGTGTGTTCACCTGACATACGATCAGGGCCGCTAAATTGTAAGGTTGAGGGATTTTCATATTTTTTAACTTTTCTTTTATTCCTGCTCCTTTATTTGATTCAAAGACATAATTAACACGATAATACAAAGAAGTCCAGCTTTTAGTTCAGTGCAACAATACAAAAAATACTTCCACAAGTCAGTTATCAAAACACAGTCAGCACCTAATTAGGTTCTCAGAGAAACACTCGTTGACATAGCTGTTATGGTAGATTGACACGTTTTATGTTAATTACACAACAACACATTGCAGTTATGATGATTACACTTAAAAGGAACTAAAAGATAGAATTAGAACACAAATTTCAATTGATAAAAAATTATTTAATTTGTATTTATTTATTAAAGTACTGCCTCCACTCAGTGTAAGTGACATTTTCATTGATCAGAATTTCCTTACATATCATTAATTACGATGTACTACCATTTGGAAAGAAAATGTAAAAAATTGTATGACTTATTTTTGAATTTGATATTTCATAATGTTGATTAAAATTTCATGTCCTATCTACCATTTTCAATGATAAAATGAGCAATATATCATAGCTTCCATTGCTAATTTTGATAGTGATTTTCTTCAAGTTCAATAAATTGGTGTAATTACTGGTTTAAAAAATGGGATCTATGCCTGGCCTCACATTATAAGCTGGTTTTCGAGTTATCAGAGCGCAAGTTATCAAGGGAGTGGTATATTATGAAATGTCAACAATTTGAGACAAACTTTTGTTAAAATTCAAATCTTTACAGAAGATATCGAAGTTTCTTTTTACATAAATGTCTGTAGTTGATATTCGTCTGATCAATTTGGGTATATTTTTTCATCACTGAGACCCTTATCTGACACGTGTTCCTTGAAAATTCATGAGCAGTAGGTCCATAAACTACAACGTATTCTAGGTCAAAAGAAAATCAGAGTTCTAGCAACCTTCATTGATCCATGAGAATGGTAATCAGTGTTGTCCCACATAGATAGTCATCTAACAAATTTTAATTGTTATGGATATTCAATCAGTTAAGATCAATTAACTAATGACAGACTTTAACTATAGTCATACCTGCCATAACATGATAATTTCTTATTAAAACCTTTATTTTTTTACTGCCAAACCTTCAAAACAGTTGTGTTTTGAAAAACCTGATTTTCAGTAATCTGTCAGAAAACAAAAATGTTGCTTTAGTATATGCCCATAGCAAGTATAAATGGTAAACAGTCCTGCTTAGAGTTTATGTAAAACTCTCTTTGGGGCTGGTTATACTGTAATTTATCATAGAGGCAATTAAAACAGTAAAAGGTCAGGTATAAACTGCCAATAGCTAGGGTGATGGGTTAAGTCCTTTGATGACTGGCATATTTAAAGTTAGCAACCCAATTCATTTTAAGTTCTAAGTAAATCAAAGAGATGCCAGCTTCATGAATAAGAAAAAAGTTAGCACACATCATTGACTTGAATGAGAATGTTTTAACCCTTTCCCTGATAGAGTGTATGGCTTTTTAGCCCATCGCTTTGCATGTTGCAAGGTTACCCAGTGCAAAGTGCTATAAATAGAATACCTCTTACCTATTCTGCTGCATATGCATAGGCCTGTTAAGTAGTGAAGTCTATGTTACATTTAACAGCAATTTTAATTATTTTATGTTTTTGGTACACATACACTATGTATGGAAAGATGAAAGAGTAAAATCTGGTCTTTAAGGCTGTATAATTATTTTTCACAGAATTTTTATGTGCTTTAAAATTTTGAGAGAATTCATTCACTGTCAAGTCAGTGAAGCCGCATGACCAACCATAGCTGCCATTTCTTATACTTGAGTTCTTTGTGTCTACATCACTAAATCAGCTGAATTTGATAATTTATAAAAACTAATGGCTTCCTACATTGGCATCGGAGCCTTTACCTCAACTATTGAAGTTTTCATAGTTGAGATTCTAATTGTGAAAACTCGAGTAAGTACTTGAACAAAATATGCGACTGCCATTTTGGACAGTGGAGAATATGACTCGGTTACTTTACATAGCAGATTTTGACTAGAGCATAAACAGGGACCACATGATCTGATGTAATGGTTACCAGTATTCACACCAGTGAATGTAATATCTAATAAGGGTTTTTCCTGAAGGTGGGTCTGTGAAAACCTGCTCAAAATGGCTGATGTTTACAGCTGGCGTCATATGGTGCTTATATGTGAATTGGGTAGATTTGTTAAAATGCGCTTATAAGCAAATCAGGTTGAGGCATTAAAGCTTGTATGAGGTAAAGGGTTAAGTTATCATTAGTAAGGATTACTGGCAAGTTTGTGAACAGCAGCAACATTTTTTAAAATTTTACTTTACTTAAGGATTTTACTTCAAAATAATATGTAAACCATGATTATATCAGTTGTTGGAATAGTGTTCAAGTGTGATCACATTTGAAGGTTATTCAGGAAGCAATATGCTATCAAGCAAAACACAGCAAATGTAAATTTTAGAACACTTGGTTGATGGAGGTTTTCTTTGTGAAGCACAGCAGTGATAAGGAGCAATATTTTGACATAATAATGTTTACTAGATCGGATAAGTTTGCTTAATAGCTCTTGCCATTTAGTGGCATTGTTACATTGAATTCTGTAAAGCCAGCTGTAAGTAGACCTAGATTATTGACTAAAATGCTAATGGAAAGAGTCTTAAGTAATGTATGTCATTTCCTGAGCCTGATGCATAAACATTACATCTTTTCGAAGCCATGTGCAGAATAGGCCGCCATGTCGCGAGTCATGAAAACATAAAAGTGGTATACTGTTTGTCTAAAATTAGTATTATTTTAAACAGAATATTCTGGTGACAATTGCCGCTTTTCAATTGATAAGCATTCCAGAATTTTATTTTCATCAATTGGTCAAATTCGGTATGCATTTTTCGCCAATATTAGTGACCTTAGATGCGCAGAATAGCCCAACTCTGGTGTAACTCTTGTTTGTCTTTCAGGGTCAGACTGACTTGTGTCAATCCAAGGAATGTCTTATTCTAAACACTAAGCCAGGCATCACACTCTTTCTTACACTTGGCTACTTTCCCATCCAAGCTATATTACCACTGATATTGAAAATATTATGTCCCCTTCCCTTTAATGAAATTGTCTGTCCCAGTTTTGATGCATATTAATTTTTCTATCAAGCATACCCTGTGGTTTGACTGCTGCATCAGAAATAGTTCTGACAATGCTGACGTTATGGTAGTCAAGAATGATTCAGTTCTGACCAGGATTTACTCAGAGTATCCAACAGGGAAGTTTGAACAAGAGTTCCATCCAGTATCTAGTGAGTTCAAAGATGAACACTAATGATGTGCATTACCTTTAAATCTCCTATTGAACTACTGAGAGTAGACAAGACTGCAAACCTATATCCAATGGATTTTTAAGACCTAAATTTGGTGCTTGTTTTTATTTAATATCAGTGTGGTTGTGATATTGTGAGTGTTTAAATGTGTACAGCGATGATATTTTCAATTGGACAACATTGAGTTTTTACGACTTGTGTACAGTACTGTCCATGCCCTCTCAGTACTGGAGGTGCCCTCTGGAGAGGACAAATACCATGCCTTTGTACAGATTATGTTGTAAATGCTATGCTGTAACATGAATGTTGAGATCCACAGTGCCATCATGTTATTTAACATCTTGTGTAATAATACAATAAGTCAGTTAACTAAAGAAAATGGTGCATATACATTGCTACAGGTTATATATAAATTGGGAGTAGATGCTAAGCTGATGCAATATTGTGGCATATACTGACTTAAATCTGCTTGTATTAAATATGAAATATTGAAAAAATGTTTAATATATTTAATATTTGATTTTAAGCAGAGTACCATGTATGAATGTATAGGTGACAGCAATTTTTTGCTTGTTTTGTTTAATAATGAAAATGTTTAAAAAGTCAACATTAATTTAGTTTATTGCTGGTGCATAATGGAAGGTTGAAAATGTATACAGTAATTTATCTGGCATCTGGTTGATATTGGAATGTTGAAAAAGTAGTCAGTAATTTATATCGTGTCTGGTTGATTATGAAAGGTTAAAAAAGTAGACAGTAATTTATCTGGCATCTGGTTGATACTGGCAATGTTGCAAGTATTCATAAATGGTGTTTGAAAACAATGTATAGCATTAAACTATTTAGTTAACGTTTTTACTAAAGGACCTGGAGAAGATTGCATTTGATAAAATCAAATCAAATGAACAGCGTAAAAGACAATGTCACACAGGATTTATTTCTAACTGTCTTTTGTTGACACAGAAATGAGCCAATTTACAGCATTACAGTTTATGCATTGTTTTCTTTAGTTTACCAGTACTTCTTTATTTTGCACTTTCAACAACATGGCCAATTAATATTAACAAATTTTGCCTTTGGGGCAAATAAAAAAAATACATGCAACCTTTATTTGAGATATTTCTAATCTTTTCCTCAGGTTCCAGTAAAAAGGCCCGACAGTTTGACTTCATGGCCATGTTCGAGGAGGCCAGGCAGACAGCTTTTGAGAGATTTCAGGGAAATTTGGGTAGGTCTTGAATGGGAAAATCATGAGAGTAAAAAATATCTTTTGTCTTCCTACAAAGTATAAAATACTGGTTACATTTGATGAATAATTTGTTCATAGCAGTTCATTTTAACTTATCTAACCTGAAACTCCCCATCTGTCATGCATCCTTCATCTATCAGTCTGTTGTCTGTCTTGAAGCATTTGCCACTCATTACATGAAGCTTTCACTTGATTGGATAGACATCTATGAAAGACCATGGGGTGAATGGATGAGTCAGTGTGAATTTTGTTGATTCCATAGAGATAGTGAGGCCTTTAAGACACAGTCTGCTTGAGTTGTGAATTTGTGGAACATGACACAAAAATATCTTTATCCAGATTTAACTGAAAGCAGATTTTGGGGAACTTGGTTTGAAATGCAAAGCTCCTAACCTTCATCTCTCTTGTCCCAGATTCAAATGCCTGAGCAGTTGATGCTTCTGTACTGAATTGAAATGGTCCTAATGCATGCATATTTTCTGTACTGAATTGAAATGGTCCTAATGCATGCATATTTTCTGTACTGAATTGAAATGGTCCTAATGCATGCATGTTTTCTGTACTAAATTGAAATGGTCCTAATGCATGCATGTTTTCTGTACTGAATTGAAATGGTCCTAATGCATGCATATTTTCTGTACTGAATTGAAATGGTCCTAATGCATGCATATTTTCTGTACTGAATTGAAATGGTCCTAATGCATGCATGTTTTCCGTACTGAATTGAAATGGTCCTAATGCATGCATATTTTCTGTACTGAATTGAAATAGTCCTAATGCATGCATATTTTCTGTACTGAATTGAAATGGTCCTAATGCATGCATATTTTCTGTACTGAATTGAAATAGTCATAATGCATGCATCTTTTCTGTACTGAATTGAAATGGTCCTAATGCATGCATATTTTCTGTACTGAATTGAAATGGTCCTAATGCATGCATCTTTTCTGTACTGAATTGAAATGGTCCTAATGCATGCATATTTTCTGTACTGAATTGAAATGGTCCTAATGCATGCATGTTTTCTGTACTGAATTGAAATGGTCCTAATGCATGCATATTTTCTGTACTGAATTGAAATGGTCCTAATGCATGCATGTTTTCTGTACTGAATTGAAATGGTCCTAATGCATGCATGTTTTCTGTACTGAATTGAAATGGTCCTAATGCATGCATATTTTCTGTACTGAATTGAAATGGTCCTAATGCATGCATATTTTCTGTACTGAATTGAAATGGTCCTAATACATGCATATTTTCTGTACTGAATTGAAATGGTTCTAATGCATGCATCTTTTCTGTACTAAATTGAAATGGTCCTAATGCATGCATATTTTCTGTACTGAATTGAAATGGTCCTAATGCATGCATATTTTCTGCACTGAATTGAAATGGTCCTATTGCATGCATATTTTCTTTACTGAATTGAAATGGTCCTAATGCATGCATATTTTCTGTACTGAATTGAAATGGTCCTAATGCATGCATATTTTCTGTACTGAATTGAAATGGTCCTAATGCATGCATATTTTCTGTACTGAATTGAAATGATCCTAATGCATGCATATTTTCTGTTATAAATTGAAATGGTCCTAATGCATGCATATTTTCTGTACTGAATTGAAATGGTCCTAATGCATGCATATTTTCTGCACTGAATTGAGATGGTCCTAATGCATGCATATTTTCTTTACTGAATTGAAATGGTCCTAATGCATGCATATTTTCTGTACTGAATTGAAATGATCATAATGCATGCATATTTTCTGTACTGAATTGAAATGATCCTAATGCATGCATATTTTCTGTACTGAATTGAAATGGTCCTAATGCATGCATATTTTCTGTACTGAATTGAAAATGTCCTAATGTGTGCATATTTTCTGTACTGAATTGAAATGGTCCAAATGCATGCATGTTTTCTGTACTAAATTGAAATGGTCCTAATGCATGCATATTTTCTTTACTGAATTGAAATAGTCCTAATGCATGCATATTTTCTGTACTGAATTGAAATGGTCCTAATGCTTACATATTTTCTGTACTGAATTGAAATGGTCCTAATGCATGCATATTTTCTGTACTGAATTGAAATGATCCTAATGCATGCATATTTTCTGTTCTAAATTGAAATGGTCCTAATGCATGCATATTTTCTGTACTGAATTGAAATGGTCCTAATGCATGCATATTTTCTGTACTGAATTGAAATGATCCTAATGCATGCATATTTTCTGTACTGAATTGAAATGGTCCTAATGCATGCATATTTTCTGTACTGAATTGAAATGGTCCTAATATGTGCATATTTTCTGTACTGAATTGAAATGGTCCTAATGCATGCATATTTTCTGTACTGAATTGAAATGGTCCTAATGCATGCATATTTTCTTTACTGAATTGAAATGGTCCTAATGCATGCATATTTTCTGTACTGAATTGAAATGGTCCTAATGCTTACATATTTTCTGTACTGAATTGAAATGATCCTAATGCATGCATATTTTCTGTTCTAAATTGAAATGGTCCTAATGCATGCATATTTTCTGTACTGAATTGAAATGGTCCTAATGCATGCATATTTTCTGTACTGAATTGAAATGATCCTAATGCATGCATATTTTCTGTACTGAATTGAAATGGTCCTAATGCATGCATATTTTCTGTACTGAATTGAAATGGTCCTAATATGTGCATATTTTCTGTACTGAATTGAAATGGTCCTAATGCATGCATATTTTCTGTACTGAATTGAAATGGTCCTAATGCATGCATATTTTCTGTACTGAATTGAAATGGTCCTAATGCATGCATATTTTCTGTACTGAATTGAAATGGTCCTAATGCTTACATATTTTCTGTACTGAATTGAAATGGTCCTAATGCATGCATATTTTCTGTACTGAATTGAAATGATCCTAATGCATGCATATTTTCTGTTCTAAATTGAAATGGTCCTAATGCATGCATATTTTCTGTACTGAATTGAAATGGTCCTAATGCATGCATATTTTCTGTACTGAATTGAAATGATCCTAATGCATGCATATTTTCTGTACTGAATTGAAATGGTCCTAATGCATGCATATTTTCTGTACTGAATTGAAATGGTCCTAATATGTGCATATTTTCTGTACTGAATTGAAATGGTCCTAATGCATGCATATTTTCTGTACTGAATTGAAATGGTCCTAATGCATGCACATTTTCTGCAACACATCTGATTCTTCAAGCCTTGCAAAAAGGTGTAGATTTCATGTTGTGTAATCCTTATGGCTTCCATCAGGTGGGAAAAATCACGAATAAGTGACTTATTGAAGATCTTTCCATTTCCACACCTGCTTAAACAACTGTGATTGCAGGTTTTCCATTTAGATTCATGAAAAGGTGTATATACACTAGAACATAGATGTCTTTGACTTTTTTATAAATTTAACTTGATCAAAGGATTTGGATCTATATCCAAAATAGAATCATACCTGTCATAACCTACTCTGTCACACAAAAAAACACTATATTGGATTCCCACCCCTCACCACGACATGGTCACGTTTCAAAACTATGATTTTCTGAAATCATAGCCACAAAATTTTTTTCAACAACAAAGAATACCAAAAATACATTTCTTGACCACTGAATTATAATTATGCCTATAATTAGGATGTATAACCAGTGAAAAGTCTTGCTCAAAGCTCAGGCAAGCCTGTCATGGCGTACAGCTAATAATCGATGCAAATTAAAGGTGTGGTGTCCTAAAATTAACAACCACCTTTAATCAATTACTTAATTGTCCTACATTAGCTGGGATGATATGTCCAGTCCAATTCTGCTGTGAAACAGTCCATTTCATTAGTTTGCTTAAATAAAGTACGCAAAATAGAACAACCCAATTTGTCTAAGTAAAATATATCAAAGTTGGGTTCTAAAGTACATCACTGAGAACTCACTGCATTGAACGAGAATGCTGAAGCTAACTTTAATTAAGTTTGTGATCAGTGTTTCTTTGATGCTGGAATTTTACTCAGTATGAAATGCAAAACATGATCATTTCAGTTATCAGAATAATTTTCAAGTATGATTCATTTATGAGGAGTATGATTCAGAAAGGAAAATGCTATCAACAAAGCAAGCAAAGCTCAGCAAAATTAATTACAAAATTCCAGGTGGATGAAGTAATTTGTCAAGCTGAGCAGCAAGGGAGAGCATTTAATTCATTGCACATAGCCTACTGCAAACATATCTACATTATTAATTCTGAATTATGTAACACCCATCAAAATAGAAGCACATCTGGATGCAGCATATTTGACACTGAATCTTAATCTTGTTAAAATTCTATTAATTGACCCATACTTTTCAGGATGATTTTACCTACAAAATAAGGGGCCCCGAGTGGCCGAGTGGTCTAAAGCGCTGTCTGTTACGGATCACTGCCATCTCACCTCTGTCTGCGTGTGTTAGAGTCTAGGATTCGGCTAATGTAGATATGTGAGAAAGCTTGCCAGTAGCTTCTCGTGGGTCGGTGGTTCTTTCCGGTGATTTCTCGGTTTCTTCCTCCACCATTAATACTGGCCGCCATGAATAGCCTATCTTGTGCTGAAAAATGGCATTAAGCCCAACAACAACAACAACAACAACAACAACCTACAAAATTGATTGATAGGAAGACAGTAATGGGCAAGTTTGCACATTATGTTGATAAGGTGTTAACACCCTAATTGGACAGGCAATTATGACTGCTATATTACCAGTATAGACACTATTAAACTTCAAAATATTATGTTCTTCCCCTTTCTTCAGTGAAATTTCAGTCTAAAATGTAATATATATTCATTTTTCAATAATGACTAGTATATTTTGTGGTATCAGCTCTGATAATGCTAATGTTAACTTCATTGTGAAGAACAAAGTTCGGATCAGGATTTGTTCTATTGTAGACAAGTACCATTCAGTGTTTAGTGAATGCAAAGATGAACATTAATTACACTTGCAGTACCTTTAAACACCTTTTGAATTGTCTAAAGGAGCAAAGATTGCATCAAATTAGGTTTATGTTTTGCCATCCAATGGAGTTTAAAGAAAGAAATTTGACATGTTTTCATTTAATGTCAGTGTGGTTGTGATCATGTGAGCATTTGCATATGTGTATGGCATTGATACTTGACCATGTTAAGTCTATCAAATATTATTGATTTTCTTTGTAAGTGTATTAAATGATTGGACAAAACACACATTAAGTTTTTATTTTATTACTCAGATTTTTTTTTTCCAAACATTTTTATAGGCTTATATGAAAGAGAGTTTATTTTCACTTATCCATTGCTTTTATTGTAGAGCACATTGACCTCACTTAGGACCTTAAAACACACTTTTTGAATCCCCCCCCCATCACTGGGAATATGGCAAATATGATAGGATTTGTGTGGTTCTAATGTGGTTGAATGATAGGATTTGTGTGGTCCTAATGTGGTTGAATGAGAGGATTTGTGTGGTTCTAATGTAGTTGAATGATAGGATTTGTGTGGTTCTAATGTGGTTGAATAAAACACTTTTTGAACCACAACAAAGACTGCCATGACACACCTCTTTCCTTGCTTGTTCTGGCTACATCTGGCATAATCAATACCTTGTTGCTTGAATGATGTTTCATTTTATCTCATGATGGTTGCATGTCATTGCCAAGAGCAGGCTGCCACTCATGGATAATCAGTCCTTTGTGCTTAACACCATTTTGTAGCACATGATAGGCTGTAATACAATTCATGAAGGAAGAACCTAAGAAAACACCAGAATTACTGACTCATGGGAACCTCCTGATAAGCTTTCTCACATATTCACAATGGTGAACCTGAGACCTAAACCCATGTAGGCAGGTGAGATGTCAGTGATCTTTGATCTCCTTAGATCTCTCACCTAGGGCCCCAATCAGTCCTTTTCATTGATGTGTGTGTGTATGTATGTCTGTATATATATATATATATATATATATATATATATATATATATATATATATATATATATATATATATATATATATGGTTTAATGTTTACATGGTGTGGGGATAATTTAGCAATAAAGACAAATACAACATTAAGATAAAATTGGTATTAAAATCTGTAGAATACAATGTCAGGTTTTTAAAATAGACAACACTCTATTGCAAAGTCCTAAACTTTCTCAGCCAGTATAACTTCTTAGAACACTTCCAACAGCAAAATGGTTGTCTCTAAATGTCAATGTCTTGTTTTTAACTCCATATTCTTTCATATAATAGGACAGCTTGACCTGATTGGACCTATATCAGCAGTGCATTTTGATTATCTGTTGGCATGGTTGACTCTGCTTTTTCAAGTCTTGTGGGAGTTGAAAATGTTCTCCATACCTAAGCAATGTGCTAAGCCAAGCTTGTATCTCGAATGACTCTAAGCTGCTTTACATACATGTGGAGATCAGAGGCAGGGATATTTTGGGGTAAAGGGAAATAAATCTTTACCAGATCAAACACATGGGCACATATTTGAAGATCAAATTATAGGCACACACTCTCAAATCTTCCTTAAAGTTACATCCCTTGTAGAGCATGCACATAATAGTAACTGACAGTGTATAGAATTTAGCACATTGTCTCTATCCAAGGAGAGATCACTTGAATCTAGCTTCCACCTTGGCTAGCAGATGACCTTTTAGCACTTCTTTTGCTAAAACAAACCATATTATATATTTATAAGTTAAGAAATATGAAAACAGTAGATGAAGTTCACAAATAATAAAAGTAATTAAACATGTATTGCAAACATTATATATATATAAATTTAAATCGATTTGGAGTTTTGGAAACATCTTGGGGTTGCTATAGCCCCCAACAAGAATTAAAGTCACACAGATGTCACAATATGGCAATTTTAAATCTCACAAATTTTGGTTTGATTAATCACAGAAATCATAATCTAAGGGCCCATTCTGTAATACATATATTACAACCATTTTTATCATTAACTGTTTATTAAAACTTTGGAGTCTTCTATTCTTTATGCAAAAACCATCAATGCACTAAGTTGCAGTGGAGATTTGTTTATTTTTGGTTGGGTTGTTTTTTATGGACACAAAAAGAATTATCTGTTTCATGTGTGTATTTATCCAATATGGACTGAACAATCCATGTACCTTATCCAAGTTATCATGTCTTAAAATTGTACACTGTACAAAACTTAGAAGCCACAGACTTTACTTATAATTTTGGTATGATAAACATATGTTTTTCCCAATTAAAAGAGATGTTTGAAACAAACAGTCCTACTCTCCAGAACTTTGTTTTATTTTTTAGAGTCTGATGTTGATCAAAGTTATTTCTTTTTGTGTTTTCAGTCAAGCATGAAAATGAGGGTCCATCAGAGAGAACATATCCAGAATCACACAGCAAAGTTTGCATATCAGAATCTGGTTCAAAAAAGACGGATGAAAAAACACTGAATAAATCAGATCAATCAGGGAATATTAATGAATCCAGTGATGATTTGATTAGTCCTCCATTACCTCAGACACAGAATAGTTCTCAGGGAAGCAAATTGGATGACGAAGATAATGAAGATTTGATAGGACCTTCCTTGCCACCCTCACTTACAAAGACAGAATCCAGTATTTCAGATGGAGGTAAACCAGAAGAGGCTGAGGAAGATGACGATTTGATTGGTCCTCCCATTCCACCTAGATTTAAACAGACACAAAGCTCAAAACCTTCCAGGATGGAGTCGGAGGAAGATTCAGATGGCATGATAGGACCTCCTCTACCTCCATCAATGATGAAAGAAGAGGATAGTGATGAGAATGAAGATGATGATAATGAAGAGGAGGAGGCAGAAGATCAGGTGTTTTTCTCATAATTTTACAAAGGATATGTTATTTCTTTACCATTTTATATTATTGATTTGACATTTCATGTTGTCAGTACTACAGATGTGCAGGGCTGTTGTATGTTGAGGATGATACAGGCAGTGACCAGCTGGGGGGACAGTTTCGCAGGTTTTAGGATTTTGTGAGGCCAATGCACACTCAAGGCACCAAGGCAAACTTGCCTTGACCCAATTCAGTCTCCTTTGAAATGCTAATATCTCCCTCAAGATAACATTGTATTCCCCAGTCCCTTGACCCAATTCAGTCTCTGACATGCATATATCTCCCTCAAGGTCATGTTATATTATCTTCGCATCATACTGACTATCTCATAATCATCATATTACTGTGTTTCCCTGATTCTGGTATTTAAGGTTTTTCATTTTGTACAAATGTGATGGGATTAATGAAAATAGAACAAAATGACTTCATCAAAAAATCCACTTAATATAATTTGAAGAAATTTGACTGAAAGCTTCCTGGCATGAAGGAGTTTTAATTTTTTTCTGTTGATTTGTCATTAAATGTAATCGCTGATGCTAGAAATAGTAAATACTTAATAACTTTTTAAATATTTTTAAAATACTCTTTAGAATTTGACCAAATTTGACATAACACATCCTCATATGAAGGCTTCTTAGGTTTATGCATATGATAAAATCTGCCATCAAGTATGGATGTTATTATGAAAAATAGTAAAAAATTTAAACAGCTTTATCTGAAATTAAATGCTTGACAGAACTTTTATCAACTTTGACAGATGGCTTTGTGGCATAGAGGCCTTTAAATAAATAATGCTGATTTGCCATCAGATATGGATGAAGAATCAGAAATATAGAAACCTTGAAATTTTGTTTCATAACATTTGCAATCATCACCATATGAAGAAATTTATATAGAAAAGCATCTTATTGACCTAGATTTCGTTTGCCAGCAGTTCTTGCATTTGACTGTTAAGCAGATGTCAGTCAGGTGAGCAATATCAGGCCAACATGGTTCTCTTGTTTTTCCTGAACACAGGATCAATTTTATTTGAAATATTTTACTTTTAATAACATTACTTTTGCATTTACATAGAGAATGCCACTTTTCTGTATACAGTAAACACATATCATCCTTGTTAAATGACAAATTATTAACCAACAGTATATGTTATGTTTTGTAAAACCCTCATATGATATGACATATGCTTTCATGCTTTGGGTGGACAGTTCATCATATAACCTCAAAATAGCAATAATTGCATATTAGTTTATCATGTGATGTATCTCATTGTGATTTATGTGTACAAAAAATGAACTTGTATGTGTAGTTTAGTGTCCAAACATAAACACACTTTGTCATATAATAAATAGAATCCTACATTTATTTGTTTTATTTTTGAAATTTGTATGGCTCTTTTTCAAATAATTCCAGTCTTTGCTGCCAAAACTTTACAATAAAACTTTATGTGGATCATTTCATTGTTATTAATAATGATCAATAAATGTATAAACCTTACTTTACCACTTTTGAGTCATAGCAAATTATTTTGTTTCATCCATATTCTACTATTGTGCATATTATTCATATCTTAAAAATTAACAGACTTATCAGCAAAAAAGTAAATCAGGTAAAAGAACACTTTGTTTTTCATTGTACTAAATTTTCACTATTTTACCAGAACCCAGTCATGAAGATTCCATCCAGCCATGAGATCACCCTAGAACATGGATTTAAAACGGTAAGACTGCTTTGTCAACTAAACCAGCAAATTGCCATATTCACATAAGTAATTAATGGTATCATGACAAAATAATCATGGATTCTTTGCTTTATAGATTTTCTTGTCATGATTTAAGCATTTAACACTATAGTCATTCAAAAGGACAGCATGCATGTGTGTGTGATTTTTAACATAGCTTTAACAATTTTTCAGTCATATCGCTACAATGACTGCAGAGTGACAATTTATAGTGATGTCTAGCACTGGGGCATCATGCCACAGAAATGTAGCATGATGTCCCTCCCAGTCACACTATCCTGACACTGACCTCAAAATGCTGAGCACCAAGCACTGCAGCTGTTAGGACCAATTTTTAAAGTCTTTGATATGACTCTACGGGGGTTGTAACCTTTAACCTCCTGCATCTTAGGCAGACACTCTAACCACTAAACGACTGGAATGGTTCAAAAGAACAGCATATCATCTAATACCACACACTATATTCACAGCAGTTAGAAAAGGCCTGGATTTTACCATTTACATCCGATTTGTTTTTTATTTCTCACTATTCTGTAAAAACATATAGGTCCCTTTTTCTTCAAATATTGATTCTTTGGAATCAATGTATTAGGAAAAGATTAAGAAAATTAGATCTCATTTAATAATTTGGTGCCACACACTTTTTAGTGATGGAGATGAGTAAACAATTTTGTCTAATTGAGAAAAGAAGGCAGCTAAAAAATGAAAGTACTTTTGAATGATAGTATAACGTTAATGTGTACATTATACTGAGTGACTGTTACATACAGTGCTTTCATTTCATGATCTGTTTTATCAAGCGCTCTTTTTATGTCAAGTCTGTAATGACTTTTTCAATGCATTGCAATGAAAATATGAAATATTTATATTGCAGATGATCTTAACAAGTAGATTACAATAGAATGGCATAGTCTATTCAATGTACTAGCATTGCTTACTTAAATTACAAGCAGTATATTTGATAGACATAATAGTCTGTAGGGTATAAACAATGACTTATAATAATAAATATGTAAGTAATGAAAACCAGTCTACTAGATTGAGATGTAATGAATAAAATAGAATCCTCAAACCAGTCTACTAGAATGAGATGAATAAAATAGAATCCTCAAACCAGTCTACTGGTATGAGATGTAATGAATAAAATTGAATCCTAAAGCCAGTCTACTAGAATGAGATGCAATGAATAAAATAGAATCCTCAAAACACAACTCCTATTCTACATAAACAAAAAAATAAAAGAAAAGAAAAAAAACCCAAAGCTTTATCTCATAGAAGTATAATTCCCAGCTGTATGCAGTTACATACAGCTACAACATTTTTGCAAATATAATTCACAATAATACAAAAATTCAAATTTTTAAATCTTGGTCTGGCCATTCTAAATGCTCAGGTTATAATTGTACATATGACTGCCAAAGTTTTACATTGCATATGGTCACTTTATACAGACTCCTGCAGGTATCGTGAAGTGCATGAGCCTTTTGCCAGGTGAACTATTACGCCACTATCACAGTCATATTGATTACAAGAGTTTGTATTCTATAGTCAGCTTTGGATATTTACCAGTCATGTTCATATGCTGTTGCATAGTTTAGCTTTTCCTAGACTGAATTACCTTCATTTGTATATGATGTTTTACTAGTCTTAGAGGCTCGCAGCCTTCCTCCAAACAAATTTAGCCATACAATAATGATGGGAAGCATATTAAATTAAAAAGTAGTGGGGGTAGGGAATTAATTTTAATGATTTGGTTCTACTGTTACTATTGTCAGATTCCCATCCAGCATTGATGTTTCAAATGTGTACTTGGTGATGGTTAGTGTGCATGGGTCTGTGATAGGAAGGATAAAAAATTTTCTGGAATGTTCACCCTATGGGAGGATGATTCCTTATTATGCAGATGAAGGTAATTCTGTTCAGGTAAAGGTAAGCTGTATAATAGTGGCAGTTAAGTATTAACATCATTAAAATTAGTTTTATTCCTCCCCTCCACTTACTTACCAAAGGTGCTCTCATTTTGCCTTTTATTGATGCAGAAATCAAAGGTAATGGGACAAAAGTATGTTGGTAACAGGAATTTCAGGTTTTTACCAAGCTGTACTGATTGTCACTGGGATTTGTGTTTACTTCATGTGCTTAGCTGCTGACATCCATCTTAACCACTAATGTACAAGTATTGATGTATTTTTAGCAACTATTTGACTCAGTTAATTGCCGATATCACTTTGGGCTAGAGAATCATTCCAGTGGCCTAAGTGGTTAAAGCATCCACCTTGGTTGCAGGAGTTTGAAAGTTGAAGTCATGGTTGAGTCATACTCACTTGGCACTCAGCATAAAGAGATTAGTTTTAGGACTGGTCAGCTTAGTGTCAGGGTAATGTAACTGGGTGTGACATCATGTTATACATCGGGGGTATGACGCCCCAGTGCTTAACACTGCAACATTGCAGACATCACAGTGATATGGCTCAAATTGTTGAAGCTATGTTAAAAATCCAAAACACACATACACCCTCTGGGCTGAACACAAACATAGCAATATCTTTAGCTACCATCAACATTGACTGTTAAAAATCTGAATATGAATCCTGGGTTTTAGATTTTAAAACTCAACCCTGATGTAGTGATGCTGGCAGGAGCTCTGAAGGCGATTTTAAATGTGTAGATATTAATCTATAACCCCTTGTATGCATTATGTGTTCCCTAATGTTTACCATTATCTGTTTGTACTAGCTGTGTTTTATCCTCTTTATTCATCCTTGGTAGGTATCAGCTTTAGCATTGGACCCGTCTGGTGCCAGACTGGTGACAGGTGGATATGATTTTGATGTCAGGTTGTTTGACTTTGCTGGGATGGATTCTTCACTTAAATCATTCCGATCTATCAGGCCATGTGAATGGTAGGTAATCCGATCTATCAGGCCATGTGAATGGTAGGTAAAATATGTTTCACACACATCTAGTAAGGGATATTAAACTCCATCCACTTTTGCATTGATTGTAACATTATTATTTTGCCAAATACCATATAATTGTCACCAAATTTAATATATACTTGTCAACAGAGAAAATACTGTACAGAATACTTTGCTGATATTAAGGATAAATTCACAAAATCTGCTGCAAAGCAGCAGTGTCCATATGCATGTTTGATTTATACATCTCTCCAAACTACTTCCACCCATTCATCCAGTCCCACCCTTAGGGAGCTTGGTCATAATTGTGAAACACGTGCATATGTGTGGGTGAATTCCAGTAAATGTCTCCAACAAATAGATCATCTGATCACATTATCTTTCAGAAATAACCTCTGCTCATCTGACCCCAGTTCTCCCCGAAAGATGTGACTAAGTGAGTTTTTCATCCTTTTTAGACCATCAGTTGCTGCTTCAGCTTTCCTTGCCATCTTTTCTTGACTTTGACAAGGACCTTATAATGGAAGAGATAATCATCACCAAAATTATTATGGGCTTATCTTAGCAAGAACAACCTTTGCATGGCCAGGCAAATTATAGGCATTTTGCCCCAGATTTTCACAGACATGCTGGGAGGTGGAGATTAAACAATGACTTCCCATTGATTGTGCTCAGGAAGCCCAATGTAGCTGTTAGATTTCTAATTGTTTGCTAGGCATGGATCAGACTCTTTCTGACAAATGATTGTGGTGATTCAGTTTGTTTTGGAGGAGATCCAGGTTTGTTCATCCAGCTATCTCCCTTTTCATCATCACACTTCCTGAAAGAAATATCAAGTAATACCATAAAGGCATACTTATTACAGAAGAAACATTTGATTGTAAAGTGGGTGGTGGAATTTGTCCAAGAACCATATTTTTAATCCATAGTTTTCTGGTCCCAAAAGACAATGGGAAACCGACTTATACTGGCTAAGTTTATTGTTTCCTCAAAATTCAAAATGGAGCTGACATAGTCTGTTCGGCTGTTTGTGGAGTATAATACAAAAGATTAGAGTCGATCAGTTAAACACACACTTACATATACCTATTGACATGGTGTCTTGAAAGTTCTCAGCTGCCTTTATTTGTCCTGCTGAAGATCTCTCTATTGGCAATTTAGACTGAGATCCAACACTCACTGCTGGCAGGACAAGAGTGGCTAGCAGCAGGAGTACCTTTGGAAGCCACCTAAATATGGCAAGTGGATGAAAAAGCTCTTCACAAATATCTTCTGGAGGTGAAGGCCATTCTTCACACTTCATGCACTTGGAGTGAGTATATTTAAGGGAAATGAAGCCCATCCTCTGCATGTCCTGCACTTGGAAGGAATATATTTAAGCGAAATGAAGCCCATCCTCTGCATGTCCTACACTTGGAGGGAATATATTTAAGGGAAATGAAGCCCATTCTCTGCATGTCCTACACTTGGAGGGAATATATTTAAGCGAAATGAAGCCCATCCTCTGCATGTCCTACACTTGGAAGGAATATATTTAAGAGAAATGAAGCTTATTCTCTGCATGTCCTACACTTGGAGGGAATATATTTAAGGGAAGACAGTTTTGAAACTTTTGGACAGCTAGGTTGTTCTGAACTACCTCCTTAAACATGGTTGGAAAACTCACTGGAGCTCAGACTGTGGTATGGGAGCTCAGATTGGTATTGTAGCTCTGACTGTGGTATGGGAGCTCAGACTGGTATTGTAGCTCTGACTGTGGTATGGGAGCTCAGACTATGGTATAGGAGAAGCTCACTGCTCCATACAGAGTGGTCTCCATCAATCTGCTTACATCCAGTTTTCCAGTTTGTAACAATTTGAAATAAACTACCTGCCTTCATCTCTCCATTCCTGAACCCAATGGCCTAGCCATTGATGCCCTGTCAATCACCTGACAGGAGATGTGAGCTTTCTGCTTATCTGGGCAGTTTTAATACCAGAACTAATAGATGCAAGACATTTAATCATACTTTTAAAATGCCCAAACAGTATTTTGTAAACATTTTAGATCAATTCATGCAAAAGCATTTTGAGAAAATGTGTGTGTGTGTGTGTGATTTGGCTTTTTAACAGCTTTAACAATTTTTCAGTCAAATTGCTATGATGTCTGCAGTGTGGCAGTTTATAGTGATGTCTAGCACTGGGGCATCATGCCGCAGACAAGTAGCATGATATCCAACCCAGTCATATTATCCTTGCACCAGGCTGACTAGTTCTAACACTAACATCTTAATGTCTTAATGTTGAACGCCTAGCAAGGCAGCTGTTAGTGCCATTTCTATAAGTCTTTGATATGACTCTGCTAGGGTTTGAACCTGTGACCTCTTGCATTCAGGGCAGATGCTCTAACCATTTGGCCACCAGAGTGGTGGGGGAAATTGAGGTAAAGGGATAACAGTTGATTAAGTAAAAGTCTTATATTGTATGCAAATTTTTAGTAATTGCTAGAAAATGGGGAAAAAGAAATCAGACTTAACTTTTTGTTGAAAATCTTGTCTTGCATTTCAGCAAATATTTAATTTTTTCATTGTTTTATTTCTTTCTAGTCATCAAATCAAGCAGCTTCAGTACAGTACAACAGGTGATGTCATTCTTGTGGTGGCAGGAAATTCTCAGGCCAAGGTCATTGACAGGGATGGTTTTGAAGTTTTAGAATGTGTTAAAGGAGACCAGTATATTACTGATATGGCTAAAACAAAGGTAAGCCATTGGAATGACCATTTTATTTTTGGTGGAGAAAGGAGGGTGTGATTGAAATTAAGAAATTCTTGTCATATTCATAAAAATGGTGAAATTATTATTATTATTTTTAAATTTTTCTTAGCTGAACCTCACTTAGTGACCAAAATTCCTAGTTCATTTTTTGACCTGAATATAGGCTTCATTCCAAAATTAAAAAATAAACATTTTCCCAATTGGAACCTGAAAATTCTCATTTTAGTATGCTAGTGTGAGTTGCAGATTTTAATTTAAATAGCAAAACTTTGACTGTTTCTTGCAATTTTGAGAGAAATTGTTGTAGTTAACATTGAGGGAAGTAATCAAATTCTTGATTATTTTCTAATAGGTTCCATAATTTGATATGGATAATAATTGATGCTTTGTGGCATTAGCTGCATCATGACAATTTCTATAGGCCACTCCATGGCATTACAATGTGACCTGGGTTCAGGACATGATATGTCAAACTAATTAAATACTATGCTAATAAAATTATAAAGAAGTAGGCCTCCGATAGAGAATAGAAATGGTTGGTTTCAGGCCAAAAGAAATAATTTCTGATATCCTAATTTGTTAACAAAATTAATAAAGAACTGGAAGTGACAGCTCCCACTCCAATGAATCAGTTCAACCCCAGTCACGCCATGGAACAAAATGTATCTTTGGTGGTTGCTTGCATGTTGTTATAACCAGGATAGCCCCTGCACAATTTCATCAGTTGTATACTTTATGGTGAAATTTTTGCCTTTGGTTTCATTTTTCTTCACTTCTTGAATCCTACAATCCTTTGCAAGGAATCTGCATGTGCTAATATTTTTGTCTTGTTGATGCAGACATTGGTAACAATAGCCACAATATTAATCCTTGTAAGTTTATAGGAAGAGTATGTAACTTCAGATGCAAGCATATTTCTTAGACTGACTCATCTAGCAGAGGTCCAGTTCTTGTTATATCTTCCCGAGAAAATGCTTAAATAAGTCTGCATTCCTGAAGATGCCCATTTTCAGTTCTTAATTTTTTAAGTCATAGTCAACATGCAAAGCACTTACAGTATGATAGCCCCCTCCTTTTTTAAATTATGTGATTCTTCTTGTCTACTCCTGTCCATTGCTTGAGATAAAAGGCAGCTGGAATTATTTTCATCTATTGTGCACTAAGCCTTTACATTATTTAGACAAACTTTATGTATTCCAGTGCTAAAGTTTTGCATGTTGACATATTTTGATTGTTTTTTCACCAGAAGCATTGTGTTCTTGTGTAGACTCAGCACGAAGAATTTAAGTTCACCAATGTGCTGAAACTATCTAAGATCAGACATGAACAGAAATGTACATGTACTCGCACAAATTGTAGCTATGGGCCATTCAGTAGGTTTAATACAGAGAGCACACACTGGATTCAGGCTTTGTTTGTTCTAGATGTTTTAAGACTTTTGCAAACCAAAGAAACCTCAAAAACTTTAATCAAAGAGAAAATCTAGATTCATAATTTTATTTTGAAATATGTAGTATTAAATATGAGACCAAATCAGAACTGAAAGACAACCTTTCTAAACATTCTGTGACAAAAAAACATAATTTCAAAATGTTCACTAAGAAGTTTTGATTTAGGTTGCAACTTGAGCAGGCAAATAAAGTATTGTAGAGGTTTGTGGGAAACCTTTAGCATACAGAAGTTATTTTATTGTGAGAACAACACATGTCCACGTGTGTTAAATGTAGAATGTGCAAACAAAATTTTAGTAAAAACTACCTCTAGAAATGCATGCAAAGGAAGCACTCAGATTCTTTGAAGAAGGAAATAGATGGCAGAGAAAGATTAGTCTGTCCTCTCTGCTGCCATTTTAGTTGCAGTATACATAATTCAGTACAGTTTTACTCTTCTTGTTTCCGGTACTAAATTTAGTACTGAATGCAGCAATTACTGGCTTGTTTCCTGTACTAAATTTAGTACTAGTACTTAATGCAGCAGTTACGCTGCTTGTTTCCAGTGCTAAATGTAGTACTTTAATGCAGCAATTACTGACTTGTTACTGGTACTAAATTTAGTACTTAATGCATCAGTTACTTGCTTGTTTCCAGTACTAAATTTAGTACTAGTACTTAATGCAGCAGTTACGCTGCTTGTTTCCAGTGCTAAATGTAGTACTTTAATGCAGCAATTACTGACTTGTTACTGGTACTAAATTTAGTACTTAATGCAGCAGTTACTTGCTTGTTTCCAGTACTAAATTTAGTACTAGTACTTAATGCAGCAGTTACACTGCTTGTTTCCAGTACTAAATTTAGTACTTAATGCAGCAATTACTTTTTCACAGAATTTTTGTGAACAAAATTTACACAGAGATGATCTTGTTTAAAAATAAAAAAAAGTATCAATTTCATTTGTGGTCATTTTTTAAAATTTTATTTCTCATTTTCACTGGGAGAATTCTATGTTTTAATTGCAGTATAACACAATTTTGACATTTGAAGCCAAACCACTACACAGAGTTTTTTTTTAATAAGTTAGCAACATTATTATATAAAATAATACATTTCAGCAAATTGTTAATCAGATAGGAAATATATGTACTAAAATACTGGGATGGCAAAGAGTCAGGAATTAAATGGTAACATTAATGTGCCTATAATAAAATGGCAGAGCAAGTCCTGTTCAGAATATGTCAGCATTATAATTCAGCTGTTTTTCACTACGTATTATGCTAAAAATAGAAATAAATAGCTTAACTAATTGCACTTGAAACAATTTCTGTCTATTATTTATCATACATGCTCCACATTAGTATCAATGTATTTTATACTGGATTAATTTGACCCACTTTTTATTACTTATGATTACAATACCTGACATTATAAGACTGCTTGTTGCTAGATGCTAAATGTCAAGTGTTTTATAACTTACAATTACATTACATGACATTATAAGAGTGCTTGCTGTAAGATGCCTAATGACAAGTGTTTCATAAATTACAATTACAGTACATGACATTATAAGAGTGCTTGCTGTAAGATGCCTAATGACAAGTGTTTCATAACTTACAATTACAGTACATGACATTATAAGAGTGCTTGCTGTAAGATGCCTAATGACAAGTGTTTCATAACTTACAATTACAGTACATAACATTATAAGAGTACTTGTTGTTAGATGCCTAATGACAAGTGTTTCATAACTTACAATTAAGGTACATAACATTATAAGAGTGCTTGCTGTAAGATGCCTAATGACAAGTGTTTCATAACTTAAAATTACAGTACATAACATTATAAGAGTGCTTGCTGTAAGATGCCTAATGACAATTGTTTTATAACTTACAATTACATTACATGACATTATAAGAGTGCTTGCTGTAAGATGCCTAATGACAAGTGTTTCATAACTTACAATTACAGTACATAACCTTTTAAGAATGCTTGCTGTAAGATGCCTAATGACAAGTGTTTCATAACTTAAAATTACAGTACATAACCTTATAAGAATGCTTGCTGTAAGATGCCTAATGACAAGTGTTTCATAAATTACAATTACGGTACATGACATTATAAGAGTGCTTGCTGTAAGATGCCTAATGACAAGTGTTTCATAACTTAAAATTACAGTACATAACCTTATAAGAATGCTTGCTGTAAGATGCCTAATGACAAGTGTTTCATAAATTACAATTACGGTACATGACATTATAAGAGTGCTTGCTGTAAGATGCCTAATGACAAGTGTTTCATAACTTAAAATTACAGTACATAACCTTATAAGAATGCTTGCTGTAAGATGCCTAATGACAAGTGTTTCATAAATTACAATTACGGTACATGACATTATAAGAGTGCTTGCTGTAAGATGCCTAATGACAAGTGTTTCATAACTTAAAATTACAGTACATAACCTTATAAGAGTGCTTGCTGTAAGATGCCTAATGACAAGTGTTTCATAAATTACAATTACGGTACATGACATTATAAGAGTACTTACAATTACAGTACATGACATTATTAGAGTACTTGTTGTTAGATGCTAAATGCCAAGTGCTTTATAACTTACAATTACAGTACATTATATTTTAAGACTGCTTGTTGTTAAATGCTTAATGCTAATCATTTGCAAAATGATTCATTAATTGCATGTATATGGTATAATCCAGTATTTTATGATAGAAGTTTCATCAACCAGAGATCAATCTTTGGTAGACATATGCATACTGTTGTAGATTATATTTGTTTCTTTTGCACTTTTTTATTGTATGCATTTAAATTGTTAAATTGACACTCTGTTCAGGTGTTGTTTATTAGAGTTTGCTTTACTGAATAGATGAGTGTCATATATATATATATATATATATATATATATATATATATATATATATATATATATATATATATATATATATATATATAATTTTGTTCGCACATACTACTGCATGCATATTTACACATTATAGTAAAATCATTGAGTCAATAATTACACATCATTGTGTGTGATTCTTTGGTTTATTTAAATCAGGAAGTCCAAGGTATTAGCGAGTTATACATACAATTTATAGAAGAATGCCAGACATTATTATACATGATAAGATACTTTCTAGTTTTGTAGGAAGGTAGTTTGGAAACTGTTAGGATTGAACTTGATGGAACCATTACAATAATGTATCTTTCAGTGTAAAAAGTATCAGAAATAACAACAAACAAAATTAATGAATTCAAAATCGAGTTATATATGACAGCCTTTTTTTAAGTTTAAAAGATTGACTGTAAAGTAAGGTGACCCCTTTCTTATTTGTTATGTTTCTGTTCATAAAAATAACTGCTTTATCTCTGCCTTCATACAGACATTTGAAACAGTAAGTTTTTAAATCATGCAAATTTTTAAGTCTTGCAAGAAATATTGTGATAAAGTTTTGGGTGTGAGTCACTTACCACTTTTTGGGGCAGTAACTGACTCAAATGTTTTTACTTTCATTTAATGCCAGTTATATGCATAAGGAAAACAATAGGAATTGTACAGTTGCCCATTATAGGGATTTTTTTTATTTTAATTATTGCACAGAGAATAAGTCAAATTCTTGCAATTATTACACTGAGAATGAGTGGAAATCTAACTATCAAGCAGAGAATGAGTGGAATTCTTGTCATTATTATACACAGAATGAGTGGAATTCTTCTAATTATTACACAGAGGATGAGAGGATTTCTTGTAATTATTACATGGAGAATGAGTGGAATTCTTGTTATTATTACATACAGAATGAGTGGAATTCTTCTGATTATTACACAGAGGATGAGAGGATTTCTTGTAATTATTACATGGAGAATGAGTGGAATTCTTGTTATTGTTACACACAGAATGAGTGGAATTCTTCTGATTATTACACAGAAAATGAGTAGAATTATTCTGATTATTACACACAGAATGAGTGGAATTCTTTTAATTATTACAAAAAAAATGAATGGAATTCTTTTAAATATTATACAGAGAATGAGTGGATTTTTTTTGTAATTATTACACAGAGAAGGAATTCACAAGTTTCATATTTGTATTTGGTCATTTTATCTCCTCAGCAATACTCAATTATATGAGATCTGCAGAAAAGTTTTGCTTTGCTAAACAATTCACATTTTACTTGATCATGCAGGAATGTAACGGGAACTTCTTAAAATAACCAACACCATATACATACATTTTTTGTTTTGTAGACATAACATGCAATACAAGTCATTTTGAACCATTATACAGAGTTACTTGTATCTGTCATTTATTTATTTTTTTTTTTTTATTTTTTTTATAGATTCTAGTCAATCTTTCTGAGTAATGTGATTCCATGTTTTTTTTTTATTGTAGTCAATTATTCTCAGGAAAGTGATTTTATAGCTGTTTTTCATATTTACAATTTTTTTTAATCACTAATCTTAACATTGTTTTCATAGCCTTTATACTCTGTGGCTCCAGTGAATATGTTTTATAAACAGCTGTGCAAAATTATTCACAGTTGTTTATAGTCAGGCACAATGTTTTGCTGTTTTTCAGTCACAGTTAAGAAAAAACTTTAGATGAACTAAACTTCTTTCCATAGAAATAAAATTGATTGGTATAGGACATGATACTTCTGTTCCTAGAAATATAATTGATTGGTGTATGACATCAAATAACATTAATAGATGCATGTCACTGAATATCATTGATTGGAATAAGAAATTGAATATCATTGATTGCTGTAAGACACTGAATATCATTGATTGCTGTAAGACACTGAATATCATTGATTGCTGTAAGACACTGAATGTCATTGATTGGAATAAGAAATTGAATATCATTGATTGCTGTAAGACACTGAATATCATTGATTGGAATAAGAAATTGAATATCATTGATTGCTGTAAGACACTGAATATCATTGATTGCTGTAAGACACTGAATATCATTGATTGCTGTAAGACACTGAATATCATTGATTGGAATAAGAAATTGAATATCATTGATTGCTGTAAGACACTGAATATCATTGATTGCTGTAAGACACTGAATATCATTGATTGCTGTAAGACACTGAATGTCATTGATTAGAATAAGAAATTGAATATCATTGATTGCTGTAAGACACTGAATATCATTGATTGCTGTAAGACACTGAATGCCATTGATTGGAATAAGAAATTGAATATCATTGATTGCTGTAAGACACTGAATATCATTGATTGCTGTAAGACACTGAATATCATTGATTGCTGTAAGACACTGAATATCATTGATTGCTGTAAGACACTGAATATCATTGATTGCTGTAAGACACTGAATATCATTGATTGCTGTAAGACACTGAATGTCATTGATTGGAATAAGAAATTGAATATCATTGATTGCTGTAAGACACTGAATATCATTGATTGCTGTAAGACACTGAATGTCATTGATTGGAATAAGAAATTGAATATCATTGATTGCTGTAAGACACTGAATATCATTGATTGAAATAAGAAATTGAATATCATTGATTGCTGTAAGACACTGAATATCATTGATTGAAATAAGAAATTGAATATCATTGATTGCTGTAAGACACTGAATATCATTGAAATAAGAAATTGAATATCATTGATTGCTGTAAGACACTGAATATCATTGATTGCTGTAAGACACTGAATATCATTGATTGCTGTAAGACACTGAATATCATTGATTGCTGTAAGACACTGAATATCATTGATTGCTGTAAGACACTGAATGTCATTGATTGGAATAAGAAATTGAATATCATTGATTGCTGTAAGACACTGAATATCATTGATTGGTATAGGACACTGAATATTATAGTTATAAGACACTGAATGTCATTGATTGGTATAGGACACTGAATATCATTGGTATAAGACACTGAATGTCATTGATTGCTGTAAGACACTGAATATCATTGATTGCTGTAAGACACTGAATATCATTGATTGCTGTAAGACACTGAATATCATTGATTGCTGTAAGACACTGAATATCATTGATTGCTGTAAGACACTGAATGTCATTGATTGGAATAAGAAATTGAATATCATTGATTGCTGTAAGACACTGAATATCATTGATTGCTGTAAGACACTGAATGTCATTGATTGGAATAAGAAATTGAATATCATTGATTGCTGTAAGACACTGAATATCATTGATTGAAATAAGAAATTGAATATCATTGATTGCTGTAAGACACTGAATATCATTGATTGAAATAAGAAATTGAATATCATTGATTGCTGTAAGACACTGAATATCATTGATTGGTATAGGACACTGAATATTATAGTTATAAGACACTGAATGTCATTGATTGGTATAGGACACTGAATATCATTGGTATAAGACACTGAATGTCATTGATTGCTGTAAGACACTGAATATCATTGATTGCTGTAAGACACTGAATATCATTGATTGCTGTAAGACACTGAATATCATTGATTGCTGTAAGACACTGAATATCATTGATTGCTGTAAGACACTGAATATCATTGATTGCTGTAAGACACTGAATATCATTGATTGGTAAGATACCGAATCTCATTGATTGGTATAAGAACCTGAATATTATTGATTGGTGTAAGACACTGAATATCATTGATTGTTGTAAGACACTGAATGTCATTGATTGGTGTAAGACACTGAATATCATTGATTGGAATAAGACATAGAATGTCATTGATTGATGTAAGACACTGAATCATTGATTGGTATAGGACACTGAATATTATAGTTATAAGACACTGAATGTCATTGATTGGTATAGGACACTGAATATCATTGGTATAAGACACTGAATGTCATTGATTGGTATAGGACACTGAATATCATTGGTATAAGACACTGAATGTCATTGATTGGTATAGGACACTGAATATCATTGGTATAAGACACTGAATGTCATTGATTGGTATAGGACACTGAATATCATTGGTATAAGACACTGAATGTCATTGATTGGTATAGGACACTGAATATCATTGGTATAAGATACTGAATATCATTGATTGGTATAGGACACTGAGTATCATTGGTATAAGACACTGAATGTCATTGATTGGTATAAGACACTGAATATCATTGATTGGAATAAGACATAGAATGTCATTGATTGATGTAAGACACTGAATCATTGATTGGTATAGGACACTGAATATTATAGTTATAAGACACTGAATGTCATTGATTGGTATAGGACACTGAATATCATTGGTATAAGACACTGAATGTCATTGATTGGTATAGGACACTGAATATCATTGGTATAAGACACTGAATGTCATTGATTGGTATAGGACACTGAATATCATTGGTATAAGACACTGAATGTCATTGATTGGTATAGGACACTGAATATCATTGGTATAAGACACTGAATATCATTGATTGGTATAGGACACTGAGTATCATTGGTATAAGACACTGAATGTCATTGATTGGTATAGGACACTGAGAATCATTGGTATAAGACACTGAATATCATTGATTGGTATAGGACACTGAGTATCATTGGTATAAGACACTGAATGTCATTGATTGGTATAGGACACTGAATATCATTGGTATAAGACACTGAATGTCATTGATTGGTATAGGACACTGAATATCATTGGTATAAGACACTGAATATCATTGATTGGTATAGGACACTGAGTATCATTGGTATAAGACACTGAATGTCATTGATTGGTATAGGACACTGAGTATCATTGGTATAAGACACTGAATATCATTGATTGGTATAGGACACTGAGTATCATTGGTATAAGACACTGAATGTCATTGATTGGTATAGGACACTGAGTATCATTGATTGGTATAGGACACTGAGTATCATTGGTATAAGACACTGAATGTCATTGATTGGTATAAGACACTGAATATCATTGATTGGAATAAGACATAGAATGTCATTGATTGATGTAAGACACTGAATCATTGATTGGTATAGGACACTGAATATTATAGTTATAAGACACTGAATGTCATTGATTGGTATAGGACACTGAATATCATTGGTATAAGACACTGAATGTCATTGATTGGTATAGGACACTGAATATCATTGGTATAAGACACTGAATGTCATTGATTGGTATAGGACACTGAATATCATTGGTATAAGACACTGAATGTCATTGATTGGTATAGGACACTGAATATCATTGGTATAAGACACTGAATGTCATTGATTGGTATAGGACACTGAATATCATTGGTATAAGACACTGAATATCATTGATTGGTATAGGACACTGAGTATCATTGGTATAAGACACTGAATGTCATTGATTGGTATAGGACACTGAGTATCATTGGTATAAGACACTGAATATCATTGATTGGTATAGGACACTGAGTATCATTGGTATAAGACACTGAATGTCATTGATTGGTATAGGACACTGAATATCATTGGTATAAGACACTGAATGTCATTGATTGGTATAGGACACTGAATATCATTGGTATAAGATACTGAATATCATTGATTGGTATAGGACACTGAGTATCATTGGTATAAGACACTGAATGTCATTGATTGGTATAGGACACTGAGTATCATTGGTATAAGACACTGAATATCATTGATTGGTATAGGACACTGAGTATCATTGGTATAAGACACTGAATGTCATTGATTGGTATAGGACACTGAGTATCATTGATTGGTATAGGACACTGAGTATCATTGGTATAAGACACTGAATGTCATTGATTGGTATAAGACACTGAATGTCATTGATTGGTGTAAGACACTGAATATCATTCATTGGTGTAAGACACTGAATGTCATTGATTGGTATAAGACACTGAATGTCATTGATTGGTGTAAGACACTGAATATCATTCATTGGTGTAAGACACTGAATGTCATTGATTGGTATAAGACACTGAATATCATTGGTATAAGACACTGAATGTCATCGATTGGTATAGGACACTGAATATCATTAATTGAAAAAGGACACTGAATATCATTTGGTCAGGGTTCCCTTGCAGCTCTGGAATTCTGGAAAAAGTCCTTAATTTGTTGAAAATTGCTTTTCCATGCCTTAAAAGGTCTGGAAAATTAAAAAGTGACTTAAAATTCTGGAAAAAAAGTCTTAAATTTTTGTTGTTCCCATTCTCATGATGTCATGAACACTCTTTCCCTTCACTAAATTTAATTGTCACATTGGGTCCTGGACAAGATATTCTGTAAATAGTTCAAACCATGCATTGAGGAACGTTTACAAATGCATGTTTAAAATATTGGCTACCTAGACAATCCTTAAGGCTGAATCTTTGCACGGTTCATATGGATGATTCAGTTCAGCAAATAGGCTTACTGGCTGATGATAGTAATGGCACTTTGTTTTAAAGCTATGAATTACATCAAATTTTTGGAGCCAGAAAAGTGTTACAAGTGAGGACTTATGCTGATGCAGCTTGACTGAAATTGAGCTTTGAACTGGGTGGGTCACACATGTAATTAGATCTGGAACTGATGTAATTTTTAAAGCTCAAAATTTTATTACACTGCAAATATCTGTCAACTATTTGACCAAAATTAACACACCATATATCAAATTTGACCAAATTTGACACACCATATAACAAATTTAAAATGTTTCACATACTAGATACATAATTTTAACAAGTCTGATCACCAGCATAAAGGTGTATACTTTTGGACTATTCATTAGGTGATTGTTAGCAAAAATCTCTGGACTTATAAACACAGATTTACTCCATCTTATTCTTGAGGAGTGTTTTTATGTATTGTCTGGTATTTTATTTACTACTCAGTTTGCTGGTTGAAAAACGAGTGCAATTTAAATAAGGAATAGTAACACGGATAGATATTCTTTGATTCACTTGGATTATTTGTTTTAAAAAGTAACTCACTGCAAGGTAAATTCTAATTTACAGTCGGGGATGATTTACCACCAAATTATCCTAGATAATAGGAATATCATGGGGATATATGTTTTTACTGTCTTCTGAATGCACTTGAAGAAATGCAGGGATATCACAGATTTATTTAATTTAGAGTACTGTAAAAATGTGTTTATATGTTTACAAATTCCCAAAGTCTGGAAAATTGTGATTTCAATTTTTGAGCAATTTTTGGCATAATATTGTAAAGTTTATGACTGGAAAAAGAAAGCAAAAACATAAATATGTAATAATGAGGTAAATCCAAAACTGTTTTCAGTTCTCCTTAAAAATACATAATTCAGAATGCCTTGAGCATAGCTACACAAAGCCTTATAAGGGTTCAGACCAATTTAATAAATAATCTAAAAATAAAATTATGAAGTAAATGTATTTATTTGATCAAAATCCCACAATCTGAACAAGTGATTTAAGAAAGTGAGACATAAGCAGAGATTATGTTAGTGAAAAATCTTATTGTGGGTCTAAAGTATCAAATAGACATTACCCATGAACAGTGAAACAATGTGCATAATAAACATAAGGAACAGTTTTCCAAATTTGTTCCATCTGGCTAAACTAGTTTTGTATATGCCCCATCAGCAGGGGTGTGTAAGCAACAATATTCATACACTGGTGAGAAACAGATTAAGCTTAGAAAAACCAACAGATTGATGCATATACAACAAGAGGTAACATATTTAAAGTTTTTTTTTTCATTAGGATGGATATTGTAGTGTTAGGTATATCAGTGAACTATGGCATTTCTCCCTCTCCCTCCTTTTTGTTCACCCCCCCCATTCTTTTATTTATATAACATGTGGGAAAGCCACCCCAACCTCCTTATATAAGACTGTAAGACTCTAAATATCGATTGGTATAAGACACTGAATATTAGTGATTGGTGTAGGACACTGAATATTATTGATTTGTATTAGATATTGAAAATCATTGATTGTTGTAAGACACTGAATATCATTGATTGATATAAGACACTGAATATCATTGATTGTTGTAAGACACTGAATATCATTGATTGTTGTAAGACACTGAATGTCATTGATTGGTATAAGACACTGAATATCATTGATTGGTGTAAGAACCCAAATATTATTGATTAGTGTAAGACACTGAATATCATTGATTGTTGTAAGACACTGAATATAATTGATTGTTGTAAGACACTGAACATCATTGATTTGTATAAAGTACTGAATATTATAAAAGGGTACCAAATTGACAGCAATAAAATATGTCTATTCTATAAGATTAAGGGTATCAACCTGACAGCAATATTCTACAAGTTTAACTGACACGAAACTGACCAAGACGAAATCTTAACTAAAATGCCAACAAATTATGACCAGGAACCAGGAACAACAGGTGGTCAAGGACAACACACATTTAAGTGGTACACATTTTATAACCATCAAACGCTGTAAAATTAGAATTAGAGAGAAAGTTTGGAAAAGTAAAGAGAAATGTAAATGCTTATAATCCTTAACTTATTTGACTTGAAGATTGAATAGTAGTTTTTTTTTCTTCTTTCTTTATTAGTTATTAACAAAATGATTGGAAAATTCCATTGTATATGTACTTTTATGCCAGTAAAAACTGACTCAGTCTATATGCTAAGAAAGAAATTGACCTTACATGTATTTACAATACCTGATACATATCAACATCATTTTAAAACTAAAATGAAGGATAGTAATAATAAGTTCACCAAAAAACAAAAGTATACATCATGGTAGAAATACTATGGAAAATATGAATGCTTCAGTGAAAATTTAAAGCAAACCAACATTCTATACAAGGGCTATTCATTGAAGGCATGTAGATCATAATGATAGTATTCCACATTGAAGTCTTCAGTTATCCATAAAACATTCCAATGGGTAAAACATGCATTTTTACTAAATCATTCTAATTATTTTAAAAACATTTTTGCTCTTAAAAGTATCACATGATGTTGATTTACCATAATTATGATAAGGTTTCAACCAAAGGTTTACGAGTGTTATCACTCTACTTTAATGCTGCATATGGAAAAAAATAAGGTGTAATTATAATAATAACAAAAAAACAGGGAATATACTGTTATATTTTCAATGTTTCTGACTTTTTATAGGGTCATGCAGCAATGTTGAATTGTGGATGCTGGCATCCCAAAATAAGAGAAGAATTTATGACTTGTTCCAATGATGGGTGAGCTACTAGTATTTCAGATCTATTGTATATAAGTATTTAGTTGCAGATCAGTCATATAGGTAATGTAAAAAATTTATCTTATTTAAGCTGTGTATCAATTTATGGCCTACCACCCTCCCATGTAAACAAATAATAGTCATCTTCAAGTAAAGCACCTGCTCTGTTGTTTTTATCATTTGCTGTTCTCCATTCTGTAACCTCTCAATAATTATCAAACTATTGCATAATATTCTAGCTTCAAATTATATCATGTTTATTCAGTACAACACAAATTCATCTGTCAGAACCTGGGCATCTAAATTGCCCTGCATTCCAAACCTAACTCACATTGCTTGATTTTATTACACTAAATCCACATCATCAACAGCACATGCATTTGCTTGCATATCCAAACGAAATAAATTTTTCTCAGATTTGTTGTATAAAAAGATTTCTACTGTATTCTGTCAAATTTATAGCCTATTACATTAATATTGGGGAAATAATCTCCTATACCTCTTGATGCAGCCATCTCTGGAAGATGAAAAATAACTTTCCATTTATATATGATGTAGATAAAGGAAAGTAATTCTTAAGATCACACATACCCTTCCCATTGGCCACAAATATCCTGGATTTTTACCAGTTTAAACATTTCCTGGAAGATTCTTAACAACACATCAAAACTTTGGTGGAAATTTTCACCATCCTGCAAAATGTTTAAGTGGTTTAGAATACTAGCTGATATGCTAGGTTTTATACAGCATTTATGTTTTCTGTGAATTTATTAACATTTTTTCCATTTGTTAATGTCTGTGTGATTAGTAAGACTCAAATAATTTTTATTGTCATGTTTTTAATTACAGGTAGGTGAGTATTGAATTGAATATAATTTGTACATTTGTTGTATGCACATTTCTTCATCATTATCATTTTATAGTGTGGACTCCGAGTCGTTTCAAGTGCTGACAATTACAGATCAGTGTGGGTTGAAGTCTTGGATTCAGCCAGTGTGGGTATGTGAAAAAGCTTGCCAGTAGCTTCTTGTGGGTCATTGGTTCTTTCCAAGGTTTTCCTGGGTTTTTATTCCACCATTGGCTGCCATGTATAACATCTTTTGCTGAAAATGGCGTGTGACCCTACAACAACATTATCATTTTATAGATGTCAAGTGCAAATGACACAAACACTTCAAAATCACAAAAGATAATCATGAGATTTTTTTGTGTCTACTAAATATTTTTTTATCACACCCATACAGTGTGTGTTGTTGGTCCAATGTCTTTCAAAGGAATTTGAAGTGAAGATGGCATGTTATACATCATTAGAACAAGCTATATTAAGTACTGATCTGAATTCAGACTTGATGGGGGATGTAGAGAAGCCACTCCAACTCCGATCAAAGATTTCTAGAACTGTACTGACAACATTGATCATGTCTGACCCCATGGTAGCTGTGTCAAGCAGTTCAACATGGTCTGTTGGAATTGAAGATGTTATGTCTTGTACAAGAAACACAATGACCAATTTGGATGAAAAGTGGCAGGGTATGGTGGGGTAGATTTCACCCTATTTTTCACTGATTAGATATGGTGCATAAACACCATATGCCAGACTGACTGCACCCATTAATAAAGCACTCTGACCCAGTTTAACTGGCCAGCCCAGCCAAATATCCTCCAGTTGAATCCATGCTAGACATAACACTGCTGGCAAGTAGGGCACACACTTGCATAATGATGATCAAATGTTGTCACTGCCATGAGGCATACTACAGTCTTAAACACCTAGTTTGCAGGAGGACACACTTACCCCAGTGACAAGGGGATAACACGGATTTCCCTGAACATTCCAATCTGACTGTGTAAATTCAGTTTTATAGTGGCAGTAGAAGAAATATATAGAATTATGTCACCTTCTGAATTCAACCCTTGTCTTGCAGATATTATTACTTGCTGCATCTGTAAACATCCGTTAAAAGGATGACCATCCTTCTTTCCCAATTTTGTCACAGTCAGCAAAGATAGCCATAATTACAGGCATCTCTTGGACACGATTTGTGACCTAAGTAATTTGAATCACCTTGTTTGGTGAGTCACATGCCAACAACTTTCTAAACCCACTGGTACAAATCACATACCAATGCTTACAATTTCTAACCCCACTGGTACAAATCACATACCAATGCTTACAATTTCTAACCCCACTGGTACAAATCACATACCAATGCCTACAATTTCTAACCCCACTGGTACAAATCACATACCAATGCTTACAATTTCTAACCCCACTGGTACAAATCACATACCAATGCTTACAATTTCTAACCCCACTGGTACAAATCACATACCAATGCTTACAATTTCTAACCCCACTGGTACTATTCACATACCAATGCTTACAATTTCTAACCCCACTGGTACAAATCACATACCAATGCTTACAATTTCTAACCCCACTGGTACAAATCACATACCAATGCTTACAATTTCTAACCCCACTGGTACAAATCACATACCAATGCTTACAATTTCTAACCCCACTGGTACAAATCACATACCAATGCTTACAATTTCTAACCCCACTGGTACAAATCACATACCAATGCTTACAATTTCTAACCCCACTGGTACAAATCACATACCAATGCTTACAATTTCTAACCCCACTGGTACAAATCACATACCAATGCTTACAATTTCTAACCCCACTGGTACAAATCACATACCAATGCTTACAATTTCTAACCCCACTGGTACAAATCACATACCAATGCCTACAATTTCTAACCCCACTGGTACAAATCACATACCAATGCTTACAATTTCTAACCCCACTGGTACAAATCACATACCAATGCTTACAATTTCTAACCCCAATGGTACAAATCACATACCAATGCTTACAATTTCTAACCCCACTGGTACAAATCACATACCAATGCTTACAATTTCTAACCCCACTGGTACAAATCACATACCAATGCTTACAATTTCTAACCCCACTGGTACAAATCACATACCAATGCTTACAATTTCTAACCCCACTGGTACAAATCACATACCAATGCTTACAATTTCTAACCCCACTGGTACAAATCACATACCAATGCTTACAATTTCTAACCCCACTGGTACAAATCACATACCAATGCCTACAATTTCTAACCCCACTGGTACAAATCACATACCAATGCTTACAATTTCTAACCCCACTGGTACAAATCACATACCAATGCTTACAATTTCTAACCCCACTGGTACAAATCACATACCAATGCTTACAATTTCTAACCCCACTGGTACAAATCACATACCAATGCTTACAATTTCTAACCCCACTGGTACAAATCACATACCAATGCTTACAATTTCTAACCCCACTGGTACAAATCACATACCAATGCTTACAATTTCTAACCCCACTGGTACAAATCACATACCAATGCCTACAATTTCTAACCCCACTGGTACAAATCACATACCAATGCTTACAATTTCTAACCCCACTGGTACAAATCACATACCAATGCTTACAATTTCTAACCCCACTGGTACAAATCACATACCAATGCTTACAATTTCTAACCCCACTGGTACAAATCACATACCAATGCTTACAATTTCTAACCCCACTGGTACAAATCACATACCAATGCTTACAATTTCTAACCCCACTGGTACAAATCACATACCAATGCTTACAATTTCTAACCCCACTGGTACAAATCACATACCAATGCTTACAATTTCTAACCCCACTGGTACAAATCACATACCAATGCTTACAATTTCTAACCCCACTGGTACAAATCACATACCAATGCTTACAATTTCTAACCCCACTGGTACAAATCACATACCAATGCTTACAATTTCTAACCCCACTGGTACAAATCACATACCAATGCTTACAATTTCTAACCCCACTGGTACAAATCACATACCAATGCTTACAATTTCTAACCCCACTGGTACAAATCACATACCAATGCTTACAATTTCTAACCCCACTGGTACAAATCACATACCAATGCTTACAATTTCTAACCCCACTGGTACAAATCACATACCAATGCTTACAATTTCTAACCCCACTGGTACAAATCACATACCAATGCTTACAATTTCTAACCCCACTGGTACAAATCACATACCAATGCTTACAATTTCTAACCCCACTGGTACAAATCACATACCAATGCTTACAATTTCTAACCCCACTGGTACAAATCACATACCAATGCTTACAATTTCTAACCCCACTGGTACAAATCACATACCAATGCTTACAATTTCTAACCCCACTGGTACAAATCACATACCAATGCTTACAATTTCTAACCCCACTGGTACAAATCACATACCAATGCTTACAATTTCTAACCCCACTGGTACAAATCACATACCAATGCTTACAATTTCTAACCCCACTGGTACAAATCACATACCAATGCTTAGTCTAGACAAAGATGTAACTGTCATTAACATATTGTATAAGGTGGACAGACATGTTTCATGCCACATGAGAGTTGGTACGGAATGTTGTGTTAATTGTCTCCCAACTTGATTTAGCACCACACACAATTTTTTGTCTAGCTGAGAGGGCAGGGAGTGAATATGCTTGGGAATAAGTGTGACATATATTCAGATTAGTAAACTGGGCAGCTAACCTCACTATGGCAAACTACCCTGTTTTCTTTAACACCTTTTTTGATAACTGGTGCTCTTTTGTGATCTTTTTCTTTCAAACACCACCATGCAGTGACTGCACTCTCTCCCTTTTGGTTGCCCACTTTTATTCAGTGGTCACATTTAGGAAGTGAAAAACCAGGATGCACAGAAGTTACCACTGTAGCTGTTACTGCAAGCCCCTATTGCATCTTAAACTCAGCAGAGATTTTATCGTAAAACAGATGGTCATCACCAAAAAGATTTGACACTGCCATCTGTTCAACCTGCAGACATTCTGTGGGCACCAGACACTTACTGTTTTGCCAGAATCAGATGCACATCTTTCTGACAAATAATTTGGCAATTCAGATAATTTCTAAAGGATATGAGATCTCTGCAATCCATCCTCCACCCCTTTTGTTGTACTGCTTCCTGATGAAGATCCCAAACAACCCACAAAGGTGGACATATTACAGATGGTGATAGAGCATTTTGTGTATAATGGCCAGTGGAGTAATCCTGAGAACAAGACTCCTTAGCTTTTATTCCAAACTGTCTGGTCTAAAAATCAATGAGAAAGTGCATATTTCCATACAGCTATTCACATGGTATCTTGCAAATACTTTCTTTGCAGCTACCATTTGGCTGTATACTCATTTTGAACTTTGACCTTATGCTCAAACTTCATCTTTTTGTGTCTTCTAAAAGGTATTTGACTGTGCTATATCCCACTTCAGAACATCCTCCTTCAAAGTGAAAGTGGCATACCTGGATTATAGTTTGCAAATATTCTCAGTAAATTCAGTTAGTTCAGGATGGAGACAACCGTCCCACCCTTCATTGCAGTTTAGGTTGGACAGCCAGTGTGTTATACTATCATACATTATGGAGTTCCTAGCCCAACTCAGCTTGGTTTGTCTTCCTCCCAAACACTTGGCTGTATTTAGTATGCATCGGAAATGTTGTTTATGAGTGCATTCATTTTGGCAAGAGTTTCTTCTTGTATTGCTCAGTGTGTGCAATGCTCACTGTGCCTTGGCCCTGCACTCTTTGCAGATGGCCCTATCTGCACATTGATGCCAGATTTTTTGTTGTTTAAATCACCAGATTATGATCTTGACCAAAATCAAATACTTCCTGCTTTACTGGCAAGACAGGAAGTGTCTAATGATAGGAATAGTTTTGGAAGCTCCTATACAGATGCCAGTTTGTTGGGTTGGGGTGGATGGTTGGGGCACACTTGTTACTATGCTTCTTGACAGTGATAATTACATGAGAAGGCTATTCACATCATTCTCCAGGAAATGAAGGCCATTATCCATGCCTTCTGTGCTTTTATAGAGCACATTCAAGGGATAATGTGGGCAAATAGGGAAAAACTAAAATAGCCCAGTATTATGGTATAGGAACTTATCCATTTACTTGCTCCATGCCATATATATATCTTGGCTGATTCATTAATGGGAAGAACCCAGCTGCTTTATATGGATTGGTGTCCTTCCCATTGTCTTTCATCAAACTTTGCATTCTGTGGCTCTGGCCAATGCTAGATTTATTTGCAGTGAGATGGAACAACAAACTGCCCACCAGTGTCCCTCCAATTCTGGATCCAGAAACTCTGAAAAGTTGATGCCCTGTCAGTTGGCAGGGAGTGGATATGGGTCTATGCCTTCCCTTGAGTGCTTTTTATGCCAAATGTCATCCAGAAGATGAGGAGCAGCAAGACTTTTAAAAAATTTCTGAAAAGTCCCTCTTCCCTAATGTAAGTGTGATTGTGTAAGTATTCTCTGAGAAACAGCTGTTCAGACAGTCATGACAGGACCCTTCCGTTCTGGTCCCATGACTGTCACTGGATTTGCCAGGACAACTTTTGTGGATAAAGCAGTAGCCAGGTGGGGGACCTCACAGGAATCTCCATCACACAAGCATAAATGTATAATATTTGATTTGCTCTATTCATTTTAGGAGAAATTAATCCATTGATAGACCATTCATCATGCTCCTAAAGACAGATATGGATTAATGTAATGGGGTTAGGTATTTATAGGAATGGAAAATATTGAGCAAATTATGTTTCTCCAAAAATATTTGATCATATTTCTATCAATCATCCCACTGTTAACTGCAAATGCAACCATCCTGTTGTAGGTTTTGTACATGCTAAAACTGGTGACTACCTTCTTAGCACAAGTATAACTTTAGATGACTTTTGCTTGTGTTGATATATGGACAATCAGGTGAGGTTTTCATGCCAATATCTTTTTAATTTTGTTGTAATGTTTTAAATAAAGATCTTCATAAAAATCTTTTCAAGTTAAGAAACTAATTCATGTAGAGAAATGAAATTTTATATCTATACAACCTAAAGATGATTTTCATTCCATTATAGCAATTTTTAACATTTTTGGTATTTTTAAACTCTTTGTACTTTTTTGTTTGCAATGGGAACATACATGTTTTGCAAATACAAATCTAGTTTTCATTGGCAAGAAAAGAATATAATTTAAACACTACAAGTGGATCCACTATAAATTTTCTTATTCTCAAACTAAGACTTCATTATTCAGAATATCTTAATTGGAACAATAATATTTTAGACTGATTCATTATCCCCAACAGGATGATTGGAACAGAAATGTCTGGATTGGCATGGCTTCATCCATGAAAGCATGGATTTTATAACCCATGGTTTGTTTCTTTCATTAGAACATTAAGACTGTGGGACATAAACCAGGAGGGGAAGAAACATAAGGATGTTATCAAGCCTCGGTCAATGCAGGGTAGGCGAATTGTACCCACAGCATGTACATACAGTCCAGATGGTCGCTGGGTTGTAGGGGCATGTCAAGATGGCTCGATACAAATCTGGGACCACAGCAAAGCTTTTGTATGTTTTCTGTTGTTTTTTTTAATTGTTTTACCATGGAATGGTGTCTTTGACTATATATATATATATATATATATATATATATATATTTTGCATGATTGGTTATGATGCTGTCAATTCATCTATTTGTAAGTTTTCTCATGTGATTTAAATTGTTAAATGTATCTTTATAAATTAATGATTCCATACTATACACAGTTGAAATACTAATAGATTGTTCAAGCAGTAGTGTCCAACATGGTGTGGATTGATTTTATGGCAGGCAACCCTTACTAATAGGGATAGCTGTTTTGCCATATATTTTATTGAGTAACTGTTTAATAACATGATCAATGTGTGTGTGTTTCTCTCTCTCTCTCTCTCTCTCTCTCTCTCTCTCTCTCTCTCTCTCTCTCTCAATCATAATCTTTATGTATGTCTACAGGTTAATGTAGCTATGATGAACAGAGCTGCTCATATGAGTGGAAGTGATACCTCATGTCTCTGTTTTTCTTATGATGGTCGAACCCTAGCATCAAGGGGAGGTAAGTTTTATGTAAGATTTACATGAAATATCTCTTTATGCAACTAATCAAAGGCAGCTTTAGATTGCATTAAAGTTTTAAAACTTAACAGGTCTGTAGATAACCAAACATGTACTTTTTTGTTTTTCATTATCTTTATGAGCATATAAACAATCACGTGATTATTGATTATTTATGGGGGGGGACTTTATATTATGAAAACACAAAAGTGGAATCATTCTTTTTCATTGCAATTCTGTAACAACTTCATCAATAGAAACAAAAACCATATTGGACAGTATTCTCCATTCCATAACATCTTAATACTGTGAGGATTTGAGTGGATGTGTTTCAGTGTATTAGATATCATGAAAGATAATTCTATATTGGAGATTCAGATTGATGACAGCAAAACAGGTTAGACTACAGTCAATTTACTGTCATAATATTAAACAGCCTAAATTACAGTTACTGTCATAATAAAAATCAGCCTCAATTAGTTACCTTAATGTCATAATAATCATAAACAGCCTAAATTTTAGATAACTTAGTGTCATAATAACAACAAACAGCTTAGATTAGAGATAAATGACAGTCATAATAATAATAAACAGCCTAAATTACAGTTACCTTACTGTCATAATAATAATAATAATAAACCGCCTAAAATACAATTACCTTAGTCATAATAATAATAAACAGCCTAAATTACAGTTACCTTACTGTCATAATAATAAAAATTAGCTTAGTTAACTTACCATCATAGTAATAGTACACCAAGTCTTGATGTTTTCTTGCCAAATTTTAGCAATATTGTGGGTTGCTTTGAAATGCAAATAATGAAGAGACACATATAGCTTTAAATATATTTTTGACATTCTATGAAGAAGAGGTGATCTATTTTACTACCCCTGGTATCAGCATCAGCACAGATTATAGCATGCATATATTGAAGCTTGCACTGAATGTCAGCCATTCTTTTTATCCTAGGTCCTAGTAACCTGTTTGGAGTGGGCTTCATAGCACCTCCCCCCTACCATGGGAAGAGGGCTGATATTCTGCATGTATATTCAAGGCAATGTTGTTACAATTAGGGCATTTTGCAAGCTTTATAAATACTTTATACCTGGAATGATGAAACTTGGCAAGTGGATATATCTTGAATACTCTCAACACAAAAGTAAATTTCTTACTATACTGACTTTGGTTACATTTCGTCTTTTAATTTCATTTCTTAAGCTCTGTTCTTGCCAGAATCATCAAAATAAATGACTATATGCATCTCTATTACTATAAAACCCTAACCAAAAATAAAGGCCAGTGTGACCTTCATTTCACTTTTAGGGCCCTAGGTGGCAGAGTCTTCTAAGGCACTTGTCAATTATGGGTATGTGAGAAAGCTTGCCAATAGATTCCTATGGATTAGTGAAGTGTTTGCATTTAACTCATATATTTTGTGCACCTTGTACAGGTTGGTGGGTGGTTGGAGTATATTTAGCCTTGTACAGGTTGGTGGATGGTAGGTGTATATTTAGCCTTGTACAGGTTGGTGGGTAGTTGGAGTATATTTAGCCTTGTACAGGTTGGTGGGTGGTAGGTGTATAGTTAGCCTTGTACAGGTTGGTGGGTGGTTGGAGTATATTTAGCCTTGTACAGGTTGGTGGGTGGTAGGTGTATAGTTAGCCTTGTACAGGTTGGTGGGTGGTAGGTATATATTTTGCCCAACACAGGTTGGTAGGTGTGTAGGTGGTTTCCCAAAATGTTATTACAATACTGGCTATAAGTGCCAATTAAAATGTCAAAATTTGAACATTTTAAAATAATTAAAATCTGGAATTTAAAGACAAAAGATTGTGTGGAAATATATAAAGTTTAAAATAAGGGTCAGGATCACTATAATGTGAATTTATTTTCTGGATAATGTTTACAAGCAGTGACTGGAAACTAGTAAAAGTAGAGGTGAGATATTTAATTCTTGGTTACTCTGGTTTGCCATTACATGCTTGCAATCATAGCAATGCCTTTTTTTTCCAGGAGAAATTTGGAATCATCAATTTTGGAGGGTTTATTTATAAAATTAATAGTCATATACTTTGTGTCTCTTTATTCTATACAAACTCCAAAGATATGCAAGGAAATAAGCAACAAAATGAAAAATATTGCCATCCATGAGCCCATACAAATTAAGGAAAATAAATATACCCAGCCAAATCAATAAAAGTACTTATGCATATAAATAACCATTTACTTGGTTGTACATTTACTTGGTTGTACATTTACTTGGTTGTACATTTACTTGGTTGTACATTTACTTGGTTGTACATTTACTTGGTTGTACATTTACTTGGTTGTACATTTACTTGGTTGTACATTTACTTGGTTGTACATTTACTTGGTTGTACAAAATACCTTGGCTTGCTGATTAATCTTTACTGACCTTTATTAAATGTAAATTATACTTTTTTTACTATTGTGTGTGTCATATATATGTAAATTGTCCCATGTTCAATACTTTTAGGTGATGATACTGTCAAGTTATGGGATATAAGAAATTTCAAGAGTCCTGTTGTTTCCAGAGGAGAACTTACAAACTTCTTTCCAATGTAAGAAAGCTGACTATTTTAAACCATGTTCTTGAAATATAGGTTGCCTACTGGAAAACTGACATCGACTTTTGAAAGAAATATTAAGTAATAATATTTTGAAAGGATTATTTGTCAGTAAGTAAAATAAGGTAATGGTTAAAGTTTTCCCTTCATTTCATTTTGACCATTGTCCTTTGTAAGCTGCACTTTCAGTGGTCAGAACATTTCCTCATCTAGTGGTGCTTGAAGAAGAATGACCTACTTTTTCCAAACAAAAAAAAAATATAGTCATATACTAGTCTTTGAAGCAATTTACTTTATTGTTTTTTTTTTGTGGTCTGAACTAATATTTGTGTTGCAATTTTGAAACAAGCACTTGGGTTAGTAAATTAGGGTCTCCCCTAAAAAAAAACCCCAATACATGTGTGGGAAATCTTCATTAAATTTGTTCAGTATTGATAACTGTTAGGTGAACCAGATTTCCTCATGAAGCTCAATTAATTTGATTTACATTTTCTTGAAGAGATATTTGTTAAGCCTAGTATGTTTGAATCTTGGCAACTTATGAAGTTTGACTGAGATTGAATAATGCTTGTGTAATATAATGCATGTTGCTCTTGTTAGTTCAATGACAAAATGGATATCTATCTATCTATCTATCTATCTATCTATCTATCTATCTATCTATCTATCTATCTATCTATCTATCTATCTATCTATCTATCTATCTATCTATCTATCTATCTATCTATCTATCTTTCTCTCTCTCTCTCTCTCTCTCTCTCTATATATATATATATATATATATATATATATATATATATATATACATACATATCTATCTATCTATCTATCTATCTATCTATCTATCTATCTATCTATCTATCTATCTATCTATCTATCTATCTATCTATCTATCTATCTATCTATCTATCTATCTATCTATCTATCTATCTATCTATCTATCTATCTATCTATCTATCTCTCTCTCTCTCTCTCTCTCTCTCTCTATCTCTCTCTCTCTCTCTGTATATATACATACATACATGCATGCATGCATACATACATACATACATACATACATACATACATACATACATACATACATACATACATACATACATACATACATACATACATACATACATACATACATACATACATACATACATACATACATACATACATCTGTCTGATGGTAGGGATACTTTTGACAGACTGCTAATTGCTTCTCTCAGACATTCATAGCTATCTGTGTAAACTTGATTCTGTTGTTTTTTTTATATATTGAACTTCACAAGAGTAAAATTGAATAATTTCAAACCAGTTATTTGACAAAAGAATCATGGGATGGGAAATCTACCTGTAATACGTGTCACACTGCTTTGCACATCCACCAATGACAAGACAATTAAGATCAGAATGGTCCAATCTGTGCTGCTATGCATTTTTTCAGGCATCAGATAGAATCTTCATTTTGAATTCAAGGCATTGCTATAACTGTACATGCCACTGTGGGTTTTTTTCAGAAAAAATAATGATACAGGGAACAATAGAAAAATAAAGATCACTAAATCGAACTAAGCATTAATCCTACTTTTGATTGGTTGTTTAATTGTAAAAAGATTCAGTCAGATGAGTTTAATATTAATTGCCACTAAATACACATTTAATAACATCATTAAAATGTCAAAGCACCATTATTCTTGCCAAAGTTATCATAGGTAGCATGAACCATTATGAATAAGAGAAAGATTGGTGGTCAGGATGAATATTGGAATCCAAAGGAATATTCAAACAAGTTCTCATAGCTGGTATATGACTAGGCATTGAGTGCAGTGTTTTTTGCATGTTATATTAATAAAACTAGCATAAAGAAGATATTGGAAATGACCATGATTTATTAATGACAATGTTTCACCTCCATATGAAAATGATCAAGAAGCCTAACCAACCAAGAATCAGATTTCAACTTGAAAAATTGAAATCTCCAAAAGTCGCAGAAGCCTTCCAAGCAGTGATAGGTGGTAAATTTGCTCCTTTGATAACCCTGGACAGCCAAGACACTTACCTACAGTCCATAACAACCAATTTCAACACAGCTGTGACTAGCACAGCTAGCAAGATCATTTGCAAATATCATTGAACAAAGAAACCTTGGATAACAACAGATGTCCTTGAACTATGCAACAAAAGAAGAGAACTGAAAAAGGAAAAAAAGAGATCATGAAGAAGCTAGAAAATACAGAGAGATAAACAACATGATCAGGTAAAGCATGACAAAAATAAAGAAATGCTGGATAGAAAAACAATGCTGCAAAATTGATATCTGAGTAGAAATGACAATAAAATGGAATATCAACTGGTGAAAGATCTCACAAACCATAAACAAGGGTAAACTACCACCATCCAATACAAATCAGGAAAATGTCTCACTCAGGATCAAGAGATCCACAAGTGATGGACAGAATGCTGCTCAGAATTGTACGTACAATCATAAGACCCAAGGAGATCTAGCAGTAATAAATTTCCTTCAGGCAGAAGAAAATGATGACAACACCATTCTTCGTGAAGAAGCAGAAATTGCAGTTAGATCATTAAAGAAAGGAAAGTCAGCTGGCATTGACCACAAAACAGCAGAGCTCATTCAAGCAGGAGAGAAGAGATAGTCACAGTCCAGACAACAGTCTACACAAAAATATGACAGACTGGAGAATGGCCCACCACATGGACTCAGTCGTCCTTGGTCATTGTTCTTCCAAAGAAAGGAAACCTACAGCTATGCCAAAACTACAGAACCATCAGTTTGATCATTCACCTGAGCAAAGTCATGCTGAAGTCAGACTAAAGCTTCAAGCAGAGAAAATTATTGCTGAAGAGCAGGCAGGTTTCTGAGCATCACAGAACAAATCTTCAGTCTCAATCTTGTTTGCAAGAAATATTTTCAGCATCTCTACCACATCTTTATAGATTTCATAAAGGCCTTTGATAGGGTATGGCATGACAGCCTTATGGGCAACTATGAAGAAGTACAGCATCAGCTCAAACCTGGTGCAGGTTGTTGAGCACCTCTATGACAAAGCCACAGTGCTGTCCTCATTAATGGCAGCAGAGGAAATTGGTTTCGAACAGTTGAAGTCAGACAGTGATGTATACTGTCACCTACACTCTTCAATACTTTCCTGGAAAGGATCATGGAGGATGCCTTGCATGACCACAAGGACACTGCCATCATCGGATGAAGAACAATCACCAACCTTTGCTTTGCAGATTGATATTGATGGTTTAACAGGAGATGAAAAAGAACCAGCTGACTTGGTTGAGCGCCTCGACACAATCTCCACAGCATTCAGTATGGAGATTAGCGCTGAAAAACCAAACTGATGACAAACAACAAAAATGGCATCAGTGTAGAAATAAAGGTCAGTGGACAGAAGCTGGAAAGAGTCACAAGCTTCAAGTATTTTGGGATCAATTATTACAGATTAGGGCTCTAAATCAGAATTACTTTGCAGGGTTGCCCACACAACAGCAGCAATAACAAGATTGAGACCAATATAGAATGATACCAAAATTGATTTTGGTTCCAAAATAAGTCTGATGCACTTTATTGTCATATCCATTTTTCTTTATCCATCTTTCTGTATGCTTGTGAAACATGGACATCAGATCTACAAAAAAGGATTCAAACCTTTGAAATGAGATGCTACCATAAGATTTTAGGCATCTCATATATTGACCATGTAACCAACGAAGAAATCCACAACAGGATCCAATGAACCATTGTATCTATGAAGACCTCTTGACCACTGTAAAAAAGCAGAGATTGAAGTGGTACGATGATGTCCCAAGATCATCTGGACTAGCAAAAATGCTGCAATTCACAGTGCAAGGGTGCAGAAGAGGCAGGCAAAAAAGAGGTGGGGAGACAACATTGAGGAGTGGATAGGCATGGGATTTGGAGATTCCCAAAGGGCAGTAGAAAACAGGGAATGGTGGAGAGAATTGGTTACAAAGTTGACTGGTGCTCCAATGACCTCTTAGGTTAAGTGATGATGATGATGATGATGATGATGATGATGATGATGATGATGAGCATAAGAACACTTTTGTCAGTTCAGGTGTTTCAAATTCAACCAGTGTCAACATGTGGAATGCATTGGATGTATTAATTTTCTAAAAGCTAATACTGTAGCAAAAAGCAACACTTGTTTGACACAGTTTCATACAAAAGCAATGACAGCAATATTTCATAATACCAAATCAATAATGTACATTTTCTGTAAAGATAATTAGATCTGTTGCAAACAGTATTGGGTGCTGGATGTTCAACATGTCACATGGATATATCATAGGTATTCGATGTTTGACTCTTAAAAATTATAAAATATTAAGGAAACACAAAATTTTGATGTTTGTACAATAAATGTATCCAAAATAATGTTATAAATGTATGTATATTTATTTTCATTGCTTACTATGCAAAACATTGTGTGTGTGTGTGTGTATGTATGCATGCATGCATGTGTGTGTGTATATATATATATATATATATATATATAAAATATTATCCTTAAAAATATCATATTTGTAATCCTCCAGGACAGATTTACTGTTTAGCCCAGATGATAAGATGGTTGTCACTGGTTTATCAGTCAAGAAGTCAGAAGGACAAGGAAAGCTACTTTTCATGGACAGACAGAACCTATCAGTCCTCACGGAAATGGTTGTTTCAGACACAGTGAGTGGACACACATTATTGTAGATGATTTTATGCAAAGCAGTTTATGTATTGTTACCTTTTTTGTTGGCATATTTAAGGCAAGGTTTTTCCCTTATTCTTTGTGATGTTTGACATTGGGCTAAAGTTTGCAATGGTTTCCATGGAGTATAAGTACTTTGAGTGTAAGACACCTTGTAAATGGAGGATACAAAGTTGAATTGTAGATTTACTGATAGAATCTGATAGCCATTCACACTTTGATAGGAATAGTAAGTAATACAGACCTTTGCTTACCTTTACTTTACCTTTGTTACTTTACTAACATCAAAACTTTCTCCATCTCAGTTCTAAGCCTTAATTACCAATCTTTCTAAAGAATAAATCTTTTCTTTTACCTAAAGAAGTCTTAGACGAATGCAGCATGTTTTACATGAAAATATTTGTTGTGTTTTATTTTTTGTATAACTCGCAAGACCATAAAATAGTGATAAATAACCTGTTGTTTTTTTTTCAGAGTGTAGTTCGCTGTCTATGGCATCCCAGATTGAATCAGATTGTAGTGGGAAGTGGAGATGGCAAGGCAAAACTCTTCTATGACCCAAAGAAAAGTCATAGGTTAGTTATTAAATCACTGTCTCGTTATACAGACTGCATTGTTAGACAGCTTTTTTAGGCAGAATGCCTTCTTAGGCAAATTGTATTGTGAGACAGACTGCCTTATTAGACTACCTTGTTAGGCTGGCAACTTTGTAAAACAGATTACCTTGTTAGATTGCATTGTTAGACAGACTGTCTTGTTAAATTGCATTGTTAAACAGATTGCCTTGTTTGACAGACTGCCTCGTTTGGCCATTAAAGATGTGTGAAGAATTATTACATGGTCAAGATTATTTCTATTCATGTTTAGGCAACATGAGGCTAAATCCCCAATTCTATATTGTTGTGGGGAAACCAGTATTTCACAAGATAGATGAAAATATCAGTTCCCAATATTATGTAAATTAAACAGTACATAATATCTGAAGTATGTAAATACAGTAATGGATCTAATAAATTAAAATAAAATTATTCAGTTTTAGATGAATTAAACTATCAGACAGTCAAACAGTTGTTGTTGTTGTTCTAGGGCTTAACTCAATTTTTTAGCACACAATAGGCAATACATAGATTTTTACCATATTTGGTTTGTAGATTTATATTGATGAGACTTTGAAGGGATTTGAATTCCATAAAATGATTTAATGGAATTATGCCTCCTAATTGCCTGTCCTTCAGAAATTTGGTTTCCACAGCATATTTTTTTACAAAGGCCCACAAGCTCTCCCAACTGATTGACAAATGCATCCATGGTACAAGCATCAGTGTCTGGAACTGAAGCAACTTTGATTTCCAAAGCACAATTTACCAGTGCTTGTTGAATTTCAACCAGATTCATTTTTGTGATTTTGTATTGCTGAGGCCTTGAATGAATTGGATTTCCTGCAGTCCATGACATCATTTACAGGAGTTATGCCCCTGGATTGCCTCCTCTTGTTACTTCATTTTCTGCACCACATCTTTACCAAGGTTTGTTGGATTTCAGCCAAATTTGTATGTGACCTTATCTTGATGAGACCATGTAACAAGTTGCAAGCATTTTGCTACAGCATTGCTATACCAATTAATACTGGCTTTCAACCAAATTTGTATGTGGCTTTATATCCTAAGACATCCAGGCTGCTTTCTGCAGCATTGCTATACTAATGATTGCTTGGTTTGAACCAAATTTGTATGTGGCCTTATCTTGATGAGACCATCCAACAAGTTGCAACCAAATTTGTATGTGGCTATATATCCTAAGACATCTTGGCTGCTTTCTACAGCACTATTAAACCAATGACTGCTGGATTGGAACCAAATTTGTATGTGGCTTTATATTCCAAGACATTTTGGCTGCCTTCTACATCATTGTTCTATCAAGGATTGCTGGATTTGAACCAAATTTGGATGCGGCTTTATATTCCAAGACATATTTGTGACTTTGTACAGCATTGCTCTATCAAGGATTGATTTAAATCAAATTTGTATGTGGCTTTATATTCCAAGACATTTTGGCTGCCTTCTACATCATTGTTCTATCGAGGATTGCTGGATTTGAACCAAATTTGGATGCGGCTTTATATTCCAAGACATATTTGTGACTTTGTACAGCATTGCTCTATCAAGGATTGATTTGAATCAAATTTGTATGTGGCTTTATATTCCAAGACATTTTGGCTGCCTTCTACATCATTGTTCTATCGAGGATTGCTGGATTTGAACCAAATTTGGATGCGGCTTTATATTCCAAGACATATTTGTGACTTTGTACAGCATTGCTCTATCAAGGATTGATTTGAATCAAATTTGTATGTGGCTTTATATTCCAAGACATTTTGGCTGCCTTCTACATCATTGTTCTATCGAGGATTGCTGGATTTGAACCAAATTTGGATGCGGCTTTATATTCCAAGACATATTTGTGACTTTGTACAGCATTGCTCTATCAAGGATTGATTTGAATCAAATTTATATGTGGCTTTATATTCCAAGACATTTTGGCTGCCTTCTACATCATTGTTCTATCAAGGATTGCTGGATTTGAACCAAATTTGGATGCGGCTTTATATTCCAAGACATATTTGTGACTTTGTACAGCATTGCTCTATCAAGGATTGATTTGAATCAAATTTGTATGTGGCTTTATATTCCAAGACATTTTGGCTGCCTTCTACATCATTGTTCTATCGAGGATTGCTGGATTTGAACCAAATTTGGATGCGGCTTTATATTCCAAGACATATTTGTGACTTTGTACAGCATTGCTCTATCAAGGATTGATTTGAATCAAATTTGTATATGGCTTTATATTCCAAGACATCCTGGCTGGTTTGTACAGCAAATCTATGTCAAGGATTGCTGGATTTCAACAAGATTTATTTGATATTGTTGATACCTTGAATGAGTTTAATTAACAATGTCTAAGACTACCTGTTCCTGTTTTTAAGGGACTGTGCTAGTGGTTAGAATGTCGGCCTCAAATGAGGGAGGTCATGGGTTAAAACCCAGGCCAGACCAAATGGTACTAACTGCTGTCTCGCTAGGCACTCAACATTAGGAGGTTAATGTTAGGACTGGTCAACCTGGTATAAGGATAATGTGACTGAATAGGACATCATGCTACATGTCTGCGGCATTATGCACAAGTGCTGGACATCACTATAAACTGCCACACTGCAGATATTGTAGTGATATGACTGAAAAATTGTTAAAGCTATGTTTAAAATCCAAATCACACACACACAAACATCTTTATTTAAGGTCTTACTCAGCAAATCATAGTGATTTGTAGCCCTTTGGGATTCAAACATTTCCAACAGCTCAAGATTACACTATCATAGCATGTATTGCAGATTGTAACACAGCATGCCCATCAGTTTTAATTAATGTAGAGTACTTGTGAAGAATCTTTAAATGTGAATGAGCAGATATATCTGTGTAAAATTAATGAATGTCAGGTCATTTACGCCTATTAATACCATTATGTACCTACATTAGCTATCTTAGTAGACCATGATGTGTGTTATTTTTCTTTGAAAGCTACATAGACCTACATTTTAGTAGACAGTGGTGTGTGGTATTTTTCTTTGAAAGCCATATAGACCTATATCTTAGTAAACCGTGGTGTGTGGTATGGTTCTATGAAAACCACAGACATACATTTGCTATCTTAGTAGAGAGTTATGTGCGGTAGTGTTACTCGAGGACATCACAACTTAAAGTGATTTGTGTAATTAAAGTTCAATAATTCAGAAGTACCAATTTATTTGTCATGCTGTGCAGATGAATGTGTCATAAATATAATTGTACTTGTGAAAAAGTTCACCAGTATGAAATGATTTGTCCTAATTTATGAGGGAACTTACTGTTTGTGTTTAGGGGTGCTATGCTGTGTATGGTGAAGAAGGTGAGCAAAGATAGACCCATGGAAATTGTGGCTGACAAGCAGATTATAACACGTAAGTCATTTTATATAAATTTCCACTTTGAACATTTTTCATTTTTCCTTCCACTGGAACTTTTTTCACTTCTACCAAGACTATACATTGCCTTGCAAAGCCAGCCTTCCAAAGTTAAGAAGACATTATAACCATCTTTAGTTTTGTTAGCAACACTGGTGCTAAATTGTTATATTTGCCAAAAATAAGAAAGTCAGACTGTAATAATCTTGCTTTAGATATTAGGATAAGCACCAAAATAATCTCTTCTCCAATTTGTGAAGAGCCATGCCCACCAGATAATTCAGTCCACTACACAGCAATTGTTGAAGTTTTCCAACTTCTGCCTCAAGAGTTCTGTCTTCTTTTATTTTCTAAACCATCTATGACCTTTACACCTTCCCATGACAGCACTTGGAAAGAAATGCAGCTCTCTCCATGTCTCCTTTCATTACAAAGTCATTTTATGTCAACAGGCCACTCGTGAATCCAAAACCATATTTCTACTCTCATTTCTCAAGAGAGAAAAAAAATCTGTTTCCTTTTCATTTATTTCATCAAGATCCCAGTCCTTCCATGATTATTTTAGGGAAGACAAATTTCCCCATTAACCCTATGATGCAAGACTTATGTTAACCTTTTCTAGTATCACAGTGGCAAGAATTCTGAAAGAGATGTTGACTGTTGCCATCTTGTGGATGTTACAAAACCATTTGAGGACAGAGGGGTCTCCAGCCCACATTTAGGACCCCTTCCTCTATATTAAGGGTTCCCTTTGCTACAGTCAGGGCAGGGACATTCTGCATTAAGAGTCATAGTTTTAAACTCTCATTCTTTCATTTGGGAACAATGTTCAGAATAGATACATCAGAATTTGTCATCATCTATGTTCAGGGGAGCATTCTCATAGTCAACCAGGATACAAACCTTTTCTTACCCATTCATGGAATTTGTAGAGAGGCCATTTACCAGAGGCAACACTGTGTAAGGTGTGTATACAAATTTCATTGCATCAAGATATACTGTCATCTGTTTTACTGAACATATCTTGCAACCACCTTGTTGGTCTGACATTCTCAAAGAGAATTATTCCTTGTTCTGGGCATTTTTTCAACCTTTTTGTCTCTTCAGTGACACAGCTGCTCTCCCAGCAGGGACCATTTGTTCAAGTGACTTGTGCAGATGACCTTTCTATTCCAGTGGTTGCCATTCTTTGTCTCTAAGGTCTTACCTTGGCAATTGGATGACAGTATCTTGAACATCCACATATGCTGTGGTGAACACATGACCTCCTTCCATAAGGAATCTGGATCTAGTTCCTTTATCAGTGCTTATTTCACATTTATTTCTTGAAGATGGATGCCTTGGTGCATGTCTTTATTCTTGGCAGGACATGCTGTCCAAATAGGGCATTCTCAATCCACCCAGCAAACATCAGTCAGTGGGATCACTATCAATGGAATCAGCTGAATCATACTGAATGGCCTCTCAGCCAGGCTAGAAGACTTCCAGTGTTACATAGGCAGATGGATTGTTGACATGGTCAGGCATAAAAAGGGGGGGGGGATTAGTCAGAATAAGAACCTCCCCAGTCTTTTAATCTGTTTTTATTTTTTAAGATCAAAATTTCTAGCCCCTTGTCTAAAATGGAATCCTACTATAGGTTCAGAAGTGGTTATTCATGAGCATCAGTGTTTCATCTCTCATGTGAAATCTAGTCATCCCAGCTATATCATGCTGAATACACAAGCTGGATGCTTTCAGTTGACCATCAAGAAAGTTCAGTTATCTCATGACAGCCTTTGCTTTTTTTGTTAGACTCATGATATAACTCTTTGATCCATCTTAAAAAACATTTTCTTCTTTGTATCCTATGTTCATTTACAGAATCCCATTTGGGTACCTCAATTACTCTGAGAAAACAAAGAGTAATGATCCTCTTCCTACCTATCATGAAAGGCATTTTTACAAACACTGTTGTGATGAATATATTTGGTTGACCTCTTAGCATATAAGGAAGTAACCCTTTATCAAATGCACATTTTACAGGACAAGCAAGTGACCATGAGCTTAGAATTTGCTCCCACACTTGACAATGTCAAGCTATGGTATAGAGGTTGCAGTCCTGATTGTCTGTCTCAGAGACCCTTCACCCTAAAGATATTAGTTCTGGCTGCTGGATCAGATAGCAGCAGAACTAAAAGCACCCCACCCATGTCTTTCAGCATCACTGTAAGAACATGAGTCATTTGATTTCCATTGGATTTATGGGAACAAAGCTTTTCTGCTAGATGATCCCTGTGTACCAAGGTCTAATACTAGCCAATCATTGGAAATCATTTTATATATATTTTAGGAGACTGGAGCCAGGGCAGATTTTGGATGTAACACCACCCTCCTTTTACTAACTCTCCTGATATGTTTGATGAGGTACAATTTCCTAAAAGAAACCAATTTTGAGGTGAAATGTTTCTTCACTAAAACTTCACATTATATGATACAGGCACTACAGGCCACCCCAGCATCAACTGTAGAGCATTCACCTCCCCTGATGACTATTTGCTTTCAGACTGTCAGACAAGTTTAGCTCCATTGTTGCTACTAAGCCAAAGATGGTTTTAAAAATTATTTTTAATCATGGGAAGGCTGGATTTGCAAGGTAGTGAACATACTTCTAATGTATTATGACTGGGTAGGCATTATCAAAGGAGTTTATTGTACCTTCAAACATTTTTTTTCCCTCCTTTGTAACATGTTACTCACTTTTGAGAGTATCTCAACATCTCTTACAGATAAGATATCAGCTCTTCAGGACTTGTGTTTCAGTGTCTAAAGTCACATTCTTCTGATCCATTGTCTCAAGTCATACTATGCCCTTTTTCAGCTTATGAAGTTTTACTTTGCCCTTTCAAAACGTTTGAAACTTAAGTTATACAGTTGAACACAAAATGATTCCAAGGAATTTTGATGAAAAAAGGAAACTTCATGTATTAAAGAATCATTCAGACTTATCTTGTCCAGGGTTAACAAAAATTGTGAATGGCTTGCACTTGGAAGATCCTTATCACCTCAAAAGCTCTGAGGTCATGGTTACAGTCTGAAAGAACACAACATGGTTTTTTCATGATAACTTGAGATGTCCACCATCTACAGTTGCTAAACTTTGTGGAACTCTTGCACAATAAGAAAGAAATATGTGATCAATTTTGGAGTCAAAAGGTAAAAGATTATGGTTATTGTAACTGAAAGAAGAAAAATGGTTTCTGCACAGTAAGTCATGGTCCCCTTCCTCAATTTTATGGATTGCATGCAATTTGGGCTAGGAAGAACTCTATCAGTTTTGGAATCAAATGGTTATGACAGTGTCACTTAACTACTTAACTAAATGTTTTGGGATCAAATGGTTATGACAGTGTCAATTAACTACTTAACTAAAAGAAGGAAATGGTTGGTTGCCACAGTTTGTGGACAGAAAAAATCCTTTTGGTTTTGGGTCAAAAGTCAAAAAGGTCAGATTCACTTTAACTGAAAGAATTGGTATCTAGATAATAATTTGAGTTCTTCATCTATAGTTACCAGTCTTTGTTGATAGTTTCCAGTTGGGGGTAAGGGTGTTGGGAGTCAATGGATAAAAGGTCAGGATCACAGTGAAAAACAGTTCTGCAAACATTAGTTCCACATAATATACATGGACCACACTTTATGGGTGGAATGGGAGGGAGGGAGCCCATTGATTTCAGAGTTGACGGATTAGAGATCAATGTCACCATAACAGAAGGAAGAAAAATGGTTTCTGTATAATACCAACAGTTCTACATTACAGACCTGCACCTTGGGCAAACTATTTTGGGGTCAATTGGTAAAAGTCAAGGACACTGTGACTGAAAAAAATAAAAATATTTTTTAAAATATTTACTTCACTTCTAGACCATATACCTTGACCAAATTTTGTGGAGGACATGCATTTATAGGGCCCTGTAGCTTTTGAGCCCAGATGTCAAGGCCACTGTAGAGGAATAAAATAATTGAGCAGAGCAACATTTGTTCTAGGCAAACTCTGTTACTGGCCAGTAGTTTGGGTAATAAAAGAAACCTATAGATTCTGGAGTGAAATGGTGAGAAGTCATGACCATTTAAGTCTAATAAGAAAATAATGATTTTTGTTTTAAATTTAGTATGTTAAATACCCTCATAGGGAACTGCTAAACACAAGGTGGTGTATAATGAAGCATTGTATTATTAGGAATGGTTTTCACTGTAATTAATATTCTGCCTTTTGTCTAGAATACTGTAGATACTTGCATAGGATTCCATTTGTAAGCAACATAGACCCAGATCTGTTGCATAATGTTCCAATTGATCAGTCTATAATGTTTGTTCTGCTGATTACAAAACTGAATAGACCCAGATCTGTCAGTGCATTATCTGACAACAGATGTGGGTCTGTTCAGTTTGTATTTGAATCCAACTTGCATGCAAGTATATATTATAAATCATTTGAGCAGCATTATTCCCTATCAACTTGAACATTCTGAATTGCATTTAATTACAAATTGAATCTGATTTCAGCATATGCCTTGCCAATGTTCCGTCAGGCACGTCAGACCAGCACTAAGAAGTTTGAGGAGAAATTACGTAGAGACCCAGTCAAAACTAAGAGACCAGATTTGCCTGTCTATGGGCCAGGTTAGTATATAGGTTTTATGCATAATTATTGAAATTTAGTGAAAAATATTCCTGGTGATGAACCAAAGAAGAAAACACGATATTTACATCCTCTATCATTCTACAACAAGTGCAGTCAGTGTATATAATAATAATAATAATAATAATAATAATAATAATAATAATAATAATAATAATAATAATAATGACTTTTGAAAGAGGGTGACAGAATTTATAAAACTTATCTAACTTGTAGCTTTGTATTATTTACATGCATATCATATAGTTGTAAACCAGGTCTATGAAAATAGTCACATGTCCAGATAGGACTTCGTTTTGACTGACTATAAATTGGACAGCAGAGTTTAATGACATAGTAGTTGTAGCAGTTGGCCATAGAATTTAGCAAGGCTTGTGCCATAAAACAATACAAGAATCCATTTAATACAATTTTTGTCTTGAATAGAAAATTCTTTAGAACAAATCTTTACCTAAAAAAATATTTGTCATAATTATGTATTATCTCTCTCTCTCTCTCTCTCTCTCTCTCTCTCTCTCTCTCTCTCTCTCTCTCTCTCTCTCTCTCTCTCTCTCCTCTCTCTCTCTCTCTCTCTCTCTCTCTCTCTCTCTCTCTCTCTCTCTCTCTCTCTCTCTCTCTTTCTCTCTCTCTCATGATTACACACAAATGTTCATGCTTAATGCCATTACCAAAAGCAACTTTTAACTCTCTCTCATGATTACACACAAATGTTCATGCTTAATGCCATTACCAAAAGCAACTTTTAAACCACAACTGACAAATATACTCAGTGTACTTAAAATGTTTATAAATAACTACTTAGTTATTCATATTGTTTCAAAAGCAATACTCACTCTGATTGCTGGTAGATAATTATGTCTACAGTTCAACATTGAATGCAAATTGAAGAAACTATTATATAGGCAGATTTACACAAACATAATTTGCATATTTCCTCTGGGACATGTTTTTCTTTCCATTTAGCCTTGGTTAACATTGACTGAATTGGTATCTTTTTTCTTTCTTAGATAGTCAATGGAAACCACAACTGACACCATTTAAACCACAACTGACAAATATACAAAGTGTACTCAAAATGTTTATGAATAACCTGCCACATGCAGTAAAATGTAGCAAAAAACAAAAATCCCCCACAAATATTTTCTTTCCCTCTCTCTTGTATGCATAAACAGAGTATTAAATACAAGTATATTGAAAAAGAAGTTTGTAGTGAAATACATGTCTTTTCTACAAAGTTTAATAAGCACTCAAAATAACTTGATTAAATGATTGAACAACATGGTACTCCATAACTGTAATGCCTATGTCTTGTTAGCATATATATTGACTTGCACTGTCCAGCTTCAGGTTGACATATACTTGAGTACAACAGCCTGTCTTCCTTACAACATTTTTCCATCTTTTTAATTTTATTTTTTTTCTCTTGAAGTTTTGTAGATGATGAAGTCACATGTCACATATATTCCTTTGCAGCAGACATGGTATATATTTTATAGTACATTTAACAAGGATAATTTTCTTGAAGCACAATAAAGTACATTTTAAAACTTAATGTTCCAACTAGCAAGAGGGTTAACTTAAATATATGTTGTTAAATATATTTTGGCTTTGAGATCATTTAATAGATAAGATTAAGTTTTATTTTATGAGGTATGTGTATATTTATGTGTGTAAAATGCACTGCAAGTAGAATCTACTGTTTGTTGACAGGTAATTTTGAAACATAACTGAATATAAAATTTTAAATCATTTTTTTAAATATTTTACTAGTAAGCAGTAATAATCTACTTTATGTTGTTATTGCATACTTTATAGCAATGTTCAGGCATTTTAATAAAATGCCAATTGATACAGACACCTCACTTTTAACATATCTTTTTTTTGTGACTCATTGCTGGTGTCTCTCAAATAAAAATGTGTAATGTGCACACGAAAAGTTAAATTGAAAAAGTTTGAAGACTGTCAGAAAGAAATTAATAACATTGCTTAAAATTTACTTTTTATTAATTCTTCTGAATGTTTTGATTACAATCCTGGTAGGAATAAAACAATAAAACTGCCATCCTATTTCTAAATGCTTAATGGAAACTGGTTATAAACAGTGTGAGAGCAACTTAATGCCACTGAAAAGTAGACAGTAAAACTTGTAAATGTTTAACTATAGGCACCAGTGCAATCTTGCTCCAAAATCATATTTAAAACACATGTATGCTCATAAGAAATACATTGCATGCTGAAATTTCTTTGAAGAGCAGGACAACACTCGTACCTAATATGGAATATAAAATTGCTGAATACAGCATTTATTCTACAACTTCCAATACTTGTCTTTGAAGACCATGTTTTGTTATGAATAGAAATCTGTAAACATAATGAATGTTGAGGGGCTTGATTTGTATTTAAATAACAGTGGGACAAGCAGTAAGTAAATTTAGCAATGTTTATTATTTTTTTTGCAGAATAGTGACAGTAAATAGCTTTTATTAATTTTTTTTCCCAATATGGATGCCAATCTTGTCATTTTCCTGTACATTTAAACAATTATATATTGATATAAATGTGCTGTAAGAAACAATACATCAATTTTACTGAAAGATGACACTAATTTCATTTTGCTATTATTATAACATTTTCACAATATGGATTACCCTCTTGAATTGTAAAAAAAGAAAAATTTTAACATTTCCTTTTGTAGGTTCAGGTGGTCGACTGGCTTCAAAGGGAGGAACATTGTCACAATATGTGGTCCAGCAGCTGGTGGCACAGAAGCCTGACCCAATGGACAATGACCCTCGTGGTGCCATCTTGCGACATGCTAAAGAAGCAGAAGAGAATCCTTACTGGGTTGCACCAGCTTACAAGAAGTAAGGGAACCTTTATTCTTTTGCATGAAATAAATGACACTTGATTTCAGACCTAGAATGTAACATAAATTTCCTTGTAGCCAGAAGGATTAGTAGACTGAGAAGGTTTACTTGTCTGATGAATCATCACTAGTCAGGTGAATCATCACTAGTGTATGGAATCATCACATGTCAGGTGAATCATCACTTGTCTGGTGAATCATCACTTATCTGGTGAATCATCACTATTCTGGTGAATCATCACTAGTCTATGGAATCATCACATGTCAGGTGAATCATCACTTGTCTGGTGAATCATCACTAGTCTGGTGAATCATCACTTGTCTGGTGAATCATCACTTGTCTGGTGAATCATCACTTGTCTGGTGAATCATCACTAGTCTATGGAATCATCACATGTCAGGTGAATCATCACTTGTCTGGTGAATCATCACTTGTCTGGTGAATCATCACTAGTCTATAAAATCATCACTAGTCTGGTGAATCATCACTTGTCTGGTGAATCATCACTTGTCTGGTGAATCATCACTAGTCTGGTGAATCATCACTTGTCTGGTGAATCATCACTAGTCTGGTGAATCATCACCAGTCTGATGAATCATCACTAGTCTGGTGAATCATCACTAGTCTGGTGTGAATCATCACTAGTCTGGTGAATCATCACTTGTCGGGTGAATCATCACTAGTCCTTCTCACAAAACAGAAGCATATCTAGATTAATAATACTTTAATTTCTTAAATATCACCATCATTCATAAATTAAAAATCTTGTTTTAGAAATCCACAAAGGCTACTTGAAAATATTCACCAAATGTTCATAAGAAAGACAATAAATCATTGTCCAAAATTTAGCAGTAGAAAAAAAGATGACCAATTAAACAAATTTTAAGTACCTCTTCAAATAAAAGAAAGCTTATAACTTGACAAGAGAAAATGGCAAAGCTGTCATTTATCCTGGTCATTATGATAACAAACAATTTAAGATAGTAACTGTCCTACTGCTGTGAAAGTTTTGTGAGAAGAATTCTTATTATGACATTATTGGTATTTCACAAGAGATATATATGCAATACAAACCTTTCAGAATGGAATGTGTATCTCCAAAATTGCTAACCTTTACACATGGAATGAATAATCATTAATGTAATTTTGATGACCATAGCACTATATGGAATGGATAATCATAAATGTAATTTTGATGACCATAGCACTATATGGAATGGATAATCATTAATGTAATTTTGATGACCATAGCACTGTATGGAATGGATAATCATTAATGTAATTTTGATGACCATAGCACTATATGGAATGGATAATCATTAATGTAATTTTGATGACCATAGCACTGTATGGAATGGATAATCATTAATGTAATTTTGATGACCATAGCACTGTATGGAATGGATAATCATTAATGTAATTTTGATGACCATAGCACTATATGGAATGGATAATCATTAATGTAATTTTGATGACCATAGCACTGTATGGAATGGATAATCATTAATGTAATTTTGATGACCATAGCACTGTATGGAATGGATAATCATTAATGTAATTTTGATGACCATAGCACTATATGGAATGGATAATCATTAATGTAATTTTGATGACCATAGCACTATATGGAATGGATAATCATAAATGGGATTTTGATGACCATGTTGTTGTTGTTGTTCATCTTTTGTTCTCAACGACGACCATGACTTTACGTCATGATGGCGGGTGAGGCCAATCCGCGCTCTGTAGTGTCTAGGGCAATGAAGGCAGGGAATTGCCAGAGTCTGGATCGATTGAGGGTTGGCATTGTCTCTGCTTTTCCTCTGCCTGCGTTTATGTTTGGCCTCGATGATCCATTGCTCTTCAAAAGCAGCAGCGCCTAAATTAATCTGTTGGTGCCAGGCATCACGGTCTTCAGCAAGCTGCTCCCAGCTGTCTGGATCAATGCCACAGGACTTTATTGAGGCTTTGAACATGTCCTTGTACTGCTTCTTTTGGCCTCCTCTGAAACGCTTGCCTTCGGTTAGTTCGCCATAAAACAGTCTCTTCAGGCATACTTAAGACATGGCCAGCCCAGCGGAGCTGTGATCTTCTGAGCATGGCATGGATGCATCTCAGCTCACTGGAGGACTTCTGTGTCAGGAATCTTGTCATGCCATTTGATGTGGAGCAGTTTTCTGAGACAGTGCATGTGTAAGGAGTTTAGGTGTCTTTCATGACGACTGTACACCATCCATGTCTCACAGGCATACAAGAGGGAGGACAGTACTACTGCACTGTACACATTGACCTTGGTTTTCAGGCTGATTCCTCTTCTATTCCACTCAGAGTTATGGAGTCTGCCAAAGGCTGCACTTGCACTAGCAATCCTGAAGGTGACCTCTTCGTTGATGGAGACTGTGCGTGACAAGGTGCTGCCAAGGTTGATGAACTTGTCAGGAATGGCGAGCTTCTGGACATTGACATTGGTTCAGTGTGGGGGATTGAGGGTGCAGGCTGGTACATAATTTCCATACATGATGACCATGGCACTACATGGAATGGATAATCATAAACAGGATTTTGATGACCATGGCACTACATGGAATGGATAATCATAAATGTAATTTTGATGACCATGGCACTACATGGAATGGATAATCATAAATGGTATTTTGACAACCATGGCACTACATGGAATGGATAATCATAAATGGTATTTTGATGGCCATGGCACTACATGGAATGGATAATCAAAAATGGTATTTTGATGACCATAGCACTACATGGAAACATGGAATGGATAATCAAAAATGGTATTTTGATGATAATGGCACTACATGGAATAATCTTAAATGGAATTTTGATGACCATGGCACTACAGTAGTCCCCCTCTTATACGGCCACCCCTTCTTCACCGGGAAAGTGGCCTTATAAGGCGGTTGGCCTTTCCAGAGAGGGAATAAAATTTTTGTGAGAAGTATACGTACATAGTAAGAAAGCTTCATTTTCCAAAACATTTAATATCTTCATTTAAAAGCAACATTAAATATTGAATGTTCTTGTGCTATAATAGTTGACATATTTCAACTGAATATGCATTAATAGTTCTTATTCTTGGCATGAGCATGATATGTGAGCAGGTGTTGTCATGCGCATTGCAGAACCATTCAAAAACGTCATTTGAATCTTGGTACATACGCAATTCTCTTTCCATTTGCTCCATTTTCCCACTGCTGCTAAATAACTTATCTGTTACAATGTTATTTATTTGAGTCTTTTCAACATAAAATTGTTTTTTACCTTTTCTACCTAAATTTGTTTGACCAGTCCTCCTCCCCACCTCACCCAATATTGAAGACTATAATAACTGACGTTTTCTGAAATAATCATCTTCATTTACGTGATGACATGTTAATGTTTGGTAATGAGTTATTCCGATGTTGCTAACTGTATGCGATTTAATTATGCAGACAACACAATTGTTGAGCAGTCGAAATGCTTTCTTCGTAAGGAAGAGACAAGTTGTATTGTCACGTGATTTTTGGGTCTTTGTCTAGTACCCTGTTTCTATTTTTAGCCAATGCTGACCGCATGATCTTGACCTTACATCCAGTTATAATCATCAATGTTGCAACTACAAGACTAATAAAACAATTTTTTTCTGCATTTAAACAAGATGCCTTATATTTTTAAAGGCAGCGATTGTCATGTGATTTATTAGTCGCAGTCTGGTACCATATTGTTTTTACATTTTTTTTTACTCTTAAGTGCAAAAAACGGCTTGGATATGTATGCAGATTTGATCTGAACAATAGCACATCGAAGCCATTAGGATTTATAAACTTTACAATTGTCGTATAATAGCCACTATTTATGTAACTTAACAAGCTCAATGTCTTGCTAAGGGAAGCCATAAAGGCTTTCAAACCATTTTCCCGGATGGCTTTTGTATTGTACATCAATATTGCAACTTCTCAGATAATACTACTATTAATGTCATCTTAACAATTATCAGTGGATAAACCAGACATCTTATGATAACACACAGTAAAGATATACGGATTACCTTTATGTATGGATTAAAATTTGAGTCTTTCTCGGGTTTATGGAATAAATGTAGCTTCTCGTGAGGTGTAAATGATATAATATTAACCTTAGTGGTACATGTAGAACAATTTTTTTGAAGAACGAAAACCTGACATCGGGAAACATAAATCGGATTACTTAACACAATTAGAAAAATAAAATTGTTCTAGATACATATTACAAAGTAAAATGTGGCCGCTTGTGAGGGGTAAATCTTATGTTTTTGCAAAAATATGCTGGTCGTGTTAGCCGGGTGGCCTTTCATGAGGGGTAATTTTGAACACAAATTCGTCTGTGCCTTCAGATTCTAGCCGTAAGGAGCGGGTGGCCGCTGGTGAGGGGGGCCATTCCAGAGGGGGACTACTGTACATGGAATGGATAATCATAAACAGAATTTTGATGACCATGGCACTATATGGAATGGATAATCATTAATGTAATTTTGATGACCATGGCACTACATGGAATGGATAATCATAAATGGTATTTTGATGACCATGGTACTACATGGAATGGATAATCATTAATGTAATTTTGATGACCATAGCACTACATGGAATGGATAATCATTAATGGTATTTTAATGATGATGTCACTACATGGAATAATCTTAAATGGAATTTTAAAGACCATATTCTAAACGGAATGAATAATCATTCAGGGTATTTTGATGATCTTGGCACTACATTGTTGGTTCAACATGTACAGGGACAAATCTGGTTTAGTTTTTGACAACACAACTTTAAAACAGAACAAAACCAATAAAGATTTATTGTGCCTCATTTAGAAAAAAGTCATCCCCTTGATAGCAGTTGAATCTCAGTAGGAAAACTTGGACGGCATCCAATCATGCAGATTTTTTAAAATTATGATAGCTTAAATAAAGGCTGACTGGAACAGCTAAAAACTTTTCTCGCCTTGGAACTATTAAAACTACAAGCCCAACAGGAAATTGACTTGTTTCATGCCTGCAGACTACCACTAGTTTTATGCCCTAGATTAGATCGAAAGAAATGTCCTCATTTGAGCCAAGTTTAGAGTCTAAGCCAGAGTTGTCTGTTTTAATTGATATTGATAGATTTCCATTCCAAAGGCATTGTTTGAAATTGAATTTGTATACAAGGCACTCTCAAATTCTTACTAACTCCAAGAAGATACATTAATTTGTCTATGTGAAAAAAGCTTCCATAATATCAAGTTTGCAGTTTGAGTGGTTTAAGATTTTTTTTACTGTCAGCTGTCTTTTATAAATTCCACAGGTGGTTTGTTTTGTATGCTTTGATTGAACTAGACCTTTTCCCCAAATCTGACTGTTCACAGTTGTATGCCTTCCCCTATTTGTAAGTTCATGAAGAGAAATGAAAACAAGTAAATTATTTTAAAGCTTGTACAAGTAATAAAGAAGGCAAACACTAGCTCCACATTGAAAAAGATTTGTTTGCAGTATGATAAAATGATCTTATTGAAGAAAGATATAAAAAGTGCATTGCAATTCCAGGAAAGGAAATAAAAGTTTATTAGTGTTATTCAAAAGGCTAGTGCAGCAAAATACAGTTGCAATGGTAATTTCTACATTCAAGTGGCTAACATATCTGTTTGAAATTAAACCTGGACCTTTGCTTTCAAATGCTGAATGCAATGTGACTTCTAGCTTGCTGAACCAAACCCTGACAATTCAGAACCAAATTTCACATAGACGAACCATTTTTCATGAAATAATGGTTAAATAGTTCCAAACAAATTTGGTAGACCAAACAGAAAAATTATATATACACACACACCAGACAGAACGGAAAGTGCTATCCCAGGATTAAATAGAAGAATGCTTGATAATAGTAGGCAGAATTAATATTTAAATATTAAATATTACTATCATTCAGGTTAGAGAAGTCTTAATTCATCCTATACGGAGATTCGAACCCGGGTCCATGGATAAACAGCACCCATATTCTATCATGACTAAGCACTCATCACCAAAAAAAATGATGCAGCTGAATTAGTGTTATATGCACTTGTGTGTAGCACACACTTGCAGGATGACTTGTGTGTAGCACACACTTGCAGGACGACTTGTGTGTAGCACACACTTGCAGGACGACTTGTGTGTAGCACACACTTGCAGTACAACCTAGTGATTAATTCTCATCTATCTACACAATCATTCTGAATTCCTATGAAAGAAAAAAGGTATATAGGATTAATTATAGAGAATTATAAATATACACCAGACAGAATGAAAAGTGCTATCCCTGGATTCTATAGAAGAATGCTTGATAATAGTAGGTAGAATTAATGTTTAATATAAATCTCTCTAGAGGACAAATTAAAAATTAAAAATTTTCTTTTTGTTCTGTCTGGTGTATATTTTTTTAATCCAGAAGTCAGGCAGTGGAAGCAAGGTCAAAAAAGACCATCTGTATAAACAAAAAGAATAATGGTCATCAAACTGATAAACATTGAGTAGATTTACCATTGTATAAATGTGGCAGTATAATGGTTGGACTCTTGTGTAAATACATTTTATTAAAAATGTAACCTACCCACCCATTCTTAAAAAAACTTGTAAGTCCTTTGCAGATCACAAGGATATATTTATGCTTTGCAGCTACCACCCAATGAGACCTATGGAAGGGTCAAAACTGTTTTGTTTGCGAAAATATATATATATATATTAAAACAGTATATATATATATATATATATATATATATATATATATATATATATATATATATATATATATATATATATATATATATGCATGCTGTAGATTTGTATTGCTGTTTGGTGCATATTTGTATTTCTTTAGAATAACATTTGTATACCTTGATTTCTGTCATAGGAATCTGAAGTGATAGTGATGAGAATTAATTAATGGGTTAATAAGCTTGTATGTGTGTGCTACACATGAATGCCTATACCACCAACTCTGTTGCATAATTTTTTTTTCGGTTGTGTGCTTGTTTGAATTGCTGTTGGGACAATTATTCTCAAAACCTTTATGCTATTATTATTTATTCATGTTTATAAAAAATGTTAACATTATTAAGCATCCTCTTGTAGGATTTAAGGATAGGTTAGTGTATATTTGTACTCTGTCTCTACAGAATACATCGAATGACAACAGTATTGCCTGTTTTAAGATAGCATTTTACCAACAAAATCAGGTTTACAATTTTCATCCACTCAAGAGAACTGAGTTGCAAGTTGATTTGTTTGAAATTCTAGTCACTTTGAAAAAGTACATGAATAGGAGCAGTTGTGTGCCTTACATGTCCATATAACACTTTCCTTTTAGAAAGATGGATTGTGTTTTGACATTTCAGGCAACAACTACTACACCTCAAATCTTTTAATAAGGTTTTCAAGCTATGCTGAAGTATTTTGTTTATAGTGCTGAAGATTTTGTTTTGAATTTAATTGTGTATCTATATTTACAGGACTCAGCCGAACCCAATCTTCCAAATGGAAGAGGACCCCAAAGAAGAAAAAGAACTGGAACCAGCTTGGAAGAAGAGAAAGATATGAAGTATTCATGACTAGGATGATGCAACACAAGACATGTAGTGATGGCTGTGTTTTCCAAATTATTACACAGAAGTTATTCTAAATTGAACAGTGTTTTACTTGCCTGCAAAGCAAATGTGCAACATAGGTATAACTTTTTCAGTAGCATTGCCATTTTTGCAGTTGGCATTTATGTCCAAACTAGTTTTGGCACTTTGCTACATGTACAATCATGAAATTTGATTTGCGTATTCATTGTGAAAGGTACTTCTCTTTACAAGCACAAGGAGTTACCTATTTTTCACATTACAGTAACTTTGCTGGGTTTTGTGGAGCAGACAAGACATAACATTCTATGGAATATTTGTTGTGGTGAATAAAAGAAAATTACAGATTTCTGCACATGTCCATGACAGAAATGACATTTATGGCAAAGGCATTTTAAATTGGATATTTAAATTGATTGTTTTTAGCTAATACAACAAAATCATGAACATGGAAACATCATGAATAAGATTGCCTTCACAGTAATTATATTTGCTTTTATACTTTGTGTCTTATGAAGAATTTAAAATGGTCCTAAAGTCCAGAAATTGCAAAGTCATGCATGTGAAAAATGTAAGATACATCCCATGTATAGGACCATCATCTAAGAAAAGGTTGTACTGAGTTATCCTTGCGTAAGAACTGAGGCACTCTTACTAAGAGTGAACTTTAAACCGAGTGTGCAGCCTGTTATGGACCGTTCACAGTGAACATTAACTAGTGTGCAGTCTGCCATGGAGCATTGACAGTGAACATTAACCAGTGTGAAGCCTGCCACGGACCATTCACATTGAACATTAACCAGTGTGCAGCCTGCCACGGAGCATTCACAAAGAACATTAGCCAGTGTGCACACTGCCACACACCATTCACAGTGAGACACACCTTTATAGATTGTGTTGATTTTCTTCCCTTGTGACATAAATTCTTAAATAACATGCCAGTTTAGAAGATTCTGAATTAGTCAAACCTGTCACTTGCAGTCACCCATGGAAAAAGGACAAATAGGCTGTTGTACAGAGGTGACCTCTCTACACCAGTTCCTGTTTTAAAACTGATTTTTAACAATTACTATGCATCATTATTATTATTACCATATCAAGATTTTGTATGTGCACTACAAAAAAAAATTGTGTCTATATATAGTTTCTTCTAAATTTAAATGCTCTATTCTGCTCACTGACATAAAAGCCCATATGATCTCACTATGGAAACAATATGACCCCTTCTCCAGTTGATGAATTTATAGAACATATGAAATGTCTTTTATTGCAAAACCATTAATATTGGTGACTGCTACCCATAAAAAATACATTATTTTCTAAATTATTTTCCAGATGGAGAATACTTCTCCATCTATATATATATATATATATATATATATATATATATATATATATATATATATATATATATATATATATATATATATATATATATATATAGACAAAGGGAAGAAACTCAGCAATTACCTGCCCTTATCATAGCTAGCTGGCTTCCTATATACCAGATGTTTACCAGTTTAAGTTGAGCTATACATCATCAAAGGTGCTTACATTTGTGGGTCAGAGTGAAAGGGCTTTATAGTAATATGATGGGATAAATATTTTGTGCTAAACAATATTTGCTACAACATTTACTTTCTCCATTGACTGCCTTCCCTGATTACATCAGTATTGGGAGAATGGGAGGAAATGCACAAGGATCCATCCTATATCATGATTACTTTTCCAGGCCGATATAGCTGGTGTCCCTATATCAAGGATAAAATGCTTGCCTGATAAGAACATGACACAACTGATGGTTACATGACCAATAGCAAGAAACAAATGATATTTTCCTACAGCAAATGCTATCAACCCAAGCATGTGAGGTGGTTTTGCAGACGTTAACCCAATGTGGTGTTTGTCTGGACTGCAGCCACTGGACTCACCATAGGTTGAATTCCTTTTCTGCACTCGGAAGCTCAAAAAGGTTGAATGTGCATGCCAGTCAACAAATTCAGTGATGTCTCAGAATAAAATATTGAGCCAATATTTCTTTTAGGTGTATCGGCTCCAGAGAGATTTCAGAAGAGAGTATCATCCAACTAAGTCATATCACTAAGGATTAAGGGGATTATGTTGTGTTTGCAAGACTTTACCAGAAGGAAAACTTTTTTGAGTCCCATACTGTTTTTTAAGATAGTTGATGATACTGAGGCCTGCAAGGGTGCCTGTTGACATCCTTGTACCAGAACCTAAAGACATACAACATTCCTTTATGTGCTTTCACACTAGAGGACCTCATAGCTTACAGCCAATTCCTCTCTTAAGGCTGTCATGACTAGAATGAAACATGTAGGAGAAATTTGTTGTGGAGCAAGGATGAAAAATGTTCAACTGAGGTTGTGTGAGTAGGTTTGTAGAGGCAGGATTTTTCTGGGAACAACTATCAACTGATCAAGTAGAGATCATTCACCCAGTAATTATTCTCAGTCTGGTACACTTTGGCAGGTCTTACCCCTTATTTTCTATATTATTCTTGGTACCAAAATAGATTGAGGAAATACATTGCTTTAGAAGTCAGCATAGTTCATTAATAGAGCATCCATGCCCCTGACTTCTTGCTCTGGGATTTGGGAGATGAAGATGGACAGTTCCACCTCATCTATCACTGATTACACCTACAGTAAAGAAAATTAATGGAAGGACCTTTGGGTGAATAAGCCATGAGGTGTAAAGACTCTGGCCTTTTATCAACAAGGATGTGGCTATGACTTTGAGCCTGCAAAGAATGTCCATGATCTAGACAAGAATCTTGTGCACCAGTGTAGAAAGTTTCTGACCAGATGCATATATCCCCTGGATTTGGCGCCCCACCCCCCTGATCCATTTCCTGAGGTAAGTCACTGCTTTCAAACTGACTGACATGGCTTGTCTTGCTGGGATAGCATGGTGGACAGGCCGTCTGGATGGTCAGCTCAGCAGCTGGTTGGATGGATGGCTAGCAGGACGGACAGGGCAGCTCAAAGGGCAGGCCCAGTAAGATTCCTCACATAAAACAGAAGTATCAGCCAGTATGCAGTACAAGTCACTAATATAAGGGTATTTATTCAATAGACTTAAGACCATGTTTGGGTCATCTTGCCAAAGTAGAACAATTTCTTTTCATGTCTTAGCTTGTATGGAGAGGTATGATGAAAGAAGGGATAGAAACCCTCTAAATTGTTGGCAACTGCAATGTCTCCTGTACTAATACCATCAATGGTGACCCTAGGGCAAGTGCAGCATGGCCATCTCAGATGTGCACTGTTCTGGCTGGTTGGACATAAAAGTTTCAGTGTGAGATGGCTCTTATGGATGGGCACTGGACCGTTATAGCATTTAACCCACTACACTAGTTATCAATGATGTCATTTGTTGAAGATACAAAATGTAGCAGCTTGTTGATGTTGCCCTCACCTCTCTCTGTTTTTCATACTTTTTCACAACACTATGGACCACATTCCCTCAAACCACTAAACTCAAACACTGCATGTTGAAGGTAAGGAAAACTTAGCACAGAAAGGCATACCTCATGTATCCTTTCTGACCTTGAACTTCTTGCATTTTGAGTACTGGAAACTGATATGACAACAATGACAAAAACAATTGGAAATAACTGCCTGTAAGTGTTTGCTATTACAATAATTCACTTATTAATAAAACAGCAAAAAATAAATTCAAGCAGTGTTTGTGAATAAGACGAGATTTGATATGCCACCAACAGCATGCAACAATTATACTATGTTAGACTGTAAGGTCACAAAGTCTACAGACCACAAAAATGCACACAATTATTAACTGCTAAAAATGTACACAATTATTGACTGCTAAAAATGAACACAATTATTGACTGCTAAAAATGAACACAATTACTGACTGCCAATAATGCACACAATCATCGGCTGCCTAAAATGTACACAGTTACTGACTGCCTAAAATGTACACAATTACTGACTGCCAAAAATGTACACAATTATTCACTGCTAAAAATGTACCAAAGATGAGCACACTTACTGACTTAATTGCAAAACTAAGGTTACCAATATGTAGCAAATATTTAATAATCAAAACTATATGGACTTGGTAGATGAGTAAAATTCAAATTGATTTCTAATGGATAGTGAAGGTTGATGTGGTACAATGCTGACTGTATTGCTTTGAAAGTTTAAACTGGTAAACAGCCTTAATTACTGGATAATAAGTATATATGTTTAATTTTTACATTGCGAAAGTCATATGTGCTTAGTTTGTATTTATATTGTTATTAAAATTTATTCACGTAAATTTACTGTTAATTCATTTTATTTCTCTGTTAAATATTTTCTCTGATCACACTATTATGAAAATAAGCTTTTCTATGCCTAAAATCCTACCCTTCCTCCTCCGCAAGGCTCAAATCTTTCCCATCTGCACCCAATATTAACAAATGGAAGAAGACTTTTGCTGTTACCTCCTCTTCCAGTTTTAAAGGACTATTTTTATACAGGCTGTTTACCAGTTTAAACTTGCACAGCAATACACCATTTTTTCCACAATTTTCCATCTAACAACATCACAAATGCAATGAATGTTTCAAACAGTGTGTTAGTCCCTAATAATTCCTTTGTTGGGCAATATCTGGGTTTTCAACACATCACACATGATGTATTCTCATCTGTTCATACTACTTCAACTGTAAGGGAGATATTTGTTCAGAGTTTTGACTATAATTTTCAACGATGTACCTACAGTACATAAAAATTGACCATTAGTTAAGCCAATGATGGTTGTGGGAACTGATGGCTATATTTTAATATGTTCTAGGCCCATATTTAGCTCATCATTAGAACAATGATGCAAGCATCACTAAAGACGCTGTAAGAACCAATGTTGAAGACATTACAAACTGGTTATAGGAGGTTCCATGACTGTCGATTTCCAACAGGATCCTGGATTTAAAATGGAAACACCAATTTTTCTACATAAAGGACAGAAGCAGCATTCAACAGAAAATGCCAACACTTCTAGACTGGTCACAAAGGTACAATGGGTAGTAGAGAGCGTTAATACACGAGTGAAACAGTGGAAGTTTTTTGACAAAGTATTGCCGAATACACTTATTCCTCATATAAGTGACTTCCTTGTCATCCATATCAAGATGTTTATATTATTATAGCATGTTATATAGTTGATAATGAGAAAGCGAGAATGATAATACATTCTACATTCAAATGAACATTAAAGACTATTTGAAGTTTTTAAGATCGTGTTTTACTGACAAGTTTGTTTTTCAATACTATTTATCATTTTAAGTCATTGATGATTGTGCAGTCATGGCAGGTTCTGTCTTTAAAAAATGGCAAAGGTGTAACTGACTACATCAAAGTTTCTTGTGATGTGTTGCACATATAATAATCATTGGAAATAGTGTTACTGTATAATTGGCCACCTCCCCTGCTGTTACTATGGAGAAGTCAAATATTAAATGGCAGATACAAAAACAGTAACTCATCTCATACCTTATTATAGCAGGTGTATCTCACCCTTACTAGGTACTGTGGGTGGATTGCTGGGGATGTGCGGTTGTGGGGATTTGCAATTGTGTTTAACTGCTAACATTAGGTAATAGTTATTTATTCAGTGCCTTTCATTTTAAACACTGCAGATGCTTCATTGTCTATAGATTAAACTGCATAGATTTACATTTTAAATGGTATCAGATCCTCCAGTTATTTACATTACAGTGAAAATGTTGTGGTGTAGTAATATGGACATGCATGTCTGCCTACAGTAGTGTATAGTGTAACTTACTTAAAATTTGATTTTGAAACCTTTAATTCTAATTCTCATTGTATAAATGTTACTATCTTTACTTTAATACAACACTATTTCATTCGTTCAAACTATCAAAAAGTTTGTGACTTTCTTCACTGCCCCCATCAAGAGCCGCAATTTTAGTTCATACAAAGACTTGAATATACATGAGAGAGAGAGAGAGAGGGACATGCATAGTTATTTGAAACAATGAAAAGTTACAAAAATACCAGGACTCATTTTCCATTAAACTTTAGTTTACATACAAGATGGTTGCAAACAATGTTTCCTCCAAAGCTGGAATGGAAGTTGCATTCATCCTACAAACTCTGAATTTTGTACACCTTAAATCATCATCGATGTATGATAGGTGCTGGTTAATAGCATCAGCAAAATGAATAATAAAATGAGTGTTGCCACATGGTCATTATAGGTATAAGTTCTTTATAAACATGTACATCCTTTTGTATCACATACAACTATATGCAGTGAGCTTAATACTGTATTCCCATGCTAGTTTAAAAATAGATACATAAGGTCTTGAGTACAATGCCTATAGTCTGTTTCTCTCCTGTATTCTTTGTTCTATTTTGATGTGCTTAACATCACTAAAGTATATAATATCAGTAACATATTCTAATCATTTGTAAAAGTGACCATGGAGAGCAAAGGAAGTAAGTGAAAGGTGTACTCAGTGTCTGAAAAGCTGTGCATCATAGATAGGGTTCATAATGGTAATGCAAGATCCAACATTTGCAATGAACTAAACAATTGATGAGTCGACATTTAGAGGTTGGCTTAATGATAAGCAGAAACTTCAAGATTATCTACATGATGTTGATTCAAATAATGGGATCAAACAAAAACGAGTACAGACTGCAAACAATACTGAATTAAATGATGCTGTGTATGTATAGTTCACACATCAACGTGAATAAGGTGTTCCCATCTCTGGAACAATTCTCAGGGCCCAAGCAGAAAAAAAATGGCAAAAAGTAGGAAGAATGAATCTCGTTTTAGGGCAGGCCATGGATTGCTTTGGAGATTCCAGCACCGACATAGAATTAAACAAAATTCATTGTCGGGAGAAATATGCTCAGCAAATCAGGAAGTCACACATAATTATCCATACCAGCTCAGACAGATGGCTATCCATGAACAATACACAAAAGCGGCAGAGAAATCAAAGAGTAACACAAAAAATGAACAGATTTTTTTCAAACTGTGAACTGATATTTGTCAAACGTGTCACAAACGACAAGTATTGTGTTCTAATTTACCTTATTTAAACTTTGTAGACCCAATAAATTCATGCTGGTAATGGTTAACCCTTGTAAAAAAAATTTCATTTTACTTCTACCGCAATCAAATTTACCGGTTGTTCGATCAACATTGTTTTGTTTTTTAATGAGTGTCAATCTTTTTTCATTAAAAAAGTCTGCTTCGGATCAAACAATCAAACTAGAATTTATCCAATTTATCCAATTCAGCACATAAACTTGTGATGTAGTACACAGTGTGTGAAGTTGTACATGTGTAAAGCTAATGGAAACCATGTGGAGTAATGTTTTGATGATCTTCTCAATATACTGTAAGTTATCCTGAAATTGATGTTACTCTGTGAGGAAAAAAGTAAACAAAATAAAACCACTATGAAGATATATTTATTTGTAGTTAATCTTAGCACAATTATTGAGTATTCAACAATAACATACCAGCACACCGCACCTACCCTTTTGCCTCCACGTTGATCCCTTTGTTAGTTTTGTTGTTTGTTATTGGTCCCTCAATAACTTGCGACCTTGCTTATAACACGATCGATGTTTTTGGACCCTGTTGGGCGTTAGTTATCGAGGAAGTGGTGCATTATACTTTGCGAACACAAAATTGTCCATATTATTATTTCTAAAATATTTTTAACATTTTTCATAAGTTCAATAAAATTATTGAACCAATAGTGTTTTCATTCTTATTAATTCCAAATGCTATCATTAAAGAAGACTGAAGAGGAGAAAAATATGGTAGGTTTATGTTTATAATTATGTTTAAAACTCTTAGAAAATCATTGATGTGGTAAGTATTGTAAATTAAGTTATTTTAACTAAATTTAGATATGGATTAGTTAGCATAATTATGATAACTGACTAATATCATATGATAAGCTTAGAATTTGAAATTGACTATTGTACTTCCTTGGCATAGTAATAAAGTGTGTTTGTGCCAGTATAGATTTTGCAGCTAAAACAAAACAATAGATGCATTTTAGGGTGGGGTGGGGTGGGGTTGTTTGTTTACCTTGAACCTTTCATATTATACAAAAGTATGCAAAAATTACTAAAGTGTTATTGGAAAGGATTTTAAATATTGCTTAGCATTCACATTAATATGCAGACAAATATATAGTTCATAAATGGCTTATAGATTGACTAGTGGTATGGAAGTCAAGGTATATATATATATATATATATATATATATATATATATATATATATATATATATATATATATATATATATATATATATATATATATATATCTTCTATAGATTGTAACGTGTGTGTGTGTGTGTGTGTGTGTGTGTGTGTGTGTGTGTGTGTGTGTGTGTGTTTGTTATATTGCTATGAAAGTATAAAGATAAAAATACATAAATAACACTTGTCATTTCCAGTAAAGGCAACAAATATATTCAGTGAAGAAGCAATCATATTGGCCCCTTTTATTGCCTCCTATACAATCATATCAAATAATAATATGAAAAATCATTCAAAAAATTCAATAACATTAAACCTTGGTAAATAATGTTAAGTAATATTTCATATTGGAACATTTTTTTTATTTTATGGTTAAGTACCATTTTTGTAAATGCTATTTAGGCGTAGTATTCAGTTGACATATACATCAGATATATTTTTTGTTTTTGGATACGATGGATCCATATGGAATAGTTTTAGAAATAAAATTTTATTTACAGTGCATGTAATCCAAAATACTAAAAATGCATATCACAGAAAAATTTTATACTGAGTGAATAGTTCTTGATGAAGCAGTATCTATGAAAAGTATATGGAAAAAAATATGACTACTTCTCGTGTATATTGTTATATTGTTTTGACACCATGTAACCATGGCAAAATAAACATGAACACAAAACTGATGTCGGAAATAAATGGTAACAATCTTTTACTATACATCATATAATCACATTTGGAGAGTCAGCATAAAATGGCCCTTATTTAATATAGTCCTTTAGAAAAGCATGAATAGTTATGTCCTGGAAAGTGGTTCCTCTCTTTAAGGCACCTCAGTAAAACACTTTTATAATTCAGGTCCTATTGTGTAAAAATGTGCATCCAGCATATAAATATAATATGACATCCGACTACCAAGGCATGTTTGGTATGTCCTTTACACTATCATTATGAATATATATGACATCCGACTACCAAGGCATGTTTGGTATGTCCTTTACACTATCATAATATTTCCATTCCCGTGAGTAATGATGCCACTGTTTTATCATCCACTTTTTGGCCTTTTTCATGAACCCTTTCTTTCCTTCCATGGAAAACTTTAGAAGATGGTTGAAAAACTCACTCTGTGTGTCAGGATAGTAGCGTGTGTAGATATCCAAAACTATTGGTATTGAGTCACCTGTAAAAATGGAAAACGAAAGTTTAATAGTTTTAAGTATTTCTCTTTAATCAAAGATCAGTACATGCTTTTTATAACACATGAAAATTTTGAGAAAATTAATTTACAAAACAATTATAAGAATTTTATTGATTTTTAAAAATCATATTATTTAGTTAAAGATTCCAAGATATGTTTTATATTATACCAAGGCTTTCTTAAACTGAAACAAAAATTGTGGATTGGTTTTTAAAACTTGTATATAAATGAAAACTTATGTAAGCTGTGACATGTGGAACCACTAAATATTTTCCATATTATTTGAGATGAAAGTCTTTATTGAATGTATATACTCACTTGTAAGTTGAGTACAACTGCAGAGACCCAAATCAAATGCATAATACAATAGAACATAAGGGTCTATGTGGTTTGTTAATCAGCAAAACAGACCCAGATCTGAGTCTGAGTCTGATAGAGCATCATCCTTGGTATCATAAAGAAAGTGATTTTGTCATTGACAGTCTCATATGAATTGAAGTTAGTTAAGATCCTCTCTGTATAAAAGTGTTGGTACTTGCAGTGTTTCCATGTTCTTTGGTGATTTCTCTAAATAATTTCCTTGTTCTATTAATGAAGTATCAGATTAGGACAGTTTTAGGGTTAGGGTTAGGGTTGCTAAGGTTCCAAGTTTGTATTTAATAGTTAGGATTGTGCACTGTAAGAAACTATATGCCCAGGAAAAGCTTGAGATCACAAAATGTTTAATGAATGGAATCAAGTCAAGGAATACGAAACTTTACAATTTGATGCAGTACAGATCTGTTTCACAGGTGTATGAACAATTATTTCCACCAACACCAGGTGAAAACAATCTTTCTGTTGGTGCATAAAAAACACCTTTTACAACATGTTTTATCCCATCAATGTGTATGCAAAGTACTGTGCTTTCTTTAGTCACAAATTAAAGCAAGTTGTTTACAGGTAAACATGAAATCCTTCACAAACAGCAGTGTATTTGGAATAGTTAATTTACAAGATAGATGCCAAGGGAATTAAGAGCCTTACAAAGAGATATGATGACTGATTCAGGCTGGCCTGAACAGAATTTTTACCTCCTTATCCACTAGTTATAGTTCAAAGCCACTGTATAGAAGAAAAAACATCACTGCAAAGTTATACTCATGATGCATCCACATACAAAGTATCTTTAGGGTAGAGATAAAAATTTGTAGTGGTACCCAACTCTAATGTTGTGATGGCAGATCTCTCCTCTGAGGTCATTTTGAGATTTGTTCACCAATAGATTGAGGAGATCACTGAATCATGATCACTGGGGCTACAGGGGAGCTATCAGGATGAGCTGAGGCCATGAGATCCAGACTTGGTAAATTATTTTGAAATGTGGGAACACATAAGCATACTGATGATCTAACTTACAGTGCCCAGGCTTTTAGATCTGGGAAGACATAAAAGGGGAGTTTGTTGTTCATTCCTTTAGTAAGCAAGATCATTACTGCTCTCCCCCACAGCTGAAGAAGTGCCTCTGCTACTGACTGGTGCATATACCATTCCATAAGGACCACATGGCCCTGTCTGGACAGGCAGTCCACCAAAATTTCTCTTGCCTAGAAGACTCTGAGGGTGATCTCAAAGACTACCCATTAGAGGGGGCTCCACACATAGGGAATGGGTATGTGCACATCCTTGTTGCCTGATAGCTATAGCCAATGTGTTGTCCATGGCAGTTGTAATGCTGTCTTTTAAGGTGGACATGCCTTTTATTTGTAGTGGAGTTTGATGATAAAAGATAATATAAGAGTGATTTTGACTGCATTATTGCCAATTATCAGCTTTATATACTTACATAACAATACACCGTATACCAGTCATATATTTGCAAGATATGATGGCCATGCTATTAAAGTTTGGGACCACAATGGATTTTTATAGCTCTTTTGTCAAGGAGAATGGAGCCATAATATTTGTAAAAAAATAAATCATCTATACTAAAAACAAGATGTTGACAATAACCAACTTCCCAGTTCTGTTAGACCTCCTGAAAATTTTTGGACAGAAAAGAAACTATCTTAGGGAGAAATATTAAATAAAAATTAAAAAAGTCTGAGGAGCCTAGTAACCACAACAATGAATACATTTTGCTGCAAAATATCTCCTTACCTTTAGGTTGTGATGGATATTCGGTTTTACTAAATGTAAATGGCTGTTCCACTTGGAGGAAATTATCCTCATTAAACTTGGTTTGGTCAAATTTTGTACCCTGTCCAAAAGAAAAACTAAAGATTAAAGGCATGTTGGGAATATGCTGTTATATAAAGATAACTGACTGCTTCATCAGAACTGATTAACCATTGATTGCAATCAAATGAAGATAATATATAACTATTTCTAATTTTTTATGGGCTCTCTAATTCTTGCATACTTGCTAAATTGCTTTGCCCTGGAAATTTTGATGGCTTACCATCATATTTGTCATCTGTCCAGTCGATAAAGCTGCAATCATACTCAACAATAGGTGGATATTTTAAGTGTAAGTGTTTATTTATTTGTTTTCCCAAGAAGATTTTGTATGGTAAACAAACTAGTACACTTTTCCTCCATATTTATCATATACCTTGTAATAAGAGATTGTATTATAATAATGTACAGAAAGTTATTTTAAGCAGAGACTTTTGATTTACTGTTCCCAGTGATTTGCTGTCCGTTTGATCTAGTTGGGTCTGATGGTCATGCTGTTGCCATTGAACCAAGCAGATGTAAGCTTTTCCTCTTTGAGATAAAAACTTCATGCCAAAGTTATAACTTGGATTGATGTGATTATGATTTTTAATGTAGCTTTAACAATGTTTCAATCATAATGTCTGCAGTGTGTCAGTTTATAGTGGTGTCTAGCACTGGGGCACCAAGCAATTGACATATAGTATTATGTACCACCAAGTCACATTATCCATACACCAGGACAACCAGTCCTAACAATAACCTCTTTATGCTGTAACTTGGATTGAAACATTATGTTTGAATGCAAGGCTCAAAGCTTCTGAATCGTAATCTTCATGAGGACACTCTGAGCTGAAGAGAGTTTGGGTTGACAGAAAGAGCAACTTTCTTACCTGCAAGCATAAATTAAAGCTATCAGGAAACATATCTTGTATGATAGTAACTTTATTGAAGTGTGTGCTAGTGGCTTAAATTAATTAAAACTAAGCCAGATTAAACCCAGGTTTGGTTCCAATGGAAACAGGGATTTTGGTTAAATGAGACTGAAAGATCCAATAGGTCTTTGTTACACCCAAAATCACATCTGCCATGATGCCAAAATGTGCCCAATATCATGGGATGGTAACCTTTGATAGAGATTAGGGCCAACTGTATCTCCTTGAAGAGTTAGGGAAAAAAACTGATTAAGGCCAAAGATTTGTTAGGCATATATTATGCACAGAATCATGAATGCTGTGATGCCAGAATGTGTCCAATATAATGGAGAGGTAACCTTTTCTAGAGATCTGGACCAACTGTTTCTCCTCAAAGAAAAAAAAGTTGGCCTGTTGAAGAATGAAGACACTCAGAGGGACAAAGTTATTGGTATGGCACTAGTCTCTAAAAACATTCCACTTTCCATCATAATCTTCCAGAATGGAGGGCCTTCTTGCTCTCAAGATTGTCCCAACAATCAAAGATTTAAATTGTCCATCTCACAAAGATTCCTGATAAAAGCCAAGCAAGGAGAAGAGGACAGTCTGGGCAGGAATGGAAATCCCATGACCATGGCCACTTGAGAAGATTCATGTTGGCCAGAATCTTCCTGGGGAGATGTATTGCTAGATTGAGTAGATTGGTGACCCAGGACTTGTCCCATCTGACTTGTCCCATGGCCCAAGTCTTTGGATCTGGGACTGGATAGACGAAGGTGGGTAACTTATGAAACCACATCTGACTTGTCCCATGGCCCAAGTCTTTGGATCTGGGACTGGATAGACGAAGGTGGGTAACTTATGAAACCACCTGGTCATAAAAGTTCAATCATCAGACACATCCAGTGTATGTAAATCTGAGTGAAGACTGACAGATGGTGAGACCACCCCCTTGTGAATGGCTTGACCTCTCTTGGATAGAGTTGACATTCAGTCTGCCAGGATTGTGTCTGATTCATATATTCAAATGGAGATTGTTGCACCAATGTAGAAACTGAAACAGAACACACAGGTTGTGTGATTGGTGCCTCCCTGCTTGAGGAGACAAGTAACTACAACATAATTGTTTGGCATAATGAGTACTATTTTGCTTAAGAGTGGATCTTTTTAAAGCACTGAAAACGGCTTTCATTTCTAGGATGCTGATGTGTATGGGCCCTACCCCACATACTGCTGACAGTAGTGATGTCCATCAACAGTGTGCACTGGCATTGGTACATACTGTTATTCTATTTGGGTTGCACCACTGATACAGGAGTGATTGTATCTCAGGTGTGATCATTACTGTTTGATCAAGGAGTTTTGAAAATAGACGCCATTGTGCTAACAATGTCATTTGTAACAGGTGCAGAAAAAGACAGTCAAGCAGGATTAAGTCCATTGCCACATTGAAGAAACTGAAGAATTGAAAAAAACTCAATGAAATCAAATCCTCTTGAAAACAGATTTGACCAGCTTGATGATTCTGATTACATGAACATGAGGAAGTAGTTCCAATTGTTTAAGAACTCCATACCCAGATGAACAAAGTTCTGGGATAGAAAGAGAGATAAAGCTTAAATAGAACTCACTATATGTTTCTGGAGGATGTTGTCCAGGACACTCCCATCATTGTAAATTATGTCAACAGAAACAGGGAGATGATTCAGGGCAGAACAGTGAATTCATAATGGTGTTGTGGTAGGAAAAAATGTAGAAATGTGTGGGACACAGGGCAGATAGGGCCATGAAAGTATGCTTCAGTCAGGTCAAGAATAAATGTAGAAATGTGTGGGACACAGGGCAGATAGGGCCATGATATGATTCATGATACACCTGTGCCATGTATCAATATGATTCATGATCCACCTGTGCCATGTATCAATGATTCATTATACACCTGTGCCATGTATCAATGATTCATCATACACCTGTGCCATGTATCAATGATTAATGATCCACCTGTGCCATGTATCACTGATTCATGATACACCTGTGCCATGTATCAATGATTCATGATATACCTGTGTCATGTATTAATATGATTCATGATACACCTGTGCCATGTATCAATGATTCATGATACACCTGTGTCATGTATTAATGATTCATGATACACCTGTGCCATGCATCAATGATTCATGATACACCTGTACCATGTATCAATGATTCATGATACACCTGTGTCATGTATTAATATGATTCATGATACACCTGTGCCATGTATCAGTATGATTCATGATACACCTGTGCCATGTGTCAATATAATTCATGATACACCTGTGCCAAGTAATATTTCACTTTATACAGAGTGTGTCATCAACAGGCAAGTAGTATTTCACTTTATACAGTGTGTCATCAACAGACAAGTAATATTTCGCTTTATACAGAGTGTGTCATCAACAGTCAAGTAATATTTCACTCTGTATAGAGTGTGTCATCAACAGACAAGTAATATTTCACAGAAAATTTATTTCTCAGACATCAATCATTGTCTTTTCGTGATGGTTCACAGAAAAATACTCATGTTGTCTGCAAATACACATGAACCACACTATTATTTCATTCAGGTGACATGTGTGTAGGTGTTTCATGCAGATTTGTGCATGAAATAAAATGTGCAGCTGGGTTTTTGATCCAAAATAAATAAACTGGATTAACATCAACTCTGTTTGATGGAATTAATTGTCTTTAATACATTTTGTAGATAAATTCCTGGTAATAGACTTTTCATGACTCTAAGAAATACAAGTTATTTTCCTAAGTGTCCATGACACAACCCGGAAACAGGAGAAAAGGTATGCTTAACTTTAAACAATATTCTCACCTATGTGATGAAAATATGCCCGAGATTTCATACATATCTATATACAATTTGTTATTTGCAAGAAACAGATTACTGTACAATTTAAATAATTTTTGTGCATAAATTGTTGGTTGGTAAAATGGAGACTATGCCATATTGTTCTTTTGAAACAAAAATAATACCAGATTTGTAAATCTGAGGAATGATGTAATAAGGGACTGATAATTACCTGGTTCAAAAACAAATATTTATTATAATATGTAGACATGTTGGTTTTTTTTCTACATGAGGGAGCCATGCTAGCTGAGCTGGTGGAGCATTGGATCCATAATCCAGGAGTTGCAGTTTAGTCAGCTTAGGTTGGGAAATGCACCTCAGAGGACATTTATCTCCGATATCCCTGACATAACAATGATGTCCTAATAGTGCTGTTAAAGCCAACAAAAATTTACAGAAAACTGTGCATGTTTTGTTAATGTAAGTTCATTTTTTTTTGTGGCTCTGTAAAAATATAAATTTTTAATCACACTTAAAGTTGTGGATTTGGAAAGAAGTTCTATTATATCTATTCACATGCTTGGTCTCTAAATTTTTTATCTGCAACCTTGAAACCAATACAAAAAGGTACCTCCCAAAAGAAAATTTAAATTATTTCCTTAAAAAAACTTTCCTTCAGATAATTTTAAATTGCTCTTCAAATTAGATATGAAGTTCTTAAACTGAAGTATTCAAGACTAATTAAATAATTGTGGAAAGACAGCCTCTAATTGGAATAATTGTGGAAAGACAGCCTCTAATTGGAATAATTGTGGAAAGACAGCCTCTAATTGAGATTCAATATAGATTCAGATAAGTCTTCAAGAAAAAGAAAAAAAAATAGATTTGACAAAGTTTCATAGTTTCTTATTCTAAGCTGAATTATCTGTACTAAAATTGAGTTGGGGTGTTTGTAAAAAAATTGGGTTGGGGGAGTGTTTGTAATAAAATTGGGCTGGGAGAGTGTTTGTAATAAAATTGGGTTGTGGAGTGGCTATAATAAAAGTAAGTTAGGGGGTGTGCTAGTAAATAATTGTTTGAGTGATGAATATATAAGCCCATTCACACAGACTCATGTCATGTTTCTTGGTATGTTTGACAATTATTCCCTTAAAATTAAATCATAAATATGGTACCTTCTTAAAACTTTCACCAGTTTATTTATGATTACCTTGGCTAAACATGCTATCAGATTGTTAATGAATAACTCCCATCTTGGCTTATAGTACCTGGAAAAAAGATGAAAAAGCCCTTAGAAGTCACAGATACAAGATTTTAAAGTGGAGCAATTGTGAGTAATTTGCTCACTCTCTCTCTCACACACACACACACACACACACACATATATATATATATATACACACACACACACACACACACACACACACATACATACACACAGATTACCCATGCCTCTACCTACCAATAAAGGAAGTAAGCCTAAAGTAAAATATAGCATAAATATTGTGATCTTGTGGAGTGTGAGTACAATGATAGATCAGCATGCATATTGTTATGACTCAATGGTCTTAAACTATATAACAGAAAGAAGTAAAACCAGTAGGATAAGCAAAATTGTTCAAATAATTTATTTCCCTAAAATACAAAGTCAAAATTCAAAAGACACTTAGTATTGTGAACAAGATCTCAAATAATCCTAATGGTTCAATCTCAAGTCCAAAAGTATAGAATTTTCCAAATGAATTTCAATAACCTTGAATGTCCTGATTTGTCAAAAGTTTTGAATGTCTTGATGTACCAATAGCCTTGAATGTCCTGATGTACCAATAACCTTGACTGTCTTGATGTACCAAACATGTAATCAAGAATGTCTATAAATGAGTTCACAAAAATCCCAAAATGTCAATGAGCACTTTTTAGTTCCAATTAATAATTTAAATAAATAATTCTTCTCAAATTATATTTAAACACAATAAAAAAAACTTCTACAGACTAATATTATGATAGGAATGAGGACTTTGTTCACAAAAACCTTTATATATATATATATATTCATCCACATGACTTATATCAGAACAGCACTTTTCTGAAAAATGAACGAAAAATTCCAAAATAGTCTTACCAATTTTGCTTTCCAGACTTTTAGAAAAAAAGCATCAAAAGTCAAAAAGGACAAAACTCTACCCTCAATCATGAACAATGGTCAAGAAACAATAGAAATTAAATACAAATAATATCATGTAATGATTACTATAAACTGAGTTTTTGATTGCACCCAGGTGTTACTTATAGCTTGATTTATTACATGAGTTATTGTCCTTTTTATACTTAAGAAAGGAAATAACTCATGCAAAAAATTGTGGGAGCACAAAGATTTGTGAACATGTGCATCTGTAGTGTCATGTATATTTAATCTGTATTGTGTGTTGTCTTTTCTCCATGCTTATATCACTCTGACAAATATGGCAAGAACAAACTAATTTATTGAAGGACTGGTGGCGCTAATGAGAATGAGACACAAAAGAATAAAGGGCTATAAGTCTCAACAAAAACTGAGGGATAGCAAAGTGATTTGTTGGTATGTGCATCTTCAGGTGTTGACCATAATATTTACTAGATTTCATGGCAATCCATCACTAGTTATGCTAACAAGATTGTATCAGATGGATGAACGGCTGGACATGGTGTTTACCATAAACCCCTGCCTCTATAGTGGTGGGGATAAAACAATTCACTAATGGATTTCTAATGTACCGTATAAAAATTTACTTAAAAAATATGTTTACTTTGTCCATTTGTATGAGCCATGACAGACTGTTGCTTGTAACCTATGTGTTAAGAGTACACATAGTGTGTATGTAACATAGAATCAAGTCATATAGATAATGTCACACTGACATGCTAGTTTTTATGAAGACTTATCAGTATTATCAGTTCCAGGTTTCCTCATAAGTTTCAACAAATGAAACTACAATACAAATGTCAGAGATGAGTTATAAATGCTCTCTTCACATCCTGTTGTATGACTTAAGAATATATGATGAAACAATAATCAAGGAGAGGTGGTGGTAGTAGCCTATCCTATTTTTGTACACATTCCATTTCCATAGTATTTGTACACTTTCCCTTTTCATAGTATTTGTACACATTCCCTTTCCATAGTATTTGTACACATTCCCTTTCCATAGTATTTGTACACATTCCATTTCCATAGTATTTGTACACATTCCATTTCCATAGTATTTGTACACATCCCCTTTCCATAGTATTTGTACACATTCCATTTCCATAGTATTAGTACACATTCCATTTCCATAGTATTTGTACACATCCCCTTTCCATAGTATTTGTACACATTCCATTTCCATAGTATTTGTGCACATTCCATTACCATATTATTTGTACACATTCCCTTTCCATAGTATTTGTACACTTTCCCTTTCCATAGTATTTGTACACATTCCATTTCCATAGTATCTGTACCCTGTCCCTTTCCATAGTAATCTGTAAACATTTCCTTTCTATAGTATTTGTAAACATTCTCTTTCAATAGTATTTGTACACATTCCATTTCCCTAGTATTTGTACACATTCCATTTCCATAGCATTTGTACACATTCCTTTTCCCTAGTATTTGTACACATTCCCTTTTCCTAGTATTTGTACACATTCCCTTTCCCTAGTATTTCTACACATTCCCTTTCCATAATATTTGTACACATTTCATTTCCCTAGTATTTGTACACATTCCCTTTCTATAGTATTTGTACACATTCCCTTTCCCTAGTATTTGTACACATTCTATTTCCATAGTATTTGTACACATTCCCTTTCCCTAGTATTTGTACACATTCCCTTTCCATAGTAATCCGTAAACATTTCCTTTCTATAGTATTTGTAAACATTCTCTTTCAATAGTATTTGTACACATTCCCTTTCCATAGTATTTGTACACTTTCCCTTTCCATAGTATTTGTACACATTCCTTTTCCCTAGTATTTGTACACATTCCCTTTCCATAGTATTTGTACACATTCCCGTACCCTAGTATTTGTACACATTCCCTTTCCCTAGTATTTGTACACTTTCCCTTTCCATAGTATTTGTATACATTCCTTTTCCCTAGTATTTGTACACATTCCACTTCCATAGTATTTGTACACTTTCCCTTTCCATAGTATTTGTACACAATCCCTTTCCATAGTATTTGTACACATTCCCTTTCCCTAGTATTTGTACACATTCCCTTTCCCTAGTATTTGTACACATTTCCTTTCCCTAATATTTGTATTTGTACACATTCCCTTTCCCTAGTATTTGTACATTCCCTTCCATATTATTTGTACACATTCCATTTGCATAGTATTTGTATACATTCCCTTTCCCTAGTATTTGTACACATTCCCTTTCCCTAGTATTTGTACACATTCCATTTCCATAGTATTTGTACACATTTCCTTTCCATAGTATTTGTACACATTCCCTTTCCATAGTATTACACTAATCTCTTCATTCAATGACTTCATGATAATTTATTAATTATATTTTATAGTTAATTAGTAAACCAGAGTATCTACTTTCAAGAGGAACTATTAGAATTCTAGGAATGTTTAATTGCTGTAAATGTTCAGGTGAGTCCCCAGCACCAAAGCCTACCCTGCTATTAGTCCTGACCACTGCTTGGCAGCATAGTCTCGAATCTAAAAGTACAAAAAAATATAGATCATTATAGATCAGTAATATATTTTAGTCCAAAGTGAAAAATATTTTTTTCTCTCAATTGGGAAGAAACATTTAAATTTCACTTCTATTGATTCACATATTCCTCATATTGCCTGTCACATTTTACACAATTCTGGTAATTGTTTTTCTTTGAAATCTGACATGAAAAAGTATAAATTTAAAGTGTTTGTTTTAATTTAATATTTGTTTTATGCAAAGTAAAACTGATGATATTGAGTATCTTATTACTATGATACCATATTGATAAAAGAAGTTTGGTGACCACCATGCCATTTTATGTCTGATGTATCCAATTTTTAAATTATTTCAATATTTAAATTTCTGAATATAAAAAAGCTTGAGTTCAACCTTAAGGGAATAGACTGTGACATTGAGTATTCTTCAAATTGAGTACTCAAGCTTTTTATATCCAGAACCATATACCCAAAGCTCTGTGGGCAGCCATTATAACTTGGGAATTAATCCTGGGACATCCCAAGGA
>JAEAOA010000665.1:1490000-1650000 GCA_016746295.1 Potamilus streckersoni | reverse complement strand
CAAGTCTATTTAACATCTATAGGCATCAAGACTATTTAACATCTGTAGGCATCAAGTCTATTGAACATCTGTAGGTATCAAGTATATTTAACATCTATAGGTATCAAGTCTATTTAACATCTGTAGGCATCAAGTCTATTTAACATCTATAGGTATCAAGTCTATTTAACATCTATAGGTATCATGTCTATTTAACATCTATAGGTGTCAAGTCTATTTTACATCTGTAGACATCAAGTATATTTAACATCTGTAGGTATCAAGTATATTTAACATCTATAGGTATCAAGTCTATTTAACATCTGTAGGCATCAAGTCTATTTAACATCTATAGGTATCAAGTCTATTTAACATCTGTAGGCATCAAGTCTATTTAACATCTATAGGAATCAAGTCTATTGAACATCTGTAGGCATCAAGTCTATTTAACATCTATAGGCATCAAGACTATTTAACATCTATAGGTATCAAGTTTATTTAACATCTGTAGGCATCAAGTCTATTTAACATCTGTAGGCATCAAGTCTATTTAGCATCTATAGGTATCAAGTTTATTTAACATCTATAGGCATCAAGTCTATTTAACATCTGTAGGCATCAAGTCTATTTAACATCTATAGGTATCAAGTCTATTGAACATCTATAGGCATCAAGTCTATTTAACATCTGTAGGTATCAAGACTATTTAACATCTGTAGGCATCAAGTCTATTTAACATCTATAGGCATCAAGTCTATTTAACATCTGTAGGTATCAAGTCTATTTAACATCTGTAGGCATCAAGTCTATTTAACATCTATAGGTATCAAGTTCATTTAACATCTATAGGCATCAAGTCTATTTAACATCTGTAGGCATCAAGTCTATTTAACATCTGTAGGCATCAAGTCTATTTAACATCTATTGGTATCAAGTTCATTTAACATCTATAGGCATCAAGTCTATTTAACATCTGTAGGCATCAAGTCTATTTAACATCTGTAGGCATCAAGTCTATTTAACATCTATAGGTATCAAGTCTATTTAACATCTGTAGGCATCAAGTCTATTTAACATCTGTAGGCATCACATTTATTTAACATCTGTAGCCATCAATTTTATTTAACATCTATAAGTATCAAGTCTATTGAAAATCTATAGGCATCAAGTCTATTTAACATCTGTAGGTATCAAGACTATTTAACATCTGTAGGCATCAAGTCTATTTAACATCTATAGGCATCAAGTCTATTTAACATCTATAGGTATCAAGTCTATTTAACATCTGTAGGCATCAAGTCTATTTAACAGCTATAGGCATCAAGTCTATTTAACATCTATAGGTATCAAGTCTATTTAACATCTGTAGGCATCAAGTCTATTTAACATCTAATACTCATGAATGTCCTCCATAGGTATCAGGTCTATTTAATATATAATAATAGTGAATGTCCCCCATATGTATTGGATTCATTTAATATCTAAAATGTCCCCCATATGCTATATACCAAGACTATTCAGAATCTAATAATGATTTATGAATTCTCCCCCAGTTCTATATTAGTACCAACATTGATAGACAAAGGATACATGCTTTGGACTTAGTAGACATAATTGCTGTATACATCAAAGACATAAAAAAGCATAATTACTGTAGCTTTATGGAGTCATTGTTGTTGTATGCACTTGCTATTTCCACATAGTACATAATAGATAGGATCTGGAGGCTGTTCCTTGTCACATCAACCAAATCGTACCTGAAAATATCAAAATGACAGATATCCATGTATCCAGACTTTCCAATGGCAAAACTTCAATTCAGTCTAATACTGGACCTGGAGAGACTGGAAAATCAACACTCCACATAAATTCTACCAGGGATATTTTGTATAAAGCAGTCATCTAAAACCTAACACTATAATCAGCCATGTAATTTGCTCATTAATTTCATCCTAAATCTGCAACTTCCTTGGGAAAAAGAATGTGGTGGTAATACAAGTATAAAAATAACAACAAGTATAAAAGGTGTATCATAATTTTGGTTGAAATGCAATATTCCTTAGTAGAGTCACACTAAGGATAGAAATGTCAGTAGGATGGACAATCAGGGGCCATAACTCTTCTAAATGGACATGTGGAACAATTGAAATTAAACTCATTTAAGGTCTTGTCAATATAAAACTGCAAACCAAATATGGTTCAAATCCAAAACAACTTATTAAAATTATGTTATGGAAACCAAAGTAAGACGGAACAGCAATCAAGGACCATAACTCCTGTAAATGATGCCGTAGATTGATGGAAATTAAAATAACTTCAGATATGAAATTCACTGTGAAGCAACACAACACTATTTTAAAATGGACAATGCACATACAAATATGTATGAGGTCAATAATATTATGAAATACACAAGGAGAAGTGTTCACTGAAAAACCATGCATACTGATTTTTGTGGATTATTATGTAGAATATCATTCTCACATGCATAATCATCATATATCTATAATAATAATAATAATCGGGAAAACAAAACTTGTTAAGAAACAAAATTACTTATTGGCAAATGTAGTTCCAGTCAACTTATGATTTAAACTGTCTATGAATGTATTAAATAAAAAAGATGAAAGACCACTTTCTTGACTCGCTTCATTGGAAAGATGGAAGAAATAAAAAACTGCTCTTCCCCAACAAATAAGCCAACAATTTGCCAATACAATTAACAAGGGTATAAACTATACAGATATGTATTTGGTTCTCAAGTAACTTTAAAAAAGTCTGATGACTGACCATACCCAATGCTTCACAAGCATTTACAGAACACAGGGCCACCATGTTCTAAATAATAATACGTGTACAGTTTCTTTAAAATTATAGTGGTATAAGTCTGCTGAGTGTTGTTTCTTAAAAACATAATGGATTAAGTTAGTTCAGTACTGTTTTGGAGAAATTAATGGACAGACAGTTCAATATTTAAATCATAAAAAGAACATTAAGCCTGAATTTGACATTTATAATGATCTATATATGAATAATCTGATCGTGGACATTTACTCCTCTACACTCATCAATTGGATCATGTAGAGAGAGGCTATGTTCTGTAGATGCTTGTAAAGCATTGGGTATGGCCAGTCATCAGACTTTAGTTGATTTTGGCCAACTGCATACCATTATTTCTTCTAGGCTTTATCCTTGTCAGAAGAAGTATAAAACCAGAAGAAATGATAGTATGCTGTTGGCCCAGATGAAATGATGGTATGCAGTTGGCCTAGAAGAAATTATAGTATGCAGTTGGCCCAGAAGAAATGATAGTACACAGTTGGCCCAGATGAAATGATAGTATGCAGTTGGTGGCCCAGATGAAATGATACTATGCAGTTGGCCCAGAAGAAATGATAGTATGCAGTTAGCCCAGAAGAAATTATAGTATGCAGTTGGTGGCCCAAAAGAAATAATAGTATGCAGTTGGCCCAGAATGATAGTATGAAGATGGCCCAGATGAAATGATAGTGTGCAGTTGGCCCAGATGAAATGATGGTATGCAGTTGGCCCAGAAGAAATGATAGTATGCAGTTGGCCCAGATGAAATGATAGTATGCAGTTGGCCCAGATGAAATGATAGTATGCAGTTGGTCCAGATGAAATGATAGTATGCAGTTGGTGGTCCAGATGAAATGATAGTATGCAGTTGGCCCAGATGAAATGATAGTATGCAGTTGGTGGTCCAGATGAAATGATAGTATGCAGTTGGTGGCCCTGATGAAATGATAGTATGCAGTTGGCCCAGATGAAATGATAGTATGCAGTTGGCCCAGATGAAATGATAGTATGCAGTTGGCCCAGATGAAATGATAGTATGCAGTTGGCTCAGATAAAATGATAGTATGCAGTTGGCCCAGATGAAATGATAGTATGCAGTTGGCCCAGATGAAATGATAGTATGCAGTTGGCCCAGATGAAATGATAGTATGCAGTTGGTGGCCCTGATGAAATGATAGTATGCAGTTGGCCCAGATGAAATGATAGGATGCAGTTGGTGGCCAAGATGAAATGATAGTATGCAGTTGGCCCAGATCAAATGATAGTATGCAGTTGGCCACAGATGATAAAATAGTATGCAGTTGGCCCAGATGAAATGATAGTATGCAGTTGGCTCAGATAAAATGATAGTATGCAGTTGGCCCAGATGAAATGATAGTATGCAGTTGGCCCAGAAGAAATGGTATGCAATTGCCTCAGATGAAATGATAGTATGCAGTTGGCCCAGTTGAAATGATAGTATGCAGTTGGTGGCCCAAATCAAATGATAGTATGCAGTTGGCCCAGATGAAATGATAGTATGCAGTTGGCCCAGATCAAATGATAGTATGCAGTTGGCCCAGATGAAATGATAGTATGCAGTTGGTGGCCCTGATGAAATGATAGTATGCAGTTGGCCCAGATGAAATAATAGTATGCAGTTGATGGCCCAGATGAAATGATAGTATGCAGTTGGCCCAGATGAAATGATAGTATGCAGTTGGCCCAGATGAAATGATAGTATGCAGTTGGCCCAGATGAAATGATAGTATTCAGTTGGCCCAGATGAAATGATAGTATGCAGTTGGCCCAGATGAAATGATAGTATGCAGTTGGTGGCCCTGCTGAAATGATAGTATGCAGTTGTCTCAGATGAAATGATGGTATGCAGTTGGTGGCCCAGATGAAATTATAGTATGCAGTTGGCCCAGAAGAAATGATAGTATGCAGTTGGCCCAGATGAAATGACAGTATGCAGTTGGTGGCCCAGATGAAATGATAGTATGCAGTTGGCCCAGATGAAATGATGGTATGCAGTTGGCCCAGATGAAATGATGGTATGCAGTTGGCCCAGATGAAATGATGGTATGCAGTTGGCCTAGATGAAATGATGGTATGCAGTTGGCCCAGAAGAAATGATATTATGCAGTTGGCCTAGAGGAAATGATAGTATGCAGTTAGCCCAGATGAAATGATGGTATGCAGTAGGGTATGCCCAGATGAAATGATAGTATGCAGTTGTCCCAGAAAAAATAATAGAATGCAATTGGCCCAGAAGAAATGATGGTATGCAGTTGGCCCAGATGAGATGGTATGCAGTTGACCCAGATGGAATGATAGTATGCAGTTGGCCCAGATGAAATGATGGTATGCAGTTGGCCCAGAGGAAATGATAGTATGCAGTTGGCTCAGATGAAATGATGGCATGCAGTTGGCCCAGATGAAATGATGGTATGCAGTTGGACCAGAAGAAAAGATAGTATGCAGTTGGCCTAGAAGAAATGATAGTATGCAGTTGGCCCAGATGAAATGATGGTATGCAGTTGGCCCAGATGAAATGATAGTATGCTGTTGGCCCAGATAAAATGATAGTATGCAGTTGGACCAGTTGAAATGATAGTATGCAGTTGGCCCAGATTTAATGATAGTATGCAGTTAGCCTAGAAGAAATGATAGTATGCAGTTGGCCCAGAAGAAATGATAGTATGCAGTTGGCCCAGAAGAAATGATGGTATGCAGTTGGCCCAGATGAAATGATAGTATGCAGTTGGCCCAGATGAAATGATAGTATGCAGTTGGCCAAAAACACACTCCTGGGGATGATTGAACTTCTCACAAACAGGTCAGAGAGTGTTTTGTTACTGTGCCTGTCAACTTTAGAGATGAACTCAAGGCCACCATCAATGGAATCCTGAAACATGAAGACCCATATCCAATAAAAGACATCAACATAAGTGTGATCATGACTATGGTCTTGGACATCATGGCACAAGGAAGATGAACTTTGCTCCTACCATGACCTCCGCATCACAAGCCCATACTACCCGACCATACCTCAATACATGGAAACATCCCAATATGGCCAATATAACCAACAAGATCTGATTATCACCAAGTGCACCAGCCTTAATAGTGTCCTAATCACTCACATAGTACTGAATGTGACATGGATCATTTCTTGATATGCAGTAAGGTAAGACCGCAACCAAAACATCTGCACTACTTGAAACACAAAGGAATCCAAAGCTAGCACCAAAGCTGATTTTCTGTAATCACAGCAGTAAAATGATGCTCTGCAACAAGCTCTCCACTGCAGCAGCCCTGATAATGTGTCTACTGAAATCACAGCCATGTATGTGACAAAAAGCAAAACAAGACTAATGATCGGTTTAAGGCAAGCTCTATTGAAATATTCTCATTCATTAAGGCCAAATTCATTGCCCTTGCCAACCAAAAGAATGCACAAGTCAGATTTTACATGCACTGTGAGCATCCAGAAGAAATGTGCAATAGATTGCAAGATGCTGTGCAGGTGATAATTGGCAGCTGCTATGACAGAGTATTCAGACATTGGTGGATACATGAAATATCTGAACAGTAGGATGAAGACAAAAGATCTACTCTAAAGGTTACCGGCCACACTCCAATATTTTCTTGTTTAGATCAGATTTGCATTACATGATTAACAGTGGTTATACTCACACAATAAGAACAAAAAAATTTTCAAGTGTAAAGAAGATATAATAATTTAATTACTCAAAAAGATGTATACAATGCAGTTACTACCTCTTAGCTATGATTTCACACCTACAGAGGATACCAGCTGGAAATAACACATTTATCCCCACAAGACGAAATACATGCTTCTTGTTGTCAAAAAAAAAACACATTACAAACCATGGATAAGGAACATATAATGAAACCAATAAAAACTAATTTACTGTTCAGCCTTATATTGATATGCAGAAGACTTAAATTGAGAATGTTATTGTGCAGATGCACATATTTTTTAGCATAAAAAATGTATATAAATATTTTAATTAGAACAAGCAAGATATGTGTGCTTGTGTTTTCTTTCTTATATATGTATGTTGCAAAGTATGATTATTTTCTTTGTAAGAATATAAATTTCATTTAAATTTAGATTTTTTTTTTCTAAAACCTATTCCTAAAACATATCTTACATACTTGTTGTTTTTTAAGAAAAATTGTTCAAACTATTGTTAAGTTAAGCCAAATTGTCCTTCTAGTTGGGCCGAATTGTCTTGGGCCAAATTGACTATAATGCCACATTAATGATAAAACTTTCCCATCCCCTCACCCTATTCTATCTAACAGCTTGAATTCACTTTTTTCTGGTAAACAGGGTCTTTTGGAAAAAAAGAATCCTTTTTTCCATCATCATTCTTTTGGTCACATCCATATACAACAGTGCATCATATTTGCTGTACAAAAGGATGATCATAAGATATATCACATAGACATTTACATCTGGAAATTACACACTTGATTGGCTAGGTTGAATAGAAGGGATAAGTGTATGTCATATCTGTGTTTGGCACATGGAAACTACTGATTGTTGACGGAGATTGCTGAATATTTTCATTTACAAAAGAGGATTTTTAAGTCTAATTAAGCATTTTAATGATATGCATATATAACAAATGTGTTTTGTTTATGACTATAATAATATCACACATTTGTACAATACAGGTGGCCAGTGACCTTTAAAACAGCCCCTCTAAACTCAGCTTCAGGATACATCATCAATGAGCATGACAAGCAGATGGTACACTGGTAAGAATACTCCACGGAAAAACACTATCAATGATATAGTCCTCAATGACACTAAATAGAATACTGCTCAGAGCTGTACTCACTGCAAAACATTGTCAATGATACAGTCCTGGATGCCACTGGATAGAATACTACTCAGAGCTGTACTCACTGCAAAACATTGTCAATGATACAGTCCTGGATGCCACTGGATAGAATACTGCTCAGAGCTGTACTCACTGCAAAACATTGTCAATGATACAGTCCTCAATGCCACTGGATAGAATACTGCTCAGAGCTGTACTCACTGCAAAACATTGTCAATGATACAGTCCTCAATGCCACTGGATAGAATACTGCTCAGAGCTGTACTCACTGCAAAACATTGTCAATGATACAGTCCTCAATGCCACTGGATAGAATACTGCTCAGAGCTGTACTCACTGCAAAACATTGTCAATGATACAGTCCTCAAAGCCACTGGATAGAATTCCAGGCTTTAGGTAGATCAAGGTTTTGAGCCCCTATCCATCTATGCACCTTTCAAATTTAAGTAAGCAATAGCGTTATAAGCTAAGACCTTTCAGATGTAACACTCTTCAGGTGTAATCGACTTCAGGTGTGATAGTTTATGGTGTAAAAGACTTCAGATGTGATAGAATTTAGGCACAATAGTGTTCAGGTATAATAGTCTCCAGGACTGATAGTTTTAAGTTGTAACAGACATTAGGTCTCAAAATCTTTAGGTATGATAATGTGTTAAGGTTCCATAGTCTTCAGGTGTGATAGTCTTTTGGTGTAATAGTATTCAGATGTAATAATTTTCATTATTCATATGTGATAGTCTTTAGGTTAAATAGTCTTCAATGTGATAGTCTTTATGCATAATAATCTTGTAGTGTAATAGTCTTCATTATTCACATATGAAAGTCTTTAGATTTAATAGTCTCTAGATTTAATAGTCTTCAATGTGATAGTCTTTTGGTGTAATGATCTTCGCATGTAGTGCAATAATCTATTACTTCCATTTTGCTACTTGCAGTAGTAATGGAAGGTTGTCTGGTATCCTATAAAATATGTGTGTGCCTGTACATAACAGATTTTGTAAAACTCTATTAAAAAAGTGCCAGGACAATGGAGAATGTAAGGTGAAGGTCAGTTCCTTACCTGAAAAGAGTATTATTCTGCAGACTGGCACTGGCTGAGGCTTTTACTAGATAACTCCAGGCTTGGTAAAGGTCAGAAGTATTGTACCATATCTACAATAACATTGATCAATCCAGACAAGATAAACAACATACTAGTGACAACATATTGTGTTGTAGAAATATCTGTACATCATTAAAATATAAAAATAAATTGCTGGAACTATATGCTTGTTCTGTGGCAGAGACATGTATATTCTCATATCAAAAGTATTTCAACAAACTTTCTGCCACATGAAGTACTTCTAGGCGCATGCCAAATTTGTATAGATAGAGATGCATACATTGATCTTGTATAAATAACATGTAGGCCCCTCTGAAAGATGCCTGGATGTTACTGGAAACATTGATGATGTCTTGCTGTGAATGATTGCCACATACTATTATTGGAAATAAAATTTATAAAATTTTCTTCACACATTTGCTATTAGGTTAATGTCTGGGTACATCATTATGTTAGAATGTTGTTACATTTCCACTGCATCATGTTTAAAGGTTGGTGTCTATATTATCATTCTAAAATATTCTAGTGAGAACTGCCACAAGTTTTCTACAAGAACTGCAAGAACAAATTTTTAGTTTTTATTGTTATTTACTGGGACAAAGATGCCCATGCCATTGTACATAAACCAACTCCAAAATGTTACATTTGCAAAGCATGAAGGTTTGTACGTGGGGCCAATTTCTCCTTATCTCAACACAAAAGGTGTATCCTACTGTCTTTACCAATCACTATCAGAATTTGTCTGAGAAAATTGACCCTCTTAAATAATTATATACTGTCATATGCAATTTAGAACAAAACTAGGCCTTTCTTTTAGGTCACAATTTTCCTCTCCTAATTTTATTTTCTATGAATTTTCAAAATTCTATTCTCATTTGATTCAGATAATTTCCAAGGTGTACTGTCATTAATAGCACATGTATTTGTAACATCCATTAAAGATTTCCTGAGCTTGTTTTCAACAATATGTAACAGGCGACGGTCCATCCAGTATCACTTTTATTAGGTCTTCTACTTTATGACCTATTTCATATTGAATTACTAGTTTTATTACTACTTTGAAATTTTGCATAGTAAAGTGATTTGTTCCAAATATTTTTTGAATTCTTGGCACACTAAAGTTCTCCCTGAATAACAGAACTATTATTTTTGTTCTTTTTTTTCCTTTCTAACTATTTTCATTTGCAGAACAAATGCAAATAAAAGAAACATAATTCTTCTTTTGCAAAGAGAAAAAAGGAGACTACTTTCAGGATGGTATACAATATAATTATGTACAGTTACAGTAAATGCTGTTTCTAATTCAAAATGTTATAGAATATATGTACAGTAAAATACCAATATAAAAAATTTCATGAAATCCAAAATCATTTCTTGCATTTAAAATTCTTTTTTATCATGTGCACATTATGCTCAATGGCTATGCTATGTAAATTCACTAATATTAAATGTATACATGGGCTATGTGAATTCACTAATATTAAATGTATACATGGGCTATGTGAATTCACTAATATTAAATGTATACATGGGCTATGTAAATTCACTAATATTAAATGTATACATGGGCTATGTGAATTCACTAATATTAAATGTATACATGGTCTATGTGAATTCACTAATATTAAATGTATACATGGTTTATGTAAATTCACTAATATTAAATGTATACATGGTCTATGTAAATTCACTAATATTAAATGTATACATGGGCTATGTGAATTTACTAATATTAAATGTATACATGGTCTATGTAAATTCACTAATATTAAATGTATACATGGGCTATGTGAATTTACTAATATTAAATGTATACATGGTCTATGTAAATTCACTAATATTAAATGTATACATGGTCTATGTAAATTCACTAATATTAAATGTATACATGGGCTATGTAAATTCACTAATATTAAATGTATACATGGGCTATGTGAATTCACTAATATTAAATGTATACATGGTCTATGTAAATTCACTAATATTAAATGTATACATGGGCTATGTGAATTCACTAATATTAAATGTATAAATGGGCTATGTAAATTCACTAATATTAAATGTATACATGGTCTATGTGAATTCACTAATATTAAATGTATACATGGGCTATGTGAATTCACTAATATTAAATGTATACATGGGCTATGTGAATTCACTAATATTAAATGTATACATGGGCTATGTAAATTCACTAATATTAAATGTATACATGGGCTATGTGAATTCAACTAATATTAAATGTATACATGGGCTATGGAAATTCACTAATATTAAATGTATACATGGTCTATGTAAATTCACTAATATTAAATATATACATGGTCTATGTGAATTCACTAATATTAAATGTATACATGGTCTATGTAAATTCACTAATATTAAATGTATACATGGTCTATGTAAATTCACTAATATTAAATGTATACATGGGCTATGTGAATTTACTAATATTAAATGTATACATGGTCTATGTAAATTCACTAATATTAAATGTATACATGGGCTATGTGAATTTACTAATATTAAATGTATACATGGTCTATGTAAATTCACTAATATTAAATGTATACATGGTCTATGTAAATTCACTAATATTAAATGTATACATGGGCTATGTAAATTCACTAATATTAAATGTATACATGGGCTATGTGAATTCACTAATATTAAATGTATACATGGTCTATGTAAATTCACTAATATTAAATGTATACATGGGCTATGTGAATTCACTAATATTAAATGTATACATGGGCTATGTAAATTCACTAATATTAAATGTATACATGGTCTATGTGAATTCACTAATATTAAATGTATACATGGGCTATGTGAATTCACTAATATTAAATGTATACATGGGCTATGTGAATTCACTAATATTAAATGTATACATGGGCTATGTAAATTCACTAATATTAAATGTATACATGGGCTATGTGAATTCAACTAATATTAAATGTATACATGGGCTATGGAAATTCACTAATATTAAATGAATACATGGGCTATGCGAATTCACTAATATTAAATGCATACATGGGCTATGCGAATTCACTAATATTAAATGTATACATGGGCAATGTGAATTCACTAATATTAAATTTATACATAATGTATGTGAATACACTAGGTATTTTATATATATATATATATATATATATATATATATATATATATATATATATATATATATATATATATATATATATATATTGTATTGTACATTATGCTCCATGGGATATGTGAATTCACTAGGTATTGAATTTATACATAGGGGTAACTGAATTCACTAGGTATTAAATGTGTACATGGGGTATATGAATTTACAAGGTTATGCTAAATAAGTGTGTGTGGATTCACTAGTTATTAAACATATATCTGTTGTAAATATGTATACTAACCATGGTTTACAGTATGTGTAATCATAAATGAATATATATTGTTATATTTTTGTTGCACACTTTACCAAAGATGCCATAATTAGAGCTACAATAGTAAACTATAATTTTAGTGAACATAATATATTTTATTCACTTGACTGATTAAAGCCCATTTAATGGCATGCATTAGGACATCCTTCCATTGAATGGCATGCATTAGGACATCCTTCCATTGAATGGCATGCATTAGGACATCAGTCCATTGAATGGCATACATTAAGACATCCTTCCATTGAATGGCATGCATTGGGACATCAGTCCATTGAATGGCATGCATTAAGACATCCTTCCATTGAAAGGCATGCATTAGGACATCAGTCCATTGAATGGCATGCATTAGGACATCAGTCCATTGAATGGCATGCATTAGGACATCTGTCCATCAAATGGCATGCATTAGGACATCAGTCCATTGAATGGCATGCATTGGGACATCAGTCCATTGAATGGCATGCATTAAGACATCCTTCCATTGCATGACATGCATTAGGACATCAGTCCATTGAATGGCATGCATTAGGACATCAGTCCATTGAATGGCATGCATTAGGACATCAGTCCATCAAATGGCATGCATTAAGTCATCAGTCCATTGAATGGCATGCATTGGGACATCAGTCCATTGAATGACATGCATTAGGACATCAATCCATCAAATGGCATGCATTAAGTCATCAGTCCATTGAATGGCATGCATTAGGACATCAGTCCATTGAATGGCATGCATTAGGACATCAGTCCATTGAATGGCATGCGTTGGGACATCCTTCCATTGAATGGCATGCATTAGGACATCAGTCCATCAAATGGCATGCATAAAGTCACCAATCCAATAAATGGCATGCATTAAGACATCCTTCCATTGAATGGCATGCATTAGGACATCAGTCCATTGAATGGCATGCATTAAGTCATCAGTCCATTGAATGGCATGCATTAGGACATCAGTCCATTGAATGGCATGCATTAGGACATCAGTCCATTGAATGGCATGCATTAGGACATCAGTCCATTGAATGGCATGCATTAAGACATCCTTCCATTGAATGGCATGCATTAGGACATCAGTCCATTGAATGGCATGCATTAGGACATCAGTCCATCAAATGGCATGCAATAAGTCATCAGTCCATTGAATGACATGCATTGGGACATCCATCCATTGAATGGCATGCATTAGGACATCAGTCCATTGAATGACATGCATTAGGACATCAGTCCATTGAATGGCATGCATTAGGACATCAGTCCATCAAATGGCATGCAATAAGTCATCAGTCCATTGAATGACATGCATTGGGACATCCATCCATTGAATGGCATGCATTAGGACATCAGTCCATTGAATGACATGCATTAGGACATCTGTCCATTGAATGGCATGCATTAAGTCATCAGTCCATTGAAGGCATGCATTAGGACATCAGTCCATTGAATGGCATGCATTAAGTCATCAGTCCATTGAAGGCATGCATTAGGACTTCAGTCCATTGAATGACATGCTTTAAAACTTAAGTACACTGAATGGCATGCATTAAGACAGATGTCCATTGAATGGCATGCATTAGGACATCAGTCCATTGAATGGCATGCATTAAGAACAGATGTCCATTGAATGGCATGCATTAGGACATCAGTCCATTGAATGGCATGCATTAAGAACAGATGTCCATTGAATGGCATGCATTAAGACTGAAGTCCAAGTATCAGTGTCATCAAATGATGTTGGAACATTCAAATATTAAACGTCATGTGCAATAGGCATATTACGGAGAAAAGCAGTGCATTACACATGAGAAATGTTTTATCCAATTACTTTGTTGCAATTCACATTGGTTTTCTAATAAAGAATTAATGAAAATCTTGTGTACAAGTAGTACAGCAATAATTCAGAATTAGAACATCTCTATATATATCATTCATACTGTAGTACTTTCAAACACTTGTGGACAATTAATTGGTCATTAAGAAAATTTATAAATCAGTGGGGAAAAAATTATATGATATTTTCTGTTTTGTTTTTATGATTCTTTCTAAATGTGTATCAACAGTAATTTGCTGAATAAGGGGAATTGTTTGGCCAGAGCTGTCTTAGTTGGCTTTAAATTCCCTTTTTGCTCATGTGACACATAAAATTTTCCCTTAATGTGTTGTTGGTCAGATTGAATGTAATACAATATTTTAGGTTTAGTTCTATTCATTATGTAGAAACTAGAAACTAAAGTTGATTTAATACTATTCTTACCTTATGATTGAGTGGGGGGATGAGGCGTGGACGGGTGGTGAGTACCACATCAAAGCTGTGACCATCAAAATTTCCAGTGTTGTTATACACACTTTTCTGGATGAAAATAGGATTAATAGTTTCATGAAATATTGAACAACTATACAATGATGATATTGTCATTAGATACCATCAGATGTCTATTATAGTTCATACTCACCACCACCTGTTTTTGTCCCATATATGTCTATGCTGGGCCAGCACCTCTGTATGTTCTATATATGTCTATACTGAGCCAACACCTGTGTTTGTCCCATATATGCCAATGCTGAGACAGCAGCTGTGTATGCCCCATATATGCCAATATTAAGTCTGCACTTATGTTTATCCCACATAAGCATATGCTGAGCCAGCACCTGTTTATGCCCCATACATGTCTATGCTGGGCCAGCACCTGTGTATGCCCCATATACTGCTATGCTGGGCTAACACCTGTGTTTGTCCCATATGTGCCTATGCTGGGCTAACACATGAGTATGCCACATATATGCCTATGCTGATGATGTTATCCATGCTATTAAAGGAAAAAAAAAAAGTCTGGTGCAAAACAAATACTGCATGACTAGATATTGTAAATTCAACATTTTTTTGTGGTTTATCAATTTTTGTGGATTTCATGGTTGCTACAAACCATGAATTTGAAGATATACATTAAACAATTATCCTATTGTGGAAACAGTAGGATTCCTTCCAAACTATAGGGATCCTTTCCCAATCCATAAATTTAAATACTGATAAAAATGCTATCTTTTTTACATAAAAAAACCCAAATTTATATTAATTAAAATAAATGAATTCACAGTACTTATATTTATTAAATCAGCTATAATTATGCAAACATGTGCATTTCTATTATTTACAACATGTATTTCTATGAATTACATCATAATATAATTACTCTCTCTTAATATAAATATATATATATAGATTTATGCAAGTGATAATTAGAGTAGTTTGATTTGTATTCAGCCATTCCTTCTCATGTAGGTCATGCAAAAGTAGGGTTGATATCATGCATATATTTGCCATACAAAACAACTCTCTGCAATATCTAAGAACTACAGCATGCCAAAAAGTCACAGACACAGAATTATCAGCTTGTTTGACCTTTTAATAGAATAAATATTTTCACATTGTCTACTTGATGGAAATGTACTGTGGTGTGTGTGCATTGTGCACAAAGTCTACTTGATGGAAATGTACTGTGGTGTGTGTGTGCATTGTGCACATAGTCTACTTGATGGAAGTGTACTGTGGTGTGTGTGCATTGTGCACATAGTCTACTTGATGGAAATGTACTGTGGTGTGTGTGCATTGTGCACATAGTCTACTTGATGGAAATGTACTGTGGTGTGTGTGCATTGTGCACATAGTCTACTTGATGGAAATGTACTGAGGTGTGTATGCATTGTGCACATAGTCAACTTGATGGAATTGTACTGTGATGTGTGTGCATACAGAAGGCACAATATAATTGCTCCAAACCGTACAAGCAAAATATATGCACACCAGTATCTATTTGGTGTGTGGACTGGGCACTCATGAATATTCCATTGCAAGATCAAACAGACTGGTTATTCTTAATATCCTATACCTACATATACCCATGACTTGAGCCTAGGTCTTTTGAGAAGCCAGAGTTTCCTGCTGCGAGTTGGCCCTGCATTATACACTGTATCCTGTTGTACCGAATATTAGCTCTCAATCAGGAAAAGATGTATGAACTTCTGACAATTTGTGCAGGAAATTTTCATGCTGTGCTTTTGTGACACACACAAAGAATGACAATCTATAATCGTTTAATCTGGTGAAATTTCCACATTGTTAAATTTTGGTGAATTTCAGTTTAGCTAAAAATATAATTACCATGTGGTGTTTATTTAATACTTGCCTACAGGAATATCAGCATTTGAACAAAGGAAGTAAACAGAAAACAATTTAATGACTGGCAAAGCTTGGAAAGATATTAAATTCTTTGCCAACACATTTATCTTAGTTCAATTTCTGCATGTATAATACCCAAACCTGAAACATATCCTGCATCAAATTTGCCAACTGTGTGTAATATACCTACATGTCACTCACTGCAGCCAGACACAAGGTATGATCAAAAACTATAGCAAAATGTATGTTATCAGCTGCATGAGTAATTAACACATGTACTTTGTACGCTAAATCTCTGCAAAAGATAGCCAACAATTGTGATTCAAATGACAAAAATTTAAAAAGTAATTGTGGATTATGTTATTAAATTGCCTGTGAAACCTTTAATTAAAGAACAAAAACTTTTAAATCACTGGCAAGAGCATAGTTATTTTCTTAAATTATAAGTATAGATAGACATTACAATGTAGAAAATGGGATACAAATTAGTTTTCTTATCATAGATTTATTAGCATGCACATTGCATTACTTGATCATGATAATGCCATGGCATTTTTAGCATCAAGATTATGTCATGGCATTTTTTGCATCAAGATAATGTCATGGCATTTTTAGCATCAAGATAATGCCATGGCACTTTTAGCATCAAGATAATGTCATGGCATTTTTTGCATCAAGATAATGCCATGACATTTTTAGCATCAAGATAATGCCATGGCATTTTTAGCATCAAGATAATGCCATGGCATTTTTAGCATCAAGATAATGCCATGGCATTTTTTGCATCAAGATAATGCCATGGCAGTTTAGCATCAAGATAATACCATGGCATTTTTAGCATCAAGATAATGGCATGGTATTTTTAGCATCAAGACAATGCCATGGCATTTTTTGCATCAAGATAATGCCATGGCATTTTTAGCATCAAGATAATGGCATGGTATTTTTAGCATCAAGATAATGGCATGGCATTTTTAGCATCAAGATAATGCCATGGCATTTTTAGCATCAAGATAATGCCAAGGCATTTTTAGCATCAAGAAGACAAGCAAAAATTTCAACTCAGAATGATCAAATTTGAATATCTTGTGCTTTTAAGTTGACCTCCTCCTCCTCCCATGTCATGACTTCTTTTGTTTCCAGTAAAAAAAATTATTGTTATCTGCAAGCATATGTGGTAAGTTCATATTTAGAAGTTTGCACTATTCTGTACATACTAGTTTTGTACCAGATTCACTAGTAAACATCTACCAGGTACTTTATTCCCAGTTTGACAATTCAAATTGTTCTGTAAAATAACATTACAATCACTTATACATATTTTTATATTCAGCAAAATATAAATAGCAGTAAATATAAATATATAATGTTTTTAAATGTAGTTCAATGATTAAATATTTGCACTGCACAAAGTCATAAAATTCTGCACTGGATTAAAATTTGCATAAAGAAATACATAAAATAAACACCAACTAGTTAAACAGAAGCCAATCAGGAAGTATTTGACAAATACTGTACATAATATATTCTGCTCCTAGCCATTACATGCAATCAATCATCACAAATCAATACAACACTGAGAAAGGTTATTAACATAAATTCAGGCAATGTCTTCAACTTGACACAGTGTGAACCTAGTCTTCTGTGATATCATAAAGTAAAAATAAAACAAAAAGAAAATGAAATTAGGTAATATTATGTGAAACAGACACATTAAAATATAAAGAAATACCAGGAGGAAGCATAGCTATTCTTTCTCTACTACAACTTTATTACCTAAGGAGAGATAAAAGCCGTAACTGTCTGATGTATATAATGCTGAGAATAATTTCAATGGTTTTCACCATATCAGTTCATCACATTTTATTCTGTAAGAGTTATTGCTGGAAATTTTGAAAAAAGGGCATTACATATGGGTAACAAATGAATAACATGAAGACTGCAGTATTAAAATACAATTCTTAATAAGAAAAGTTACCATTTCAATTTCACAGGTCATTACATAATCTATTGTAAATCCCTTACATTGTGATTTTTAATTTAGTCACTCCTCTGCAGCATCAACTCTACAACAGGGGCAGGTAATACATGCTCTAACTTGCAGTGTTAAGCATATTTAATCTGTATTGTGTCTCGGCTTTTTCCATAATTGTATGTTATGCATCTCCATATTATGTAATTGGCATTAGTCAGTAATTGAATTAAGGGCCTACCTGACTAATTACATCAAATTTTGTAAACAACCCATAGCTAATATTTCTCTATAGACTAAATATTCATATCATTATTGCCAAAGGTAAACATACTTTCTTGAGTTGGAATTCAGGACATTGGTGTTTTCAATTTAACTAACATATTTATCTAATGATAGACCCATGCTTGATGATAACCTAATGATAAATAAAAATCCCATTTCTTGCCTGTAACTAATGAAAAACTCATGCTTAATGATAAGCCCATGAATGATGATAGATGTTAATCCCATACCTGATGACAGATCCATGCATGATGATAAGTCTATGCTTGATGATAATTCAATATATGATCATAAGTCTGTGCTTGATGAGCCAGTGCTTGATGATAAGTCTGTGCTTGATAATAGGTCTGTGATTGATGATAAGCCAGTGTTTGATGATAAGTCTGTGATTGATGATAAGCCAGTGCTTGATAATAAGTCTGTGCTTGATGATAAGCCAGTACTTGATGATAAGCCAGTGCTTGATGATAAGTCTATGCTTGATGATAAGTCTGTGCTTGATGATAAGTCTGTGCTTGATAATAAGTCTGTGCTTGATGATAAACCAGTACTTGATAAGCCAGTACTTGATGATAAGTCTGTGCTTGATAATAGGTCTGTGATTGATGATAAGCCAGTGTTTGATGATAAGTCTGTGATTGATGATAAGCCAGTACTTGATAATAAGTCTGTGCTTGATGATAAGCCAGTACTTGATGATAAGCCAGTGCTTGATGATAAGCCAGTACTTGATGATAAGCCAGTGCTTGATGACAAGCCTGTGCTTGATGATAAGTCTATGCTTGATGATAAGTCAGTACTTGATGATAAGTCTGTGTTTGATGATAAGCCAGTACTTGATGATAAGCCAGTGCTTGATGACAAGTCTGTGCTTGATGACAGGTCTGTGCTTGATGATAAGCCAGTACTTGATGATAAACCAGTACTTGATGATAAGTCTATGCTTGATGATAAGTCTATGCTTGATGATAAACCAGTACTTGATGATAAGCCAGTACTTGATGATAAGTCCATGCATGATGATAAGTCTGTGCTTGATGATAAACCAGTACTTGGTGATAAGTCCATGGATGATGATAAGACAGTACTTGATGATAAGTCCATGCTTGATGATAAGTCTGTGCTTGATGATAAGCCAGTACTTGATAATAAGTCTATGCTTGATGATAAACCAGTACTTGATGATAAGTCCATGCATGATGATAAGTCCATGCATGATGATAAGCTAGTGATTGATGATAAGCTAGTGCTTGATAAGTCTGTGCTTGATGATAAGCCAGTACTTGATAATAAGTCTATGCTCAATAATAAGTCTATGCTTGATGATAAGTCTGTGCTTGATGATAAGCTAGTACTTGATGATAAATCAGTACTTGATGATAAGTCCGTGCATGATGATAAGCTAGTGCTTGATTATAAGCTAGTGCTTGATGATAAGATTGTGCTTGATGATAAGCCAGTACTTGATAAGTCTGTGCTTGCTGATAAGTCTATGCTTGATGATAAGTCTATGCATGATGATAAACCAGTACTTGATGATAAGTCCATGCATGATGATAAGCCAGTGCTTGATGATAAGCTAGTGCTTGATAAGTCTGTGCTTGATGATAAGTCCATGCATGATGATAAACCAGTACTTGATGATAAGTCCATGCATGATGATAAGTCCATGCATGATGATAAGCCAGTGCTTGATGATAAGCTAGTGCTTGATAAGTCTGTGCTTGATGATAAGTCCATGCATGATGATAAGCCAGTGCTTGATGATAAGCTAGTGCTTGATAAGTCTGTGCTTGATGATAAGTCCATGCATGATGATAAGCCAGTGCTTGATGATAAGTCTATGGATGCTGATAAGCCAGTGCTTGATAAGTCTGTGCTTGCTGATAAGTCTGTGCTTGCTGATAAGTCTATGCTTGATGATAAGTCTGTGATTGATGATAAGTCTGTGCTTGATGATAAGTCTGTGCTTGCTGATAAGTCTGTGCTTGATGATAAGTCTATGCTTGATGAGAAGCCAGTGCTTGATGAAAAACCAGTACTTTATGATAAGTCCATGGATGATGATAAGCCAGTACTTGATGATAAGTCCATGGATGATGATAAGCCAGTACTTGATGATAAGTCCATGGATGATGATAAGCCAGTACTTGATGATAAGTCCATGGATGATGATAAGCCAGTGCTTGATGATAAGCCAGTACTTAATGATAAGTCCGTGCTTGATGATAAGTCTGTACTTGATGAGAAGCCAATGCTTGATGATAAGTCTGTGCTTGATGATAAGTCTGTGCTTGATGATAAGCCAGTACTTGATAATAAGTCTATGCTTGATGATAAGTCTGTGCTTGATGATAAGTCTGTGCTTGATGATAAGCTAGTACTTGATGATAAATCAGTACTTGATAAGTCCATGGATGATGATAACCCAGTACTTGATGATAAGCCAGTACTTAATGATACGTCCGTGCTTGATGATAAGCCAGTACTTGATAATAAACCAGTACTTGATGATAAGTCTGTGCTTGATGATAAGTCTGTGCTTGATGATAAGCCAGTACTTGATAATAAGTCTATGCTTGATGATAAGTCTATGCTTGATGATAAGTCTGTGCTTGATGATAAGCTAGTACTTGATGATAAATCAATACTTGATGATAAGTCCGTGCATGATGATAAGCTAGTGCTTGATGATAAGCTAGTGCTTGATAAGTCTGTATTTGATGATAAGCCAGTGCTTGATAATAAGTCCTCTGTGCATGATGATAAGCCAGTACTTGATAAATCCGTGCATGATGATAAGCCAGTGCTTGATGACAAGGCGATACATGATGATAAGCCAGAGCTTGATATGTCTATCATCATTATCATCATCATCATCATCATCATCATCAATCCATTAACCCAAGAGGTCATTGGGTCACCACAGTTGACTTTACAACCAATTCTCTCTATCTTTTCCTTTTTCTCTACTGCTCTTTGGAAATCTCCAAATCCCATGGCTGTCCACTCCTTAATGTTGTCTTCCTACCTTTTTTTCTGTCTGCCTCTTCTTCTGCACCCTAGTACTGTACCTTGCAAGATTGTTTATGCCAGTCCAGATGATCTTTAGATATGACCGTACCGCTTCAGTTTGCTCTTTTTCACAGTGGTCAAGAGGTTTTCATAGGATCTGATAGCTCATTGGATCATTTTCTGGACTTCTTCGTTAGTTACATGGTCAATGTATGAAATGCCCATGATTTTGGGATAGCATCTCATTTTGAAGGTTTGAATCCTTCTTTGTAGATCTGATGTGAGCATCCATGTTTCACTAGCATACAGAAGGATGGATATGGCAATTGAGAACATGAGCCTCATTTTGGCACCAAAAGCAATGTTGGAAATCTTTCCATATTGGTCTCAACCTTGTTATTGCTGCTGTTGTTTGTGAAATCCTGCAATATAGTTCTGGTGTGGAGACCTCATCTGTGATAATTGATCCCATGTACTTGAAACTTGTGACCTTTTCCAGCTTCTGTCCACAGACCTTTATTTCTGCACTGATGCCAATGATGTTGTTTGTCATCTTTTTTTTTTTTTGCGTCTAATCTTCACACCGTATGCTGTGGAGGTTGTCTCCAGGCGCAAGTCAGCCAGTTCTTTTTCATCTCCTGCTAAACCATCAACATCATCTGTAAAGTGAAGGCTTGTGATTGTTTTTCCTCTGATGCTGACAGTGTTCTTATGGTCATGCAAGGCAACCTCCATGATCCTTTCCAGAAAAATGTTGAAAAGTGTAGGTGACAGTATACATCAAATCTGACACTAGCTATTGTTCAAACCACTCTCCGCTGCTGCCATTGATGAGGACAGCACTGTTGGCTTTGTCATAAAGGTGCTCAACAACTGTCATGGAGGTGCTCAACAACATGCCCCATACATGCTTGATGATGGAAAGTCAATGCTTGGTGATAAGTCTATACTTGGTGATAAGCCCATAATTAATAATATGCCCATGTCAGATGATAAGCAGATGCCTAACAATAAGTCCATACTTGATAATAGGCTTGTGATTGATGATACATCCTTGTTTGATGATAAGCCCATGCCTAATGATAAGATGATAAGCCCATGCCTGATGATAAGCCCATGCCTGATGATAAGATGATAAGCCCATGACTGATGATAAGATGATAAGCCCATGCCTGATGATAAGATGATAAGCCTATGCCTAATGATAAGACCATGACTGATTATAAACCCATGCCTAATGGTAAGCCCATGACTGATGATAAGACCATGCCTGATGATAAGACCATGCCTGATAAGACCATGCCTGATGATAAGACCATGCCTGATGATAAGATAAGCCCATGCCTGATGATAAGCCCATGCCTAATGATAAGACCATGCCTGATGATAAGACCATGCCTGATGATAAGACCATGCCTAATGATAAGACCATGCCTGATGATAAGATAAGACCATGCCTGATGATAAGACCATGCCTGATGATAAGCCCATGCCTAATGATAAGACCATGCCTGATGATAAGACCATGCCTGATGATAAGATAAGACCATGCCTGATGATAAGACCATGCCTGATGATAAGATAAGACCATGCCTGATGATAAGACCATGCTTGATGATAAGATAAGCCCATGCCTGATGATAAAACCATGCCTGATGATAAGATAAGACCATGCCTGATGATAAGACCATGCCTGATGATAAGACCATGCCTAATGATAAGACCATGCCTGATGATAAGCCCATGCTTGATGATAAGATAAGACCAGGCCTGATGATAAGACCATGCCTGATGATAAGATAAGACCATGCCTGATGATAAGACCATGCCTAATGATAAGCTCATGCCTGATGATAAGACCATGCCTGATGACAAGACCATGCCTGATGATAAGATAAGCCCATGCCTGATGATAAGACCATGTCTGATGATAAGATAAGACCATGCCTGATGATAAGACCATGCCTAATGATAAGATCATGCCTGATGATAAGCCCATGCCTGATGATAAGACCATGCCTGATGATAAGACCCTGCCTGATGATAAGACCATGCCTGATGATAAGATGATAAGCCCATGCCTGATGATAAGATGATAAGCCCATGCCTGATAATAAGCCCATGCCTGATGATAAGCCCATGCCTAATGATAAGACCATGCCTGATGATAAGCCCATGCCTGATGATAAGCCCATGCTTGATGATAACACCATGCTTGATGATAACACCATGCTTGATGATAACCCCATGCTTGCTGATAAGACCATGCCTGATGATAAGCCCATGCCTGATGATAAGACCATGCCTGATGATAAGACCATGCCAGATGATAAGATAAGACCATGCCTGATGATAAGACCATGCCTGATGATAAGCCCATGCCTAATGATAAGACCATGCCTGATGATAAGCCCATGCCTGATGATAAGCCCATGCTTGATGATAAGACCATGCCTGATGATAAGCCCATGCCTAATAAGCCCATGCCTGATGATAAGACCATGCCTGATAAGCCCATGCCTGATGATAAGACCATGCCTGATGATAAGATAAGACCATGCCTGATGATAAGACCATGCCTGATGATAAGATAAGACCATGCCTGATGATAAGCCCATGCCTAATGATAAGACCATGCCTGATGATAAGCCCATGCCTGATGATAAGCCCATGCTTGATGATAACACCATGCTTGATGATAACCCCATGCTTGCTGATAAGACCATGCCTAATGGTAAGACCATGCCTGATGATAAGACCATGCCTAATGATAAGATAAGCCCATGTCTGATGATAAGCCCATGCCTAATGATAAAACCATGCCTGATGATAAGACCATGCCTGATGATAAGCCCATGCCTAATGATAAGACCATGCCTGATGATAAGCCCATATCTGATGATAAGATGATAAGCCCATGCCTGATGATAAGCCCATGCCTGATGATAAGATGACAAGACCATGCCTGATGATAAGCCCATGTCTGATGATAAGACCATGCCTAATGATAAGAACATGTCTGATGATAAGCCCATGCATGATGATAAGACGATAAGACCATGCCTGATGATAAGCCATGCCTAATAAGCCCATGCCTGATGATAAGACCATGCCTGATAAGCCCATGTCTGATGATAAGACCATGCCTGATGATAAGATAAGACCATGCCTGATGATAAGACCATGCCTGATGATAAGATAAGACCATGCCTGATGATAAGCCCATGTCTAATGATAAGACCATGCCTGATGATAAGCCCATGCCTGATGATAAGCCCATGCTTGATGATAACACCATGCTTGATGATAACCCCATGCTTGCTGATAAGACCATGCCTAATGGTAAGACCATGCCTGATGATAAGACCATGCCTAATGATAAGATAAGCCCATGTCTGATGATAAGCCCATGCCTAATGATAAAACCATGCCTGATGATAAGACCATGCCTGATGATAAGCCCATGCCTAATGATAAGACCATGCCTGATGATAAGCCCATATCTGATGATAAGATGATAAGCCCATGCCTGATGATAAGCCCATGCCTGATGATAAGATGACAAGACCATGCCTGATGATAAGCCCATGTCTGATGATAAGACCATGCCTAATGATAAGACCATGCCTGATGATAAGCCCATGCCTGATGATAAGATGATAAGCCCATGCCTGATGATAAGCCCATGCCTAATGATAAGCCCATGCCTGATGATAAGCCCATGCCTGATGATAAGACCATGCCTGATGATAAGATGATAAGCCCATGCCTGATGATAAGACCATGCCTGATGATAAGACCATGCCTGATGATAAGACTATGACTGATGATAAGCTCAGGCCTTGTTGTTGTTATAGAGTTTATCATTTTTCAGCACAAGAGAGGCTATACATTGTGGCCAATATAAATGGTGGAAGAAGAACCTGAGGGAAAACCCCAGAAAAAACCACCGACCCATGAGAAACTACTGGTAAGCTTTCTCATGTACCCACATTGGCTAAGCCCAAGACTCAAACCCACGAAGACAAGTGAGATGGCAGTGATCCATAATGGTAAGCACTTCAGACCACTTGGTCACTCATGGCTCCTAAACTCATGCCTGGTAATAACCCCATTTCATTAAGAAAATTTGGCAAATATTTAATAAGGTTACACTTGTCTGATAGAAAGCCCATCCACAACTTTTTGACAAATTTATCTGGCTGGTCTCCTGGTCTTATAATGGGAGAAACACTTTAACATGTACACTTACCTTCAAAAGCTGCCATGCCATATCGATGTTCTCGTCACTTGTTCCATATCGAGACAAAGCAAAATGGGATACCCTGACAAAAAGCAATATATTTAGGTTTAATAATATTGACCATATCGTGTTTCGGAAATACCAGTCAAGTGCCTTTCCCATTTATACAAATGGGAGGTGGGATGGCATGGGTGAGTGCTGAACCAGAACCCCTTGGATTATAAGCCCTACCAACTTTGCTACCATGGTTCCCCCACAATAAAAAAGAAAACCAAAATGCTTAATAAATCACATGAAAAACAAGTTTCTAAAATTTCACAAAATTTGATCTTAGAAATAAATTTAACATCTCAAATTGAACCTGAGTTTCTATATAACACTCTCTAACTTGCTAATTAAAATACACTATTAATTGATTTTTAAAAAAAAAACTTTTACACAAAATCCTAGTATTTTCTGACACTGCCATCACTAAAAAGCAATACCTTCATTTTATTATCTGTAAATTTAGTGATCATAAATCAGTAACTGTATTATACTTTTATTTTTCTCTTATTTCTTAATATTATAAGTGCTCTGTTTCTGTGTTCAATGAATGTCCAGCCATTCTTGTATTTTCATTGCTATTATTGATAAATGTTCTATTAAAGTACCAAAAGATGCTGAAATCTATATATCTGTCATCAATTTAAAGCATTTTAGATGCATCATCAAATCTCCACACATTGTTCATGTGCACAAGAGATATGACTTGTGATCCAGTGTTTTCATTTCTGGACTCACATTAATTTATATATGACACAATTGTTCACAGTATCAACTTTACATTAAACAAGAATAAATTTTAATGTAGCACTTATTAATGAATATAAAATTTCACAATTTTTGTGTTTTACATTAGAACCTGTATTCAAATGATTTCCAAGTGGGACTTGTAAAAGTTTTATGCAGATGGTTAGATGTATCATAAAAACTATCCAAATGGTTTAAACTTATGATAAAAACTTTATCCAAATAGTTTATATTTATGGTAAAAGCTTCATCCATTGGTTAGACTTATGGTAAAAACTTCATACAAATGGTTCAATTTATGATAAAAGCTTCATCCATTGGTTAGACGTATGGTAAAAACTTCATACAAATGGTTCAACTTATGATAAAAGCTTCATCCAAATGGTTAGACTTATGATAAAAGCTTATTCAAATTGTTAGACTTATGGTAAAAGCTTCATACAGATGGCTAGACTTATGGTAAAGTTTCATAAAAAGGTTTAACTTGTAGTAAAACCTTATAAGAATGGATGGATTTATGGTAAAGCTAAATAAAAATGGTTGGTTTGTGTGAAATTTGTGACCATTTCAATGTTTACAGAATGAATTTTTCTGTATGGTTGGTATGTATGACGAAGATAGATAATAAAAAAACTTTTTATGTCATACACATGATCAACACTTATTTTCAGAAGTCAGATGTGAAAACCTATCTTCTGCCTTATATATAGTGTTTTATATATAGTGCCTTATATATAGTGCTTTATATATATAGTACTTTATATATAGTCTTATATATAGTGCCTTATATATAGTATTTTATATATAGTGCCTTATATATAGTACCTTATATATAGTGCCTTATATATATAGTCCCTTATATATATATAGAGCCTTATATATAGTGCTTTATATATGGTGCCTAATATATAGTGCTTTATATATATATCGTGCCTTATATATAGTACCTTATATATAGTACCTTATATATAGTGCTTTATATATATATATATAGTGCCTTATATATATAGTGCTTTATATATAGTGCTTTATATATGGTGCTTTATATATGGTGCCTTATATATAGTGCTTTATATATAGTGCCTTAATTGTTCAGTTTGAACAACAAAGTTATTACTTCTCCTCATTGAATATAAGATTTTAGTGTCAAAACATAAACCTACTTTAGTCCTACCTTCTTTATTCAAACAATGAACCAACTTTAGTCCTACCTTCTGTATTCAAACAATGAACCGATTTTAGTTCTGCCTTCTGTATTCAAACAATGAACCGATTTTAGTCCTGCCTTCTGTATTCAAACAATGAACCGACTTTAGAACTGCCTTCTGTATTCAAACAATGAACCGACTTTAGAACTGCTGTCTGTATTCAAACAATGAACCGACTTTAGAACTGCTTTCTGTATTTAAACAATGAACCAACTTTAGTCCTACCTTCTGTATTCAAGCAATGAACCGATTTTAGTCCTGCCTTCTGTATTCAAACAATGAACCGACTTTAGAACTGCCTTCTGTATTCAAACAATCAACCGACTTTAGTCCTGCCTTCAGTATTCAAACAATGAGCCAACTTTAGTCCCACAGTCTGTATCCAAACAATGAACCGACTTTAGTCCTGCCTTCTGTATTCAAAGAATGAACCGACTTTAGTCCTGCCTTCTGTATTCAAACAATGAGCCGACTTTAGTTCCACAGTCTGTATCCAAACAATGAACTGACTTTAGTCCTGCCTTCTGTATTCAAACAATGAACCGACTTTAGTCCTGCCTTCTGTATTCAAACAATGAGCTGACTTTAGTCCCACAGTCTATATTCAAACAATGAACCAACTTCAGTCCTGCCTTCTGTATTCAAACAATGAACCGACTTTAGTGATACAATCTGTATTCAAACAATGAACCGACTTTAGTGATACAGTCTGTATTCAAACAATGAACCAACTTTATTTCTACAGTCAGTATTCAAACAATGAACAGACTTTAGTCCTGCCTTTTGTATTCAAACAATGAACCGACTTTAGTCCTGCATTCTGTATTCAAACAATGAGCTGACTTTAGTCCCACAGTCTATATTCAAACAATGAACCGACTTCAGTCCTGCCTTCTGTATTCAAACAATGAACCGACTTTAGTGATACAATCTGTATTCAAACAATGAACCGACTTTAGTGATACAGTCTGTATTCAAACAATGAACCAACTTTATTTCTACAGTCAGTATTCAAACAATGAACAGACTTTAGTCCTGCCTTCTGTATTCAATCAATGAACTGACTTTAGTCCTGCATTCTGTATTCAAACAATGAGCCGACTTTAGTCCTACAGTCTGTATTCAAACAATGACCCGACTTTAGTCCTGCTTTCTGTATTCAAACAATGAGCCAACTTTAGTTCTATCTTCTCTATTCAAACAATGAGCTGACTTTAGTCCTACTTTCTGTATTCAAACAATGAGCTGACTTTAGTCCTATCTTCTGTTCAAACAATGAGCCAACTTTAGTTCTACCTTCTGTATTCAAACAATATGCTGATTTTAGTCCTGCCTTCTTTATTCAAACAGTTAGCCTACTTTAGTCCTATTTTCTGTATAAACAATGAGCTGAGTTTAGTCCTACCTTCTGTATTCAAACAATTAGCCTACTTTAGTCCTACCTTCTGTACTGAAACAGATTATAACTGTTTTTCAAGCCTGAAGAGTAGCTATCTGTCAAGACATATATAGTGGCGCTCTACAGTTTCGTATTTAGCATAGGGTTAAAATTTTAAAGAAAAAGAGTTTCCCCGGGTTTCCTCACTAGTTATACTGGTGTTTTAATAGAGACTTTGTATATCTTAGGTATTGTTCAAAGAACCTTTAATTCCCTTAATTTTGATGTATGATTGATGGGTGTATTATGGGTTAGAGAGTATACAGCTTGACCTTACTGCAGATGTGCACCTTTCAAAAAAGTGCTAGCTCTACTTGCTCATTTTCACTTCTCGAACTTCAGAGGTAAATTGTAAAAAAAACAGCCGATAACTTTTTTTACATTTTATGTATTTGGTAATTCAGTTATTGCACTTTTAGAAGCTGGTATTATCTAGTTTGGCAAAATTCATTTTCCATATTTTAATAGCTGCCAAGAATAGTGTACTTTAGACAAATTTTGGTTGATTTTTGGAGCACAAGGGAGCAGTCATTTTAGTTCGCAGTGTCCTAAGCTCATTTTAAATTTCCAAAAGTACAATATCCAAAGAAATTTCATCCACATTACATGAAAGTAGTATATAGGTATGCCAACATTCTCTCCACTGTGCATGTTTAAAATGCAAACAACTTCACCTTACATACATCACTCTCTCAAAAGTACATAATAACTGGTGAGCACCACCTATTATATTCCAATTTCCTGGTGACATCATGTCTGGAGTCAGATGACAATCTCATGATGTAAGTCTGAGTTATTCACCATTTTAATCATATTTAACCTGATGCTGACACTGAAAAGGCATCAAAAGTTCAATTTACTAGCTGGTCTAGAAGGACCAGTGCAATTTTTGTGACAATCAATGCTAGAGAAGACTAATATAATCCATCAGACACACTAGTGTGAAATAGATGTGTGTGTGTGATTTAGATTTTTAATGCAGTTTTAACAATTTTTCAGTCATATCACTACAATGTCTGCAGTGTGACAGTTTATAGTGATGTCTAGCACTGGGGCATCATGCCATATACATGTAACATGATGTCCCACCCAGTCACATTATCCTGATACCAGTCCTAACACTAACCTCTTAATACTGAGTCCCTAGAAAGGCAGCATAGTTTATACCATTTTTTAAAAAAGTCTTTGGTATGACTCTGCCAGGATTCAAAAATGTGACCTCCCGCATCAGAGGTGGATGCTTTAACCACTAGGATGCGGGAGGTCATGGGTTCAAACTCCAGCCAAGTCATACCGATGACTTAAAACAAAATAAAAATGGTGGGAAATAGGGAAACTCATCAAGTACACTGGTGTGGGATAGGGAAATGCATCCAGTACACTGGTATGGGATAGGGAAATCCATCAAGTACACTGGTATGGGATAGGGAAATCCATCAAGTACACTAGTATGGAATAGGGAAATCTATCAAGTACACTGGTATGGGATAGGGAAATCCATCAAGTACACTGGTATGGGATAGGGAAATCCATCAAGTACACTAGTATGGGATAGGGAAATCTATCAAGTACACTGGTATGGGATAGGGATATCCATCAAAGTACACTGGTGTGGGATAGGGAAATCCATCCAGTACACTGGTGTGGGATAGGGAAATCCATCCAGTACACTGGTGTGCAATAGGGAAATCCATCAAGTACACTGGTGTGCAATAGGGAAATCCATCAAGTACACTGGTGTGCAATAGGGAAATCCATCCAGTACACTGGTATGGGATAGGAAAATCCATCAAGTACAATGGTGTGGGATAGGGAAATCCATCCAGTACACTGGTGTGGGATAGGGAAATCCATCCAGTACACTGGTGTGGGATAGGGAAATCCATCCAGTAAACTGGTATGGAATAGGGAAATCCATCCAGTACACTGGTTTTGGATAGGGAAATCCATCCAGTACTATGGTATGGGATAGGGAAATCAATCCAGTACACTGGTATGGGATAGGGAAATCCATCCAGTACATTGGTGTGGGATAGGGAAATCCAACCAGTACTATGGTGTGGGATAGGGAAATCCATCCAGTACACTGGTGTGGGATAGGGAAATCCATCCAGTACTATGGTGTGGGATAGCGAAATCCATCCAGTACACTGGTGTAGGATAGGTAAATCCATCCAGTACACTTGTGTAGGATAGGTAAATCTATCCAATACACTGGTGTGAGATAGGGAAGTCTTTAGTGAAAACTCATTGCTAGTATGTCTTTATGTTCAGGTGGAGAAGTTATAGCAATATTTTCAAAATGTCTGCCATGGTGGACATCAAATTGTCACCATAATGTTGTTTAGGAAAAACTAGATATTGTAAAAAGTCTTTTAATAAAAACCAAATACTGATATGACCATTCAATCAGGAGGATTAGCATGATGGACACTGGGGTGACCATACTGGACATCTAAGTAAAACCATTTTAATTTTGACCACTCTGGTAGCCTAGTAGTTACTGTCCACCTTGGATGCAAGAGGTTGTGGATTCGATCCCTGGCTGAGTCACACCAAAGACTTACAAAAATGATACTAACAGCTGCCCCGCTTGGCGTTCAGCATTAAGAAATTAGTATTAGGACTGGTTGGCCTGGTGTTAGGATAATGTGACTGGGTGGGACATCATGCTACATGTCTGCAGCATGATGTCCCAGTGCTAGACATCATTATAAACTGCCACAGTGCAGACATCATAGACTGAAAAAGTTTTAAAAGCACAGTTAAATGTCCAAATCACACACACAACATTTACCTTTTGGACAAACAAGACATCATAAGAAGTCTCATGTTAAAAATCCCATGTCAGTATGATATGACTTTGTGCTCAGGAGAAGAACTGATAATACATATTTAAGATGCAGCCCTACTAGACATCAGATTGGCACCATTTTCATTTAGGACCAACTAGACATAAGTCATTTAGGGATGTTCTTATGACAATCCTTGCAAAACAAAACTGTCAAGATGGCCACTGTGGCAATATTGGTTTCCTGTGCAGAACCATTTCCATTAAGGAACAACCAGACATCATATGATATCTTCTGGTGAAAACATCATGTTGATATGACTATCCATTCAGGAGTAACAATAGCAAGTATTTTTAAAGATGGCTGCTTTAGCAACCATAATGGACTTAAGCACAATATTCACTTAAACCAACTAGACATTTTTCATGAAATCCCCAAGTGACCATTCATTCAGAAGGAGTAGCAAAAACATTTTAAAGAGGGCCACCATGGAAGAATGTCCTTATAGAACCATTTTCATTAGGGCAAACTATTTCTCATAAAAAATCTTCTGGTGAAAATCCTGTGTTGATATAACTATCCATTTAGGAGAAGTATACTATACTAATACTTAGAAGAAGTATACTGTACTAATAAAAACTTCAAGACCAAACTGATTTGGTGACATTGCATTTTCAGATGATCATTACAGAATTTCATCGTAATTCTAACAAAAACCATGACTGGTTGCACTGATGATTTATCAATATTTGCATCTTTAGGTGATGGGAATATTATGTACCAAGTTTCAGCGCTATAAAATCTACAATGTTTTATGGCTATAATATCTACCAAGTTTCATGGTAATAATCCAAAACCAGTGAGTGAGAGTGAGTAACTGTACTAATGAGATGTGTTGGATGGATAAATTGACATGAAGACCACCACCAATCACTGCAGAGGACTTGGTATAAAAATGTCCTAAACTTCATTTAGTGTCAGTGAGGGCAGTCATATGGAATACACATTTCCCACATGCTTTTCTCATATGGGCAAACTATATCACACATATACAGGAATGAGAAAAAAACACTCCCTTACCATTCTGTTAGATTCCATGGTCCTGATGCCCAGGCATTCTCATTCATCAGTTCATATACTATCTCATTTTGGTTGATTCCTTCTGGGGTCAATCCTGTTCCCACCATGGTACTATTAGGGAACATTCTGGCATAAAAGGGTCCCTAGGGAGAAAATGCATGTTGCATCAAGCAATCATACTATTAAAAAAAGAAAACCCAAGTTAGATTAAAGAAGGTGCACAAATGCTTATTATAATCAGAAAAGAACCAAATTTTTTAATGATAACCATAGGTCATTATTGCATATTTTGGCATCCTGTACATATAATAATCCATTCGGATAGAAAGAGTATGTATGCTTGAACAAAAAACTTGGACTGGGATGCATCAACATAACAAACTGCTTCCAAGTTTGCCAAAGTCTGATTTATCTAATTCTCAGCAAAACAAGAAAATGATATTAAAATTTGACTTTGTTCTATGCATACCAAATGCTCTTTCAATTCCAATCATCAACACCTGCTTTCACAAGTACACATATTTTTATCCAGTGTTGGTGTTGATTTAACCTTACACAAAATGCCTTGAAAATATGTTATATGTAACCTGATACAAAATGCCAAAACCAAATGTATCCATACACAAAATGCCTAGGCAAAAGTTACATGTATCCTTAAATACTGGAAAGACAATATGCATTATATTTTCTGTGACATTCAACTGACGAGTCTAATCTAATGAAATTTAACTAGATGTGAGTACTTTAGAAATGCCACCATTATTGCTTGGATATGGAAATTTAGACTTGCCTTAAATTTACAATTGCTGAATTATCTCATACCACCATATTCAATGCATGCTTAGGCAAATATGAATGCATGAGATGCAGTGTGTTTATGAATTCTAGGACATTTACACAAAAAAACTAAAACAACCTATGTTACTGAAAACAATAAAATGGGACAAGTGTTCCACATTATGTACAGTAATTGATTGCAGTATATGAGATACTGCACATGCACAATAAACTCTCTCACACACAATCTTAAAATGTATGTCACTATCAATGTAGCAATAGTCCTCAATACCTTTCATAAAAGTCATGTCTATGTCTTATCATCTAATAAAATTCTACATAATCTTAACATTGATGTCACTGCCATTGTTGTTATTGCCATAAAAACCACTTTCATTGAATTCATGTCCATGTCTTGCCATCTATGAAAACTCTTTATAATATTGATGCCTCTGATTTTGTTGTCATTACCATCACTGTCACAAACATTGCCCATGTCTTGCCATATACCAAAACTCCAATACCAGTCATTGAAGTGATGCCCATGTCTTGCCATATACCAAAACTCCAATACCAGTCATTGAAGTGATTGAAGTGATGCCCATGTCTTGCCATATACCAAAACTCCAATACCAGTCATTGAAATGATGCCCATGTCTTGCCATCTACTAAAACTCCAATACCAGTCATTGAAGTGATGCCCATGTCTTGCCATCTACTAAAACTCCACACAATCTTAACATTGATGTCACTGTCATTATTGAATTGCCATCAATATCACTGTCAGAAAAGTTATATATATATATATATATATATATATATATATATATATATATATATATATATATATATATACACACACACACACACATACATATTTTCCATGTATTAAACTCAAATTTTAACAACAATGTCAATGTTGTTATTGCCATCAACATCACTGTCACTGAAGTCAGGCCCGTGTCTTGCCACCTGCTAAAATTCCACACAATTTCAACATGTATGCCACTAACACTGTTGCCATTGCCCATCTACAAATCATGACCTCAGTTTAAAATGGTCTTCTCTAATGTTTCATTCTAACAGACCTACTAACAAAATAAAGTGTGTGATGCATGTTAGTTAATAGAGAAGGTAGCCACTGAGGCCAGATTCAACTTAATACTTATATTAATACTTATATAGGCAAGTAAATAATTACTTTGTTGATGCTCTCAATGTCCCCAAAGAGTTCTATGGTGCCTCCAAAGTTATGAAGCATGCACCAAATGAATGGCTGCCCATAGAATGAGTTGGTCCTACTGTAGATTGGACTAATCTCTGCAAACAAGTCTAGCACAATCATCTTACCCTGCAAATCACAAAAAATGTATATATTAAACATGTACAAATTTGAGCACTAATAAATAATGTTATTTTACCTGATGTTTTAAAATAAAATGTCCTTACCCAATCATTTTGGTCTTCAAATGTTGAGTCACATGATATTACTTCCATGACTTTGATGCAATTCTTGGCAATTCAAGCATAAAAATATGGCATATCTATTTTTTGATATTTTTTATTTCCCCAAAGTATGTCCAAAATAAATAAATAACAATTAGTTCAATTAGTACAATAAGTTACAGCCACATTGCTTATCCATCTGTTTACTAGTCAGCTTCTCAATCATGGCTATTTCTCCACTGATATTTTTTCAAAGGCCGATTCATTTACATTTGTTCTTTAATTAAGTGTCAAGTCTATCAACAGAATCACTTCAGGGTGTGTAGTTTCTATTTCCAACCCACTTTAACAGATAATAAATATGTATGATGCTTCTAGTAAGATTAAATAATAATTAGGACAAGGACTTCAATTTAGTACCAAAACTAATACAGACCAACAAACTTTAATATTCATATTTCATTTAAGGTTCAGATAACATAAAGTAAATAGAAAATCTGTGTCTGTTTCATACTTTGCAAGTCTGAAAACTGAAATTATGATTCTTAGTGAACCAGTTTCATTTGTCTGACTGTCTCACTGTCTCATTATTGGGCAGAGCTATAGTCTGTTTTAGTAGGATCCAGAGTGAAGACTAGAAACCACTTAGAGGCATGCATGGGTTTTCTTCCCTTTTAAATGTTTTTCATTCAATAATAAGGTTAATTGTTTTTCAGATAAATGATGTAGATTTTTTTAAAACAAATATAGTTTTATCATAAGTAGCATTGAACTGTTTCAATGTAAATGGTGCAGTATTTCCTATTCTTGCTGACTTCAAATCTTTTCTTGCATCATCAAAGCCTATTTTAATAAAATATAATACTTAGTATTCACCAACAAAATAGAAATCCCAAAACAATGGAACAAATGTTTGACTAGTGCATCACAAAGGGACCTGCTTGTTACAATCTCCACCATAGTACCTTCAAAAAAAGATAAAGTTGGGAGTAGATGGGTATTCAGGGTCCATGCTTTCTCTAAACAATGATGAGTAATGAATGAAATCCAACTCTTTCAAGCAACATCCCATGAAAAGATAACCACAGGAAGCTGATCAACAAGAGCCATAACTCTGTCCAAAATGGACTGCATTAGACACAGGTTCATGAGATAATGTTCACATCAGAATGCTGACTGTGTTATGTGCTGTGCAGATTACATGTTTGAGCTGGGTGTTATATTTATGAAGAAATTACAAGCTACAACACCCGCTGCTAGTTGTGGAAATGCCCAGGAACGGTATGGAATAAATCTAAAATAATATACAGTGAATACTTAATATACAAGACAAGGAGTAACTACAAATTAGACAAATACAATGCACAGCCTCCAGGCAGGAATTTCTTAAATTTTGCACAATAATCCCATTTAAAGACAAAGCTGACTGAAAAAGGCAATAGCTCTATCTAAAATTATGCAGATGAGACAATACATATAAAAATGCATATCTAGGTCTAAAAAACAATCTTCTTAACAAATTTGATTGTAAAATATGCTGAATACTTCCCGAACCATGTTGACTGCAAGCAACATTACAAATTTCATCTGAAAACATGTTTGAGAAGGAGCTCACAATGAAGTAGACTAAACTCATGAACATTAGTAGATCACAGAGACAGTGTTCATAACAAACTGAATTTGAATCTTTTGAAAGGTTTTTGCGGGTTGCAAGCAACATATCATGTGCAGATAAGAAGTTAACTGTCATGGGCAATAACTCTTTCAAAATAAGGAATTGAGGAGACAAAATTCATATAAAGCACATATAGGTCTTTGTTCATACCAAATTTCATCAGAATGGGTCTTGGCCTATTTGGGTTACATATTACACTGCTAATGATGAAGTGAAATTAACTTATGGGTTACAAATCTATCCAAACTGGCACTTACAAGACAAAACCCATGAAAGACACAGCTAGGTCTATGAGAAAATGTTCATAACTGAAAGCATACAAATATGATGAATTGTTCCTGAGCTACACTTTTTGCAGGCAACATTCTATGTAAAGATGTCAAATTAGCTGTCAAGGGCTATAACTCTGTCCAAAAACTGAGGTGATAAGATAAGACAAAACCCATAAACAGATCATCTAGGTCACTGAGAAAATGTATACACCAAATTGAACCAGAAATATACTGAATGGTTCCTGATCTGTGTTTAGTACAATGTTCTGCTGTAGAGGAGATGTAAAACTCACTTAACAAGGACAATAATTTCATACAAAATTGTACAGAAAAAGATGTTACAGATGAAAAGCACATATACTTGTCATATGCACTTTACAAATTACATGTCATTTTCTGTTTGGTTGAATACAAGAAAAGTGCCAATTGTGGCATGACCAGATTGCATACTATGAAATACTGGTCACAGTATTGCAGTATATTGGTCACAGTAATGCAGTATACTGGTCACAGTATTGCAGTATACTGGTCACAGTATTGCAGTATATTGGTCACAGTATTGCAGTATATTGGTCACAGTATTGCAGTATACTGGTCACAGTATTGCAGTATATTGGTCACAGTATTACAGTATACTGGTCACAGTATTGCAGTATACTGGTCACAGTATTGCAGTATATTGGTCACAGTATTGCAGTATATTGGTCACAGTATTACAGTATACTGGTCACAGTATTGCAGTATACTGGTCACAGTATTGCAGTATATTGGTCACAGTATTGCAGTATACTGGTCACAGTACCCCTTATTATAACCAAGTTATGTGACTATGCACAACTGTGTCTGAAAAATGACTCATACAAAAATCCTGGCCTCATTGTTGATGCCAGACAAATGAAAAGCCAGGCAAACATCATCATTCCATAAGTATGAATTATTTTTCACTTTGGTCTTAAATAAGTATTTTGTCTCCTGTGATAAAAAGAATATTGTGAGTTTTAAATGAAATGTAATAAACTTGTAGAATAGTTTTAACTTTTTTGTTCACCAAGACTCACAAATTTCATTTCAAATACTGTAAGATTTTCTGTTTATATTTAGAAGTTTATACTCAAACAAGTGTCCATCCCTTAAATATATACAAAAATTAGCAAAGTTCTTGAAATAGACTTGGTCTGTTATGTACCACTACAATTTACACTCAGTTGAATAGCCTTTGTACAAGGAAACTGGGAATTTTAAGAATAAATGCAAGCATATTATTTGTAGCACATTTATTGAAAAATTTGAAAATATAACATCATTTATAAACAAGACAAAATGTGTCTTGAAAATCAATATCTGAGGTATACCTGAGGTACAGAGGTTAGTAATGCCTCAATCTGTGGAGGTTTCCAAAATGAGGACTGGAACAGCCAGCCCTGCATCAACCTGTGGTTAAAAAGAAATTGTGATTGAGATCCAACTCATAAATGAGACCATAACTAAAGTGGAAAATGTCAACAGAGCAAAACACCAGAGTTTGATTCTTTTTTATAGCTCCAGTACCTTACTTAAATCCTACACAACAACCTCATTATACCATTGAATATTAGTACCATTTTAAAACTGTTTCAACACACCATTCAGTATCAGTAATATTTTAAAACTATTTCATCATGCCATTGACTGTCAGTATCATTTCAGAACATATTTATCTTACCACTGACTGTCAGTAACATTTTACAACTATATAATCATGTCATTGAATGTCAGTAACATTTTAAAACTGTTTCATCACACCATTCACTATCAGTAATATTTTAAAATAATTCATCAAACAGTTGACTATTAATAACATTTTAAAACTATTTCATCAAACCACTTCTGTTTTATCACCTCAATTTTTTGCACATAGTTATGGACCTTGACAGTTAATGTGACATAATAAAACTACTTCATCTTACCACTATCAGTAACAATTTAAAACTATTTCATCATGCCATTGATTATCAGTAACCTTTTACAACTATTTCATCATGCCATTGACTGTCAGTAACAATATACAACTATTTTATCATGCCATTGACTGTCAGTAACATTTTAAAACTATTTCATCATGCCATTGACTGTCAGCAACCTTTTACAACTATTTCATCATGCCATTGACTATCAGTAACATTTTACAACTATTTCATCATGCCATTGACTGTCAGTAACATTTTACAACTATTTCATCATGCCATTGACTGTCAGTAACATTTTACAACTATTTCATCATGCCATTGATTATCAGTAACATTTTACAACCATTTCATCATGCCATTGACTATCAGTAACATTTTACAACTATTTCATCACACCATTGACTGTCAGTAACATTTTACAACTATTTCATCATGCCATTGACTATCAGTAACATTTTACAACTATTTCATCACACCATTGACTGTCAGTAACATTTTACAACTATTTCATCATGCCATTGACTATCAGTAACATTTTACAACTATTTCATCATGCCATTGACTGTCAGTAACATTTTACAACTATTTCATCATGCCATTGACTATCAGTAACATTTTACAACTATTTCATCATGCCATTGATTATCAGTAACATTTAAAATCTACTTCATCACATCATTGACTATCAGTAACATTTAAAACTAACATACTCATCATCTATATGTAATAATTAGTCTAAATTATTTATTTAGCCCTGTGTTATCCAAAAACTTACAAGTACCATACCTACTTACTGTTGACAGGAAAATAAGATCAAAATTCCAAAAACTGAAGTATGCATGAAAATGAATCACTTAACACAAATTATAACATTTTAACACATTCACTTACACAAATTTATAACAGTTTTGAATGCACTTTCTTACACACCTTTATAAAATTTTAACACACTCTCAAGTATCATGTCTAACTATACCCTTTCCCACACAATCTAAGTAAAATTATTAAGATATTACACTTTTACTTTACTACTTTCATCAAACTATTTTCAGCTTTAATTAGATCTGAATATATAACATATGCATAATATATGCTTTAATTAGATCTGAATATATTACATATGTGTAATATATGCTTTAATTAGATCTGAATATATTACATATACATAATATATGCTTTAATTAGATCTGAATATATAACATATGCATAATATATGCTTTAATTAGATCTGAATATATTACATATACATAATATATGCTTTAATTAGATCTGAATATATTACGTATGCGTAATATATGCTTTAATTAGATCTGAATATATTACATATACATAATATATGCTTTAATTAGATCTGAATATATTACATATGCGTATTATATGCTTTAATTAGATCTGAATATATTACATATACATAATATATGCTTTAATTAGATCTGAATATATTACATATGCATAATATATGCTTTAATTAGATCTGAATATATTACATATGTGTAATATATGCTTTAATTAGATCTGAATATATTACATATGCGTAATATATGCTTTAATTAGATCTGAATATATTACATATGCATAATATATGCTTTAATTAGATCTGAATATATTACATATGCGTAATATATGCTTTAATTAAATCTGAATATATTACATAAGAGTAATATATGCTGAAGAACCAGTATTTAAATAGCACCTGCTTGTACAGTCAGGGTAACAAAACACTTTCTTATGACAGGCTCAAAATAGTACAAGCTAACGGAAAGCAAATATGGATGACCAATATATTTTATGGAGAGCCAAGAAAGTTTTGAGGTTGATGGTCCTTCAGGCCACAGAGCTTAGGGAAATGAGGAGCACTTCCAAGCACCATAATGTACATATTGCATATTCCAAGCACCATAATGTACATATTGCATATTCCAAGCACCATAATGTACATATTGCATATTCCAAGCACCATAATGTACATATTGCATATTCCAAGCACCATAATGTACATATTGCATATTCCAAGCACCATAATGTACATATTGCATATTCCAAGCACCATAATGTACATATTGCAGATAACTCAAGATGATCAAACACTGCTGATAGTAAGTTTCCAAACATTTAAAAGCATTTATCTTTCAAGTACCAAAGCAATAAAAAATTAAAACCAAGTAACTGAGCAATGTAAGAAACAATAACAAATAACTGAACAATGAAAGAAGTGAAATATTAACTATTACACAAATAAAATATAATGTAACAGATTTAAAGTATCAAGAACATGTAATAAGCTTACCAAATTGCCTCTGGATCAGCTTGTACCATTGCGTTATATATGGCTTTCCCTGAGGATCTTATGTAGTCTGGGTCACTGGCAAGAGAAGGAAACAAGGGACATAACCTTCCACTTATACTTGCCCCATTTGTATAATTTCAGTACAACTTTTATGAGAGACCACCCCTTTCTACCAACAAAAAATGGTCTCTGAAGACAGGTGGTCTCTCATAACAGGATTGTACAAAAAGACCAATTTCTATGGTCCAGTTTCAGAATAATTTAAAGAAAAATATCCACAATCACTATAAATATATTTTATTCTGTATTAATAGTTTTGCTAAAATATTGTATGCATTCATCTGAAAACAAAGTTATATACTATATAAAAAAGTAGGTTTACCTGACAAAACATGCTTGAAAATACCATGTGATGGGCATATTTTGATATACATGTATCTGGGTATATTTGATATGCATGTATCTGCTTGCTTTTAATTAGAGATGAAAGTTTCACAAATACATTAATTGTAGTTCTTATGATCAGAATGGTCCACTATTTGTATTAGTGTTACATGTTATCCCCTGGATCCCAATGTTATCTGGCTACAAGTGGGTGATGATATAGGATTCAATAGATTGTATGGAAAATATTAGCCAGTCTGAAAAAGGGTGAACATAAAAAAGGTCACATAAAATGATTCTTTTGAGAGCTTATCCTATTTGTAATTGAAAACAACATAATATATTTTTCTATGCAATTTCAGTCATTTTAGTGATTTGACTTAGGAACATGAAGTTAAAGCACCTGGTTCATTAGGTGCTAAATTGGAAACATGTTTCATATACTTATACTTCTAAATAAAAATATCACTGCAGCTGAGGTTTTCTCAACACAGTGTCTTGCATCAAGGATGAAACATTTCTGAGAGGTATAGGTTTGTAGTATTTATAAAATCCATGGCTTTGGCTTTGATAGTTGAATCAGTACCATAGTTGGTTTATTGCTTCCACATATGCATGCACAATTCAATTATTATACAATATTGTGGTTCTGTTTGTTAATAAGAAGCAAACTAAATACCTTTTTAAGACATAAAACAATTTCATTGTGAAATTGAATATGTGATGGCTCTGCCATGAGTTAGATGGTGTGGGGTAGAGTGTGTGAATTTGACTACAGCATATTTTAAGTGGATTCACTATAATTCCAAATTAATGTTTACATTGTATTTCCAGTCAATAATAATTTAAATAATACATTCAAACCACATGAAATACAGAACATAACAACATAAATTATGCTGATTCAAAAATTATGACAAGAATGAGTAAGTTTTCAAGACAACATGAATATATTAAAACAACTAAGACAACAAAAATAGAACCAGGATGAGAGTCAAAAATTCATTTCTAGAAAATTCTAAGTTGTCAACAAGATAAAATCTGTTACTAAAATTATAATAAAGAATATGGTAAACATCATGTACAACAGGTCCATCCATGTGAGAATACCAATGTCCTTGACTCAGAATAAGATAATGATCCTAATATTAAACCTACACTCAGTAATATAAGTTATGTATTATCTTGTTTAAAAATGAATGACACTAGTCAGTTATACAATGAACTTGATTTTGGACAAGGTCAATTACAAATTAGAATTATGCATAACTCATAATGATAAAAACTAACAAATAATACAAATTAAATAGACATAACACATGTGTGCATGCTTAGCTTTAATATGTAATAAAGGACATGTGAATATTCTAAGCTGTAATTTGTAATATATTCTAAGCTGTAATTTGTAATAAAGGAAACTATAGTGGATGGAATATATTATGATTTTTCCATACTTGTTTGTAAAAACAAAACAATGTTTATAACTAGATACACAGTCCTGTTATGCTAAAGAGTAGAGATTAAATCAGTTGAATTTGTTAGAGATCTTTGGCTTTTTCCAACACTCAACTCTTTTGGAGATTTTTGACTTTTTCAACACTCAACTCTGTTGGAGATTTTTTACTTTTTCAACACTCAAATCTGTTCCTATTTCACAACACACTTAAAGAAGACAATAAAGTGTCACTAGTAAACAAGATTATTGTTAACAGTACATGACAAACCAATGCTAATAGTCTACTATGTAGACACTAGTATATGCCATGACAGTCCCTATGTAGGTATGAGAATGGCAGTCTCTATGAAGGCACTAATAGGGCATGGCAGTCTCTTTTGTAGGCACTAGTAGGGCATGACAATCCCTATATAGGTGTTAGTATAGGGTATGGCAGTCTCTATGTAGGCAATTGAAAGGCATGGCAGTCTCTTTTTTGGCACTAGTAGGGTATGACAGTCCCTATATAGGTGTTAGAATTGAGGTATGGCAGTCTCTATGTAGGTGCTAAAAGAGCATGGCAGTCTCTATGTAGGCACTAGTGGGGCATGGCTGTTTCTATGTACTAGAAAGGCTCTATGTAAGTACTACTAGGGCATGGCAGACTGTATGTAGGCACATGTAGGGTATGGCAGTCTCTATGTTGGCACCAGTATAGGGCATGGCAGTCTTTATGTAGGCACTAGTGAGGCATGGCAGTCACTATGTTTGCACTAGAAGGCATGACAGTCTATTTGTAAGCACTAATATAATACATGGCAGTCTCTATGTAGGCATAAGTAGGGCATTGTAGTCTCTGTAGGCACTAGCAGGGCATGGCAGTCTCTGTGTAGGCACTAGTAGGGCATGACAGTCTCTATGTAGGCACTAGTAGGGCATGGCAGTCTCTCTGTAGGCACTACTTGGGCATGGCAGTCTCTATATAGGCTCTAATGGGGAATTTCAGTCTCTATAAAGGCACTAGTAGGGCACAGTAGTCTCTATATATGATTGTCTCTATGTAGGCACTAGAAAGAAAATGGCAGCCATAATGTAGGCGCTAGTAGGGAATGCCTAAATCTGGTAATTATTGACCAATGGACTTCAGTGATGCAGTCTTTATCTGAATGTGGATAAAGAAACCATTATTTTCCTAATAGACTTAACATGACTTGACTTTTGATTTTCAGACCCCAAATGATGCTCTTTCTTTATGCCAATCACAAATTTTACTCAAGCAGCTTAAGTTACAATCCAAACATAAGTTATTAAGGAATACCATTTTCTAAAAGTCACATTGACTTGATCTTTGACTTTTAAACCCCAAAAGCAAGAGGTCTCTTTGTTACCATATGCCCAAAGCCACCACACACATTAGATACAAGGTGTAGAACTAAAGTATTTATTTTAAAAAAAACTTTAGTCTTCCTTAAGTGAGAGTAATTCTAACCACTGTCTTTTTGATTCAGAAAAATCAAAAACTACTTTCTTAACCATCCACAAACTTTAGTGAAGATGCAAAACTGAAGTACTGATGTTTTGTGCAGAAACCATTTTTCATTTTTCAGCAATTGTAAATTTGACCCTTGACAGTTTTACCCCAAATCAATAGGCTTTTTACATACATTATGTACAAGCCATCCACAAACTTTAGTCCCAGTCTGATGTAGAACTAGAATTATTGTGTTAAAACAATTTTCTCTTTTCAGTAACCTTCACCTTAGATATATGACCCAAAACTCAAAGAATGAACACTAACAAGTTTAGTATAAGTGAAAATAAAATGCATTTTCCTAAAATACAAAGTGAAGAATGAAAAATAACTTATAGTATGATGGATGAAATACTAAAGTCCTAAATGTTCTATCAATTCCAAAAGTATCAAGTACTTGAAATGAGTTCCAAATGATGTTTTGTAGTGTATTGATGTATCAACATTCAACAGTAAAGAAGAATAACTATGATATAATCACACTATGTCTTTAAATGAATTTACAGTAATTCCAACTTGGCTATTAAATATCCAAATATCTTTAAGTGAATTCAGTTTTTTTTTGTGACAGCCATTATTCCAATTAATCTGAATATTTCAAGTGAATGAATAAATTAAATAAATGAATCAATCCTCTCTTATAACTAAATAACCTTCTAGACTGGTAGTGCTACTAAGAATGCCAAATTCTATGTAATAATTCTCTTATAACTAAATAACCATCTAGACTGGTAGTGCTACTAAGAATGCCAAATTCTATGTAATAATTCTCTTATAACTAAATAACCATCTAGACTGGTAGTGCTACTAAGAATACCAAATTCTATGTAATAATTCTCTTATAACTAAAAAACCATCTAGACTGGTAGTGCTACTAAGAATGCCAAATTCTATATAATAATTCTCTTATAACTAAAAAACCATCTAGACTGGTAGTGCTACGAAGAATGCCAAATTCTATATAATAATTCTCTTATAACTAAAAAACCATCTAGACTGGTAGTGCTACTAAGAATGCCAAATTCTATATAATAATTCTCTTATAACTAAAAAACCATCTAGACTGGTAGTGCTACTAAGAATGCCAAATTCTATATAATAATTATCTTATATACAAAGTCATAGTTTCAGTAACAAATGAAAAATGCATAGTCCTTCTACAACAATTTCATCTTGTAAACAAGATTAGATGTTAACCAATCAGATAATAGGTCAACTTGGCTTTTCAAAAATTAATTTCCTTATTTTTTGGATCATGTGATCTTTACTTCAACAATATGGTAACTCAACCGTGGAACTTTATGAATGAATCTACACACTTAATTAATGACTCATCTTACAATGTGAACTTAATATTGATATGAAAATTAGTATTTAAGAAAATATTATCTAAATAACCTTTATGAACTATAATTATGAATGATAATATCCATAATAAATGTATACATAACATAAAAAATGTATTATTTTGTGAAAAATAAAATTCGGAGACTGAGACTGAAACATGGTCCGAAATTCTGTTAGATATTCTCACACTCTGAGATATATCAGGTATATAAACCTCAATTAAAAATTCACATTGAGAAGATGAAAAGTTGTGAAGTAGTGATGAATAAACATCATATTATCATTGAGAAAATGAAGGAGATAGCATGCTACCTGCTTTTGGGTGTCAGTTCATTGAATGAATCTGCATTATATACATGGTCCAAACCAAATTCTGCCTCCATCTGGAATATCAGACAACATCATATTACAATTACACTGAAAGCATTTCAAAATGTATAACAGCTGATAAGCATTTATCACCTGTCAGTCCATAAAGTTTGACCCATTGTTTCCCAATAAGCTTTATCACCTGTCAGTCCATAAAGTTTGACCCATTGTTTCCCAATAAGCTTTATCACCTGTCAGTCCATAAAGTTTAACCCATTGTTTCCCAATAAGATTTATGACCTGCCAGTCTATAAAGTTTGACCCATTGTTTCCCAAAAAGCTTTATCACCTGTCAGTCCATAAAGTTTGACCCATTGTTTCCCAATAAGCATTTATCACCTGTCAGTCCATAAAGTTTGACCCATTGTTTCCCAATAAGCTTTATCACCTGTCAGTCCATAAAGTTTAACCCATTGTTTACCAATAAGCTTTATCACCTGTCAAGCAATAAAGTTTGACCCATTGTTTCCCAAAAAGCTTTATCACCTGTCAGTCCATAAAGTTTGACCCATTGTTTCCCAATAAGCATTTATCACCTGTCAGTCCATAAAGTTTGACCCATTGTTTCCCAATAAGCATTTATCACCTGTCAAGCAATAAAGTTTGACCCATTGTTTCCCAATAAGCTTTATCACCTGTCAGTCCATAAAGTTTGACCCATTGTTTCCCAAAAAGCTTTATCACCTGTCAGTCCATAAAGTTTGACCCATTGTTTCCCAAAAAGCTTTATCACCTGTCAGTCCATAAAGTTTGACCCATTGTTTCCCAAAAAGCTTTATCACCTGTCAGTCCATAAAGTTTGACCCATTGTTTACCAATAAGCTTTATCACCTGTCAAGCAATAAAGTTTGACCCATTGTTTCCCAAAAAGCTTTATCACCTGTCAGTCCATAAAGTTTGACCCATTGTTTACCAATAAGCTTTATCACCTGTCAAGCAATAAAGTTTGACCCATTGTTTCCCAAAAAGCTTTATCACCTGTCAGTCCATAAAGTTTGACCCATTGTTTCCCAAAAAGCTTTATCACCTGTCAGTCCATAAAGTTTGACCCATTGTTTACCAATAAGCTTTATCACCTGTCAAGCAATAAAGTTTGACCCATTGTTTCCCAAAAAGCTTTATCACCTGTCAGTCCATAAAGTTTGACCCATTGTTTCCCAAAAAGCTTTATCACCTGTCAGTCCATAAAGTTTGACCCATTGTTTCCCAAAAAGCTTTATCACCTGTCAGTCCATAAAGTTTGACCCATTGTTTCCCAAAAAGCTTTATCACCTGTCAGTCCATAAAGTTTGACCCATTGTTTCCCAAAAAGCTTTATCACCTGTCAGTCCATAAAGTTTGACCCATTGTTTCCCAATAAGCTTTATCACCTGTCAGTCCATAAAGTTTGACCCATTGTTTCCCAATAAGCTTTATCACCTGTCAGTCCATAAAGTTTAACCCATTGTTTCCCAATAAGATTTATGACCTGCCAGTCTATAAAGTTTGACCAATTGTTTCCCAATAAGCTTTATCACCTGTCAAGCAATAAAGTTTGACCCATTGTTTCCCAATAAGCATTTATCACCAGTCAGTCCATAAAGTTTGACCCATTGTTTCCCAATAAGCTTTATCACCTGCCTGTCTATAAAGTTTCACCCATTGTTTCCCAAAAAGCTTTATCACCTGCCAGTCCATAAAGTTTGACCCATTGTTTCCCAATAAGCTTTATCACCTGCCAATCAATAAAGTTTGATCTATTGTTTCCAACAGGATTCACTAGGACTTATACAAATGTCATGTTCATTCTGAATATTATAGTAAAAACCCAAATGAACAGAAAAGTAAGTTCATAAGTTCAAATTTGACAAGACACATTATTTTATTTCAAGCAAAGAAATAATGAAAAATAAATCCTTTATGGTACCAGTGAGTACTGAACCATGAATCTATGTACAAACAGATTTTAATGGCATGTCAGCACAGTTCTTGCTATTTGGTACCAATTATAAAAATACAGGGATTAAAAACTACAAATTATATTTTATGAAGATAAACTCTTCAAAATAAACACAAACTGTAGTCCCAGAAGATGAAAGATAAAAGGTAAAGATGTTACAAAAGATGTTTAAAAAATGTTAAACATCTGTAAATTGTATGTCAAATAAATGATAAAGGTAAAAAATATAAACTTCCTAACACATATTGGGACCAATTTTTAAAAATGTAAAAACAATGTTATTAGGTTTCTAAAATTTCATATCAGAAAACATCAATCTCACAAGGCCGAAGTCCATACGTTCATCAAGAATGTGTTCTGCTGCTAGTGGGCACTGACAAAATATGCATTCTGATTCACCCTTCAGGTGGTATGCATGGTCATGTGATTCAATACCATCTCATCTCTGTTACTCTACAATGACTGGTTTGATTATGAAAAGCTTGTTGGAGTATTCTTTGTATTGGACATATTTTGCCAAGTATGTGTTTATAGAATGTGAAAATTTATATTTTAGTCACTACAAGGAATCTCCAATTATAAACAAGTGATGGCAGGGCAACTTTGGCTGCTGTATCTGATTTTTCTTTCCCCTAGTGACTAGGTACTAAGCAATATAGAATACTTTATCTATACTGTGTGTTATTCCCCTAGTGACTAGGTACTAAGCAATAGAGAATACTTATCCATACTGTGTGTCATTTCCCTAGTGACTAGGTACTAAGCAATACAGAATACTTTATCCACACTGTGTGTCATTCCCCTAGTGACTAGGTACTAAGCAATAGAGAATACTTTATCCACACTGTGTGTCATTCCCCATGTAACTAGGTACTAAGCAATACAGGATACTTTATCCACACTGTGTGTCATTCCCCTAGTGACTAGGTACTAAGCAATACAGAATACTTTATCCAAAGTGTCATTCCCCTAGTGACTAAGTACTAAGCAATACAGAATACTTTATCCACACTGTGTCATTCCCCATGTGACTAGATACTAAGCAATTCAGAATACTTTATCCACACTGTGACATTCCCCTAGTGACTAGATACTAAGCAATATAGAATACTTTATCCTCACTGTGTGTCATTCCCCTAGTGACTAAGTACTAAGCAATATAGAACACTTTATCCTCACTGTGTGACATTCCCCTAGTGACTAGGTACTAAGCAATATAGAATACTTTATCCTCACTGTGTGTCATTCCCCTAGTGACTAGGTACTAAGCAATACAGAATACTTTATCCACAGTGTTTGTCATTCCCCTAGTGACTAGGTACTAAGCAATACAGGATACTTTATCCACACTGTGTGTCATTCCCCTAGTGACTAGGTACTAAGCAATACAGAATACTTTATCCACACTGTGTGACCAAATCCTGTTTCTGTGAAATTTGAGATAGGTTATCAAATTTCTGGTTTACAGGGAATTCCAAAAGATGAAATTTGTTCTTTTATATAGTTTAATGATCTGAGTATGATTGTAATTTTTTTGCAAAATGATGCCTCAATCAGAGTGACCAGTTCAAGATAGTTTGATGGGTGTGAAAAAGGCAGCTGCAACCTTGTCTCCACCTTTTAAATGATTTGTACACAGGGACAGTATATCCAATTCATTTGTACACAGGGTCAGTATATCCAATTTATCTGTACACAGGGACAGTATATCCAATTCATTTGTACACAAAAACAGTATATCCAATTCTATTCATCTGTACACAAGGACAGTATATCCAATTCATCTGTACACAAGGATGGTATATCTAATTCATCTGTACACAGGGACAGTACATCCAATTCATTTGTACACAGGGACGGTATATCCAATTCAATTTTTTTCTAACAACAAGAAGATTGGTTGAAGATATTTTGAATTGGCAAAGATCAAATATTGGGGATAAAGTGTGAGTTGATCATCATTGTGGTGATTTGACAAAGATCGAATATTGTGGAAAGAGTGAGAGTTGATAATCACTGGTGATAGTTGATAATCACTGGTGATTTGGAACAGAAACAATTTTGCAGTGTTGATAACACTGATTGAGCTGGTTCTAGATAAGGACCAATTTGTGTGTCATAGGGACCAATTTGTGTGCCAAAATATAAGAACCAATTTGTGTGCTAAAATATAAGAACTAATTTGTGTGCTAAAATATAAGGCCCAAGTTGGTCTGAGACTAATTACCCATCTGATATCAAAGCCATATGCAAGGGCAGTTGGCTAAGCAATCTGGGTTAACATAATGGATACCAGCAATAATAGGCTGATAAGCTTATCATATTTTCCTTATAGAATGTAGCCATGCTAAAGGCATATCAGCATCAGACTTGAAAAGGCTTATGCTAGGATGTGATCTGTGAAATTTGTTTCAAGTTTTAGAAGAAATATTGTTTGTTAGGTTTTTTTGTTTTCAGTAACAACTGCACCATTGAGTAGTGTATTAAAAATGAGCAACATTGATGCAAAACTGAAACCCATCATGCCAGGATACCTTCTGTAAAATTTGATCAAATTCTGTTGAACAGGTTTTGAGAAGAAAAGGTTACTTTAAGTTTGGGGATTTTATTTTAGTAATGTGCAAATGGGCATCATATGTACAGTACATACAAGGCCTTCAATCAAGAATGCATTTTGTCAAATTTGGTTAAACATCATTCAGTTCTTTTAAAAAAGTTATTTAAAGTTTTTTTTATTTTTATTAAGGATATCCATGTTTGATAGCAAATGAGCATCAACTGTAGAAATTGAAAAAGCTTTAACACCAGAAGGATTTTTATCATATTTGCTTAAATTCTACTAAATGATTTGTAAGATGTTATATGAATGTTTTCTATTTTTAGCACAGCCATACCTGATGGTAGATCAGCATCATTTATACAAATTTAAAAAGGCCTTCATGCCAGAATACTTTCTGATAAATTTTGTCCAATTCTGTTAAATGGATTTAGCAAAGTCATTTAAAGGTTTTCCTTGTTTTTAGAAACAATGACCATATTTGATGGTGGAGAGGTATGAGGTGTGCAAACTTAAGGACCTTTCTATCAATCTTGTTCATATATTCTTCACTGCTTTTTGTGAAATAATTTTAAATTTGCTTTTATTAATGGTGGCAATATTTGACAATGGACTGACATTATTTGTACAAATTTTAAAAAACAACATGTCAGGAAGTGTTTCGTTAAACTTGCTCAAATATGTTTGACTAATTTGAGAAGAAATCATTTAAAGACTTTTATATTTTTGGAAATGGAAGTCAATATTTCATGGTATAACATACAAAGTTTCCTGTGAAATGATGGAAAACTGAGACTAACTGCACTCCCAAAATTCTGTGACACTATGTCAGGTTCCAAGTGAAAAAGGGAAATAACTGTAAGAAAAAAAATAACAGGAGCACACACTGATTTGTGAATATTCATATCTTAAAGAGACAGTCATAAGACTTCCCAAGTTTCACTGCCACCCAATCAAATCAGAGAGACTATCTGCATTCAAATGATTCTGTCATACAATGTTTTCAGCTGCAAGTAAAAAAGTGCAATAACTCTTTCCGGAAATTGTGGGGGCAAAGTGTTTGTTAAAATGCATATATTGAGGTGATGACCATAATATTTACCAAACTTCATGGCAACAAGAGACCAAAGTAGGCCTGATATTACTCACCTGGCTTTAATAACTTATCCATTTCACTAAGCTGCCTTAGTCAGAACACAAGAACACAACCTATGTAAACTATTTTCTAAACTTCATTTTGATTTTAACTATTTTACTTTAGTCTGATACAAATTACTTCTAACAATAAAGGCATAATTAATGGTCTCATTTTCATACTCATTCAATACAGTATCTCATCTTCATACTCATTCAATACAGTATCTCATCTTCATACTCATTCAATATCTCCATATAAAGCCATTTGATTAAGGTTTAGAGATACTGGCTAAGAAATATAGTCGATGGATCTTGTGCAATCAGGTGCTAAGATATCCAAATAAAATATACAGCTCTGACACAGTGTACTTATTTATCGAATCACAGCAAAATCGAAGGAAATGTGGTCTTCAAGTCTAATGTAAATTGGATCAGAATGAGTATCTCAAGTAACTCATATGCAGAATCACTCAATTAACATGCATAGAAACCACTTAACATAAAAACAATTATATATATATATATATATATATATATCTATATATATATATATATATATATATATATATATATATATATATATATATATATATATATATTGATGATATGAACATATTTATCATGTCTGATAATAAGAAACCAAATATTGCTGAACTTGAGAGCTGACATGTGTCAGCTTTTGAATGCAAATTTGCACATATATTGAGATTATAAAGGGGAAAGGAAAGCATGGAAAACATAGTTGCTACATTGTCTTTTAGTGTCAGTATTGTTGATCTACTTTCCTAGCCAGAATATAAAAGATAACTTTCTCTGCATAAGAAGGACAAGTTGTTTTTGCAACCAGCATTTTCCTCAGGATGAATCCCAGCCCATGGAGATTAGACTGTCATCTGTAGACCCACCTAAAACTACATATACTTACATGGCATTATAACTACACATACTCACATGGCATTATAACTACACATACTTACATGGCATTATAACTACATATACTCACATGGCATTATAACTACATATACTCACATGGCATTATAACTACACATACTTACATGGCATTATAACTACACATACTTACATGGCATTATAACTACACATACTTACATGGCATTATAACTACATATACTCACATGGCATTATAACTACATATACTCACATGGCATTATAACTACACATACTTACATGGCATTATAACTACACATACTTACATGGCATTATAACTACATATACTTACATGGCATTATAACTACACATACTTACATGGCATTATAACTACACATACTTACATGGCATTATAACTACATATACTCACATGGCATTATAACTACATATACTCACATGGCATTATAACTACACATACTTACATGGCATTATAACTACATATACTCACATGGCATTATAACTACACATACTTACATGGCATTATAACTACATATACTTACATGGCATTATAACTACATATACTTACATGGCATCATAAATGGAGTTAATCTATTCAGTCAGCAGTATGTCCTTTCCCTTCAAAATTAACTTATTATGACTTATATATGCTTGACTTAAAGGTTAGTTGTAATTTGCAGTAAGAAATAAGTGAAATGTGCAAGTTGAAAGTACAATATAAATAAGAAATTTAATATATAGTACATTGATTAGTCAGTGAGATATTAGCCATTTATAAGTGGTATAAGCCCTTATCAGTTGACCATAAGTGAGCTATAAGTTCATGGATATTTCTGATTAAAAGTTTACTGCAAAATACATAGTTCCAAGGTTTAATGCAAAATACAGTAAGTTCAACAAAAGGTGGTATTATGAATTTCCTAGCAAAAATTCATCATGTTCCACCTGAAGTACAAATTTTTGTGAAAGTCATATCAAGAACACTTCAAAAGTGCCCAATGAATTTTGAGTTTGAGGACAGAACTGTGTTACACCAACTTGTGGTTGTTTTGTTTTGTTTACCTTTATTTTATGCTTTCCAGCATCACATAACTCACATGCTGACAATTGATTTTAGGGACAGCATTCATTTACAAGTCAAGGTTGAATGACCATCATGTAACTAACATGCTAATAACTGATTTTCAAGACAGCATTCATTTACAAGTCAAGGTTGAATGACCATCCTGTAACTCACATGCTAATAACTGATTTTTGGGACAGCATTCATTTACAAGTCAAGGTTGAATGACCATCCTGTAACTCACATGCTGAAAATTGATTTTTGTGACAGCATTCATTTACAAGTCAAGGTAGAATGACCATCATGTAACTCACATGCTGACAATTGATTTTCAAGACAGCATTCATTTACAGGTCAAGGTAGAATGACCATCATGTAACTCACATGCTGACAATTGATTTTCAAGACAGCATTCATTTACAGGTCAAGGTAGAATGACCATCATGTAACTCACATGCTGACAATTGATTTTCAAGACAGCATTCATTTACAGGTCAAGGTAGAATGACCATCATGTAACTAACATGCTAATAACTGATTTTCAAGACAGCATTCATTTACAAGTCAAGGTTGAATGACCATCCTGTAACTCACATGCTGACAATTGATTTTCAAGACAGCATTCATTTACAGGTCAAGATAGAATGACCATCCTGTAACTCACATGCTGACAATTGATTTTCAAGACAGCATTCATTTACAGGTCAAGATAGAATGACCATCCTGTAACTCACATGCTGACAATTGATTTTTGGGACAGCATTCATTTACAAGTCAAGGTAGAATGACCATCATGTAACTCACATGCTAATAACTGATTTTGAAGACAGCATTCATTTACAAGTCAAGGTTGAATGACCATCCTGTAACTCACCTGCTGAAAATTGATTTTTGTGACAGCATTCATTTACAAGTCAAGGTAGAATGACCATCATGTAACTCACATGCTGACAGTTGATTTTCAAGACAGCATTCATTTACAGGTCAAGGTAGAATGACCATCATGTAACTCACATGCTGACAATTGATTTTCAAGACAGCATTCATTTACAGGTCAAGGTAGAATGACCATCATGTAACTCACATGCTGACAATTGATTTTCAAGACAGCATTCATTTACAGGTCAAGGTAGAATGACCATCATGTAACTAACATGCTAATAACTGATTTTCAAGACAGCATTCATTTACAAGTCAAGGTTGAATGACCATCCTGTAACTCACATGCTAATAACTGATTTTTGGGACAGCATTCATTTACAAGTCAAGGTAGAATGACCGTCCTGTAACTCACATGCTGACAGTTGATTTTCAAGACAGCATTCATTTACAGGTCAAGGTAGAATGACCATCATGTAACTAACATGCTGACAATTGATTTTCAAGACAGCATTCATTTACAGGTCAAGGTAGAATGACCATCCTGTAACTCACATGCTGACAATTGATTTTTGGGACAGCATTCATTTACAAGTCAAGGTAGAATGACCGACCATCATGTAACTCACATGCTGACAATTGATTTTCAAGACAGCATTCATTTACAAGTCAAGGTAGAATGACCATCCTGTAACTCAAATGCTAATAACTGATTTTCAAGACAGCATTCATTTACAAGTCAAGGTAGAATGACCATCCTGTAACTCAAATGCTAATAACTGATTTTCAAGACAGCATTCATTTACAAGTCAAGGTAGAATGACCATCCTGTAACTCACATGCTGACAATTGATTTTTGGGACAGCATTCATTTACAAGTCAAGGTAGAATGACCATCATGTAACTCACATGCTGACAATTGATTTTCAAGACAGCATTCATTTACAGGTCAAGGTAGAATGACCATCATGTAACTCACATGCTGACAATTGATTTTCAAGACAGCATTCATTTACAGGTCAAGGTAGAATGACCATCATGTAACTCACATGCTGACAATTGATTTTCAAGACAGCATTCATTTACAGGTCAAGGTAGAATGACCATCATGTAACTCACATGCTGACAATTGATTTTTGGGACAGCATTCATTTACAGGTCAAGGTTGAATGACCATCCTGTAACTTACATGCTAATAACTGATTTTCAAGACAGCATTCATTTACAAGTCAAGGTTGAATGACCATCACATAACTCACATGCTGACAATTGATTTTCAAGACAGCATTCATTTACAAGTCAAGGTAGAATGACTATCACATAACTCACATGCTAATAACTGATTTTCAAGACAGCATTCATTTACAAGTCAAGGTAGATTAAGTAGTCTCATGCTGTCCTGACTGATGATGGATTCTGGCTGAGTAGATGCAGTATTACACATCAAATAAAGTTCTGCTAAAAATTCTTATAATCAACAAATATGGTAATTCAGTGTGTCAGACATCATACTGTCATTTAAAATGAAGTGAGCTTTGTATTGGGTGTGAACGTATTGATTGTCATTTACATGTACATATTTTATCAGCCAAATTTATTCATTTTAGTGGGAATATGCTTATATCACATGAATGACTCACATTTCACTCATTAATAAGTTACATAACTATCAAATTCACATGTCTTATCAGTGATGTATATGTCATGTATAAATTACATGCCTAATATCCAATTATTATTTTAACCATTCACCTATATGTAACATATAGGTGACATAAAAAAAATGAATTGTCATTTATTATACACATGTACATGCTTTTACAAGCAATGAATATAAGTGACGTATAAGCCAATAAAAGTTATTATTGTAAGGGTACCCACCTATAACCCCCACCCCACCTCCGGAGTCATAAATAGGAAACTACTGAGATCAAAAAATGGCTCCATGGTAAAAGTGCTGGACTCATGACCAGACGGTTGCAGGTTTGACTCTCACCATCAGATTAGCCTTGATCCTCATTAATATCAATGGATCTCATTAATATGTATGGATCTCACTCATAATCAGTCATATGAGATTTTGATGATACAAGCTTTTATTCCAAATTTGATAAAAATCAGATTAAAAATATGGCCTTTAGAGTGTTCACATGTTCAGCACTTGACTAAATGAATACCTGATTAACTCATGAGTAGAAGTTACTCATTACTCATACTCTGCCATGCTCTTGATGATATGAATCCAAGTTTGAAAAAATTACTAAGAATTATGGTTTCCAGAGAGTGGTACCAAGTTCAACCAATCAGATGCAAGATCACATTTTTACTATGTGTAGGTCTTGCTCATCATCAATCTTCTCATGTAGAGCATGAAAATATAAGCAAACATTGCAAGTCTTACCAAAATCAAATCATAAATACAGGTAAGCTTAACAAGCTCAGTCAAGCAGATGCAAAATCACCTCACTAATATCAAAAGATCTCACTCATTCCATATATGGATGATATTAATTTATATTCCAAGTTTAATCAAAATCAAATAAAAAACATGGCATCCTCATTGGTAACAACCACATGCTGACAGATAGACAAGGGACAGATAACAAATGGTTGATGTAGGACCAAGACATAAACTAACTAAAACTTATGTTGAGGGAAGCTCAAAGTTTTTTGATGCTCAATATTATAGTTTAGAAGATAACCTGATTTCTTTCTATACTGAATATACCTATGTATTATGAAACTCCTGTATGAATCTCTTAAATTAAAACTCAGGAAGTAAGAAGATTTACCTCCTGTATGAACATTGTCCCAATCGTTTGGAAGAGTGGATCAGTGAACTCCAACAGGTAAGTGCTGCAAGACAAATAGTTGTCAAGGTGAAAGAAGACAAATAAATGAAATCTGACAGTTAACTATTGCAAGACAAATAGTTGTCAATATGATAGAAGACAAATAAATGAACTCTGACAGGTAACTGCAGCCAGCCAGATAGTTTTCAAAGTGATAAAAGACAATAGTTGAATTCTAATAGGCAAGTGTTACAGGAGAAATAGTTGAACTCAAAACAGCTAAGTTCAGCAAGAAAAAGTTGTCAAAGTTCTGCAAGACAGATCATTGAGCTCTGACTGGTACATGCTACAAGACTGATAGTTGAACTCTATTAGGTAAAGTAGTGCAAGAAAAAAGATGTCTATTTGCTTCTGCATGAAAACAGGATTTAAGGTCAATGGTTGCTCTTTCACTAAATTGTGATTTCATTATTGCTTTAGAAGTTTTTCTGTAAAATTTTTAATACTAATTGGAACCAAAATAATGAGGGGTCAGCATAACAAAGCTGTAGTGCTTTCACTTTGCACCTGTCCTGTTCCAGATTTGATGCCCAGTCCCAGCACTTATGAGTGAATTTAGCTGCCCATCCAAATATCTGAAGTTTCCATGAGTTCCAGTTTCCTCCACTAAATTAACAAAACCCAGAAATGCCAATAATAAGGAATAATACTAATTCTAAGAATGAATTGGTGTTCAATAACTAAGCACACAAAATAAAAGGTAAAGCTGTGGTCTAGCATGGTTGTCCAAGATAAAAATTTAAGTAATGTGAATATGATTATTAGTTACTGCAATAAAGCAATAACAGATGAATCAAGATCGGGCCACAGACCAAAATCAGAAAATACCTGATGTAGAATATAATTCTCAAACAATAATAGTTACACTAACACCATTGTGGGTGTAAGAGCCTAAATGCAAGGTTACACAAACTGTAACCCAACAAAATTGCAAATGATTCTGGAAAGAGCTCCATTCAAACAGAAAACATGCTTTATCAAGTGTAATTCCACAATGATGCCCATAAAGAGAAAGCACAAATCATGATGTTAATACAAAAAAAATATTTTTTTATGTAAATTAAAGCAACAGTAATGTCTATATTACAAGACTGATAATACACATAGGCAAGTTATGTATGGGTAGGCAGGACCAGAGGCATTCTGGAATTCCAGAACCTTCCAACACACTCATCATAAGGTTGGGGTATTTTCTGTCCAGAAAGCTATGCAACATGTTACAATCAAGTTTGAACAAAATCAGATCAGAAATATGAATTCCAGAATGGTGAGTACACTTAACTTGCCATTTTTCTTACACATATATATGTATGTACCAATATATGGTTTTCTGCCCCATAAATAAATACAACATATGTAGTGACTCAATTAAGTCCATAGTTTTGTGTCTGACATCCACTCTCTAATTGTAAGTCTATTTTACTCAGCTGACTTCCTTGACTTGAGTACAGCACAATATCACTGTGGACTCTGACCATTGTGTTACAGCAGGATTTCAATGTACAGCAAACATATAGTCAGTAAAACACAGTGAAAGTCACAGTGACCTTCCTTCCTTTATCTGGTACTAAAAGAGATGCATTAAGTTTTATGACCAAAAAATGAAAAGTATTTATGAAATAAACTTCCAACACATACTTCAAAAATAAAGTCAATTAGACATGAAATATAGGTCAGTGAGATGTGTTTTTGCAATAAGATAACAGCATTGATAAAATGCATCACTCTGGCAAGTTTCCTTGTAAAGGTAGGACAATATATAGCAACAAAAATCTATATGGTACTAAGCTCAATCAACCAAAGCCAGCAAAATAAAAAATATCAGTCTCATAAAAACCTTTTCTTATGTAATGGTGTAGTACTAATAGAGAAGTTTTGTCTATATCTGTGTCTAGGAATGGACTTTAATCAAGATGAAATGTAGATTATAGAGACGTGTTTTTTGTAATAAGAGTGTAGTAACTGTGAAAATGTATCCCAAGTTTTGTGATTCCAGATACACAGCATTCTATACTGTCATGACTTAATTGCAAAATAATTAACAAAACTCAAGAAAAGATAAAATTTAGGTCACAGTGTGCTACTTTTAATAAGAGCATGGTACTTACAGAAATGCATACCATTAATCCATTAACAGGATTCATGAACAGTGCATAAAAAATGAAATGTAACCAAAGCATGCGAAGTGTCATAATGGCCAAATATATTATAAGTGTTTAGTTTACATCCCCCTGACTAAGTTTCATGACATGCTTGCCTATGTGATCATCAGCTAAACAAAAACAATTAAGAATGTAAAATGTAAAATATAAATGCCAATGACTATCTTTTGATTGAAAGGTGTGGTACCTTCACTCTATACTGTCATATTCCAGGCAGAACTGGAAAATAATGAGGTGCAAAAAAAGGCCAAAAAAAAGTGTTGTTTCACAGTCTCATGGAATCTTGCATTGAACAATAAAAGATAGCATACAATTATTGTATCAACATAAAATATTGCCTTAAAAATAAATTTTTACATAATACAATAATATATATCCTTATGAAATAATTTCATTTTCACTGTGGTACATGTATATACTAGCACATACACCATAAATTTATTGTACAGTGTAACAACAGATACATTTGTGATCTTCCAAATCTTTCTTTTGCTGAATGTGAAGCAATCATAAATACAATAGTGATACATTCAGACCAGATCTGTTAGTAATGGTGAGCTGAACCTTGTTCAACCTTTTGTGAAGCATAAAACAGAATAGTAAATTGGTTAGAAGTCTAATAAGTCAAGAACTTTGTTAGCAAATTCGGATTTCACTTTCTTACTCTGCATCTGTAACATAAAAAAACTGCAATTAAAAAATAGACCAGTAGTTGTGTGCCCCTGTAAATATCAAAATCTAGAACACTAAGCTGTGTAAGATATAGAATAGTAACAATGTAGTGTGACTATAAATATAAATATATCCATGTTTGCATGTGGGGATGCTAAAGCTGATGCTGACCAAAAATTTAAACAATGGCCTTGTGACCTTGATCTTTAACCTTCTTGACTTTTCAATATTTAGGAATGTTTATTTCCCCCTACTACACAGTTGATGGAACAGTATGATACTCCAATGACACAAAAAGGAAATATTTACCTCTAAAAAAATTAATAAAAATTGATACCACAGAGTCAGACAAAGAGCTTTTGCAATTACTATGTCAAGGATGATGTGATAGGAAAATATGGTGAAGTGAGTTAATGATCAAAACTGATTGATGGCAAAATAAGTTTGTCCATAACTGATGTTTTGCTGACTATGCAAGTTACCTGAAATAGGACTAAAAAACTAATGATACTTACTGAAAATATAAAATCTTTGTATTGTGAATCTCAAAATGCATGTAATTATGGCAGTAACATTTTATAGCACCTCAGCACAATAGTGGTTATATAATGCAAATTGAAAAACTGCTTAAATTTTTTTTTTCTATTAGTAGTATTAGACAATAAGACAGTAACCTTGTAAATAGGTAACTGTCCCAAAAATTGGTGATTTGTACTTCACAATTGCAAATCATTTCATCTCACTATGTCTTTAGGTGATATACTGGATATATAAATAATATTTGCATGGGTTTTAGTCTCAAAATCTTCTAAAACATAATATATTTTGGTTAACTTAAACAAAATTTTATGGACAAAGCCAGTTTTACATGAGTTGACCAAGCAAAAACCACAGAGTGTATCATCGTCTGTTGCACTAACATTGGAGGAAAACTGTCTGATATATGGTAAGCTAAAGCAATTTGTCAGATAAGCAGCAGGTTGAATGGATGTCTGCAAAGGTAACACTGTGTCTGGGTTTAGGTAAGGGTATGAAATCAAACATGATATAGAAACTTTTTGATATGGAAGGTATGTAATATTCAAGCATAACATGTATCATCATTCATATTAGGGTGGAGTAACCTGCTTTCTGCTGGGTAAAAGATAATGGAGCCCACTCACCAACAGTACTGATGACCAAAGCTTCCCCAATCATCAAGCTGGCTGTACTTAGCATTTGGAAAAACCCTGTGGTGAGAAAGATAATGTTTAAGTGATCTAGGATGGTATATACTCACCAACAATACTGCCTAGGAAATCCACACCAGTTGCCATTCACTATGTATTTAGAATCTGGGTATAACCTGCAGTGATAAGCAGACATATATCATATGACATTACCTAATTGTAATAAAGTAGTCACATGTATTATGTTATATTACTTAACTGTAATTATAGAAGTTAAGTGTATTAAATTACCTAATAGTAATTATAGCCCACACCACAGATTCTGAAAAAAATGAAAACTTAGAATATCAGGCCTCTTAACATCCTGGGACATTTAGAATCAAGGAGTGCCATAATAGGTAGTTTTAAGTTGATATGTTTGTCTGTCGGAGGAAATACATTCAACTTCTAAACTTTGTTGTGTATATCACATATCAAGGTTTTAAGTTGACATGTTTGTCTGTCAGAGGAAATACATTCAACTTTTACTAAGCTTTGATGTGTATATCACATATCAATTAACACAAACTGTGACATCATATTCAAAACCAGGTTAAAGTTTTTAATGAATTTGGACATTTTTTCAAAACCTAGCTAATCCATAGTTGTGAATGAATTGTGACATACTATTCTAAACACAGCCAATCTACAGTTGTGAATGAATTGTGACATTATATTCAAAACCTAGCTAATCTATTGTTGTGAATGAATTGTGACATTGTATTCAAAACCTAGCTATAAATGTAATGAACTGTAAACGTTTATTCAAAACCTAGCTATAACTGTAAATGAACTGTAAAAGTTTATTCAAAACCTAGCTATAGTTGTGAATGAATTAAGAAATTTTATTCAAAACCTGCCTAATCTATAATTGTGAATAAACAGAGATTTTTAACCTTTATCAAGAGCCTAAAGGAGAGGGAGCCTTTCCTGCACAACACTAACATATGAGCAATGTACCCACCAAATTTCTAGGATGAGATGTAAAAATGGTCTGAGATACAGAGCAATGGACGGACAGATAGTAGGCACCACACTAGCTTAATATTTAAGCGTGAACATGTAATAAACATTCACAAATGATCAATGAAACATACCCCTCTTCAATAAAATCCACAACAACACCTGACATTATGAGGAAACCAAAATGCTGTCTACTACCTAGAAATAGCTTTTGGCACATGTCCAGCAAATCCAGGCACAACTGGAATCATTCCAAGAGACCGCATCCTGGTCAGGATTTGATGCTGGAGTATCAGCTGGGCATCAATCCAGGTCTGGGCCAGTGGTCCACCCCACCCCTCCATGTTACCCATCCTTGCCCTGAAGTGGAAGAGAAATGAATGTGCTTACAGTTTTGGGGATCCAAGGCTAAAATAAAGTCTACAAAACTGCCAATGAAACTATTGGTAACATTTCATCTCGATTTTGTAAACTGCCAATGAAACTATTGGTAACATTTCATCTCCAGCTTGCAAACTGCCAATGAAGCTATTGGTAACATTTCATCTCCAGCTTGTAAACTGCCAGCCAATGAAATTATTGGTAACATTACATCTCCAGCTTGTAAACTGCCAATGAAACTATTAGTAACATTTCATCTCCAGCTTGTAAACTGCCAATGAAACTATTGGTAACATTTCATCTCCAGCTTGTAAATTGACTATGAAACTATTGGTAACATTTCATTTCCAGCTTGTAAACTGCCAATGAAACTATTGGTAACATTTCATCTCCATCTTGTAAACTGCCAATGAAGTATTGGTAACATTTCATCTCTAGCTTGTAAACTGACTATGAAACTATCAGTAATATTTCATCTCCAGCTTGTAAACTACCAATGAAACTATCAGTAACATTTCATCTCCAGCTTGTAAACTTCCAATGAAACTATTGGTAACATTTCATCTCCATCTTGTAGACTGTCAATGAAATTGTCAGTAACATTTCATCTCCATCTTGTTGACTGCCAATGAAACTATTGGTAACATTTCATCACCATCTTTTAAACAATGAAAATAAAAAGTAACATTTCCAGCTTGTATATTGACAAATGATGACACAGATTTCAAACTAGCTTCTAATTAAAGCTTCTGAAACATGTCCAGTTTACTTACTGATGACAGCATTTCTCAAACTGTGCAAATTAAACCTCACAGAAACCTCTTTATTGTATGCCAAATAGTAAGTGTCTATATCAGGGGTCACACTACCAGGAGAAGTTGGTGAAAAAAGTCGCCTGAGAACTGTAAACTTTGCCTTTTTCTGTTAGGAAAGCAAAAATGACTTTGCTTGTTGATTTTTCAGATTAAAATGACTGTAGATTATGACTTTTGAGATGCCCCCTTGCTGTAACCAGTAAGTTCTGGCAATGTTGTAATCCAAGTTGAAATGCATCAATATGTAAATAGTAATTTGCTTATAAAAAATGTGATAATATGGGGAAAGAGCATTTTCCTAATTTATTTCTTCTTTTAACAAATGGAGATTTTAATGGTCATATTTGTGTATTGTCTTGATAAAATCAGTTTCAAACAAATTTGTAAATTTGTCACTACATATATGATATACCACATCATTAAACATTCTGTATTCATAAACAATCGGGCAAATAGATTCAGGAAAATATATAATATAATGAAAACAAAGTTTAAATATTATGTGATAGATGACTTAGCCTAAATATTTAATAATGTAGGTCAAAAACATGTGACAATCTCTGTTGTGGAATTCGAAACAATGTTGCAAGGTCAATGTTGATTTCTGACCTACGGTAATTAATTTTTGTAAAATTATAAAAGAGATGTATAGTAGTGAAGCAAATACTATTTAACCAATGCACATCATTATTACCAGTAGGTGGACAAATAATGCAACCATAAATATGCAGTTCATTAATGAATTTGTTGTAACAAAGCAAGAAAGTGAATAGTTATATTAAGAAAAGCCCTCTTTCTAAAAATAGATGCAGTCGCATGGTGCAATGCATGTTCTTGGATGTTATGATTTTGGGCGGAAAATGGCCCAGTTAAGTTTAGTGCTTCTGTGTGTTGTCTATAAATAGCTACAGTAATGTTTTATCAGGAACAAGGAAATTAGGATGCTTTCAAGTTGTGCATTTATTCCTATGTGCATGTATTATAAGTTGTTTCAAAAAATGCTTGAAATCTTTTTTGACTGCAATATTACACAAAACTGGCAAAACATAAAATAATTAAGCAGTAGTTTATTAAGCATTTTAACCAACATGCAATTACAAGACTTTAATCTTGTTCCTTTCAGTTAAAATTAATTACAATATATAGCTTCTGCTGTGCTTTTTAAGTCATATGGTCAATTTGCCTGTATCTCAATCCAAACACACATATACAAGTATGAATAGAATGTAATAATAATGTAATAATGTAATAATTTTTATACAAGAAACATATGACTGTTAAAAGCATACTGAGAAATGGAGTACATAAATAATGTAATGCAGCTATATATATAGCTATATATAATTTCTTGCTTTGGTCTCACTTCACCCTGTTTAGCTTTCACTTCTCCCTGTTTAGCTCCCACTTCTCCCTGTTCTCACCAAAAGAAGTCACTTCTCCATAAAATTTAAGTCTAGTTTCACCCCTGTATGTCTTTCATGTAACTACAGTATTAAGCTAATTAATTAGTAATGTCAAGTGTCAAGCTTATTAATCATCAATGTTAAGAACAAGCTAATTAATTGGAAATGCCAATGTCAAGCTAATCAATTAGCATTGTTAATGTCAAGTTAATTAATTGTTGTTTTATAGGATTTAATGCCATTTTTCAGCACAAGATAGGCTATACATGTCGGCCAGTATTAATGGTGGAGGAAGAACTATTGAAAACCCCAGGAAGAACCACCAGCCCAGGAGAAGCTGCTGGTAGGCTTTCTCACTTACCCACATTAGCCGAGTCTGGACTCAAACTCAAGCAGACAGAGGTGAGATGGCAGTGATCCATAACAATCTGAGCTCTAGACCGCTCAGCCACTCAGGGTCCCTTAATTAGCAAGAACAACATGTTGAGAAATACACTTCTGAGAGAAGAATCTTGAATGAATTTAAAGTAGAATAATGTAATGAAAGAAAAGATGAAATGGTCAATTACAATGAAAAAAGTTTGCAGAAAAATGAAAAAAAAGAAAATATGAATAAACACAAAAATGAATAAATAAATAATTACCAAGCAAGGAAAGCCGCCCCTCCAAAGTGGGCTTCAAGATCCTCCTTGGTGAAGCCAAGCTTTATATAAACCTGTAAAAATAAGTATTGTTATTGATAGTATTACTGCATTCAGGAGAGACAAATGAAGGGTTAATAGAAAAGACAATAAAATCTATCAACTACTTAATAATTGCTATTTTTTTAGAAGAAAAAAACATAAAGAAAAGTCATGCTTCCAAAATTCCTGACTGAGACATTTCTATTCACTTCTCTCCAAAACTCCTGGCTGAGATATTTCAAAACATCATTCTTTAAACTTCCTGGTTGAGACAATTCTTTATACCTCTATCCAAAATTCATGTTGAGACATTTTTATAAACCTTTCCACAAAATTCCAAGTGGAGACTTTTATAACCTATCTCCAAAATTCCTAGTTGAGACATTTGTATAACCTATCTCCAAAATTCCTAGTTGAGACATTTGTATAACCTATCTCCAAAATTCCTAGTTGAGACTTCCATAACCTATCTCCTAAATTCCTAGTTGAGACATTTCTATACACCTCTCTGTAAACACCTGTTATGAAAATCTTGGCTGTTTGCATGCAATACTTCCATTATAACATAGCAATATACCCATGATACATAAAAATAATGAATACAATATGTCAAGTAAACCGGTGCTTCTTAAACATTGTATTACTCTAAATACAGGTCAAGATTAATTACTATATGGTAAATGATGACAAGACAATTTTCTGTGCATAGGCACTTGACATTCTATCAGTTTCAACTATCTGCATGGAAATAACATGTTATTTTCTACAATTAAAACATGTGAATCATTTATATGTGTGTGTGTGTGTGATTTAGTATTTTTAACATAGCTTTAACAATTTTTCAGTCATTTTGCTAATATTTCTACACCATGACAGTTTAAAGTGATGTCTAGCACTGGGGTATCATGCCACAGAATTGTGGCATGATGTCCCACCCATTCACATTATCCTGACACCAGGCCGACCAGTCCTAACATTAACCTCTTCATGATGAGTGTCTAGCGAGGCAGCTATTAGTACTATTTTTAGAAGTCTTTTTTTATGACTTGGCCAGGGTTCAAACCCATGACCCCCCATATCTGGGGAATTTTGGGTTGGATGCTTTAACCACTAGGCCACTTGTGGAGCAGTCAATTTATATGCAAATAGTTAAGACTGACAGAATATTGTATGTCTGTACTGTTAGTACTGACGTCCCATGGGCTCCATGCAAATGGTTAAGACTGACAGAATATTGTATGTCTGTACTGTTAGTACTGATGTCCCATGGGCTCCATGCAAATGGTTAAGACTGACAGAATATTGTATGTCTGTACTGTTAGTACTGATGTCCCATGGGCTCCATGCAAATGGTTTAGAATGCTTCAGATACCATGTGATACTGGGACATTCACTCAGTAAATAACATTAAAACTGCCATGCAATCTAATAAGCACATAAATGTGAGGCTGTAAATTTCTGGCTGATGTCTTACCCTTTGGAATATTGCCTCCTGCCCTGTGAAAGCCAGTGGCAAGTTAATACCATTCATTGCCATCCAGTCAATCTCTCGCTCCCATCGCTCCCAGCTCCACCAGACAAATGAGTAGCTCACAGTACATACATTCTGGTAGTAACGGAACCTTAAAATGACACAAACAAAAACCAACTCATTAGGTTATGAATTTGTAGTCTTGCCTTTTTCTAGCTATATCATTTCAACTACCACAATAATATATGGAGTAAACTCCAACTGGAAAGAATCTTTCCCACTGACCATGAACTAGCCAAAAATCTTTGACTTAAACATTCTCATTTAGGGCAATGACTTTTGTTTCTTCCAAACCCATCTTTACCTATGCAAATAAGCATCACTGACAAACCTTTATCTTTTAACTGACTCTATGACTATTAACAGTATAAACTACCCTGCCCAGTGGTGACATGAGTATAATTAACAGTATAAACTTTCCAGTGGTGACATGAGTATAATTTACAGTATAAGCTGCCCATTTAGTATAATTAGCAGTATAAAATCCATGGATCTCAGATTTATATTAATATTTTGCAGACAAAAATTAATCACACTTCCACAGGGACACTCCTTCTAGCTATATCACAGGGATACTGTTTCTAGCCAAATCATAGTCAGTTTTTACTAATAATTATACTCATGTTACCACTGGGCATGTTGCTCTTAATTATAACCATCATCACTAGGCAGTTTATACTGTTAAATATACTCATGACAACACTGGACAATTTATACTGATAATTATACTAATGTCACCACTGGACAGTTTATACTGTCAATAATGCTCATGTCACCACTGGACAGTTTGTACTGTCAATTATACTCCTGTCACCAATAGACAGTTTATACTGTTAGTTATGCTCATGTCACCACAGGACAGTTTTTACTGTTAATTGTACTCATGTCACCATAGGACAGTTTATACTGTTAAAAAATACTCATGTCACCACTGGACAGTTTGTACTGTTAAAAATATTCATGTCACCACTGGATAGTTTACACTGTTAAATATGCTCATGTCACCACAGGACAGATTTTACTGTTAATTGTACTCATGTCACTACTGGACAGTTTGTACTGTTAAAAATACTCATGTCACCACTAGACAGTTTTTACTGTTAATTGTACTCATGTCACCTCTGGACAGTTTTTACTGTTAATTATACTCATGTCACCTCTGGACAGTTTTTACTGTTAAGTGTACTCATGTCACCACTGGACAGTTTTTACTGTTTATTTGACTCAAGTCATAACTGGAGAGTTTATATTGTTAATTATACTCATGTCACCTCTGACTGCCTTACCTTATAATCATTTTTATGACATTCAACTGTAAAAATTGCTCTGAGGTGATAGTTTTCCATTAAGCAGGACTGTATAATGTTTGTACAGGTCTTGTGTATATATGGTGTGAAGGAATGTTTTTTTTCCATTAAGATTACTGAAAATCAGGTTTTTTAAATTGTACCATGTCAGGGATATGGGAGTAAAAAAATCTTATTTTTAAATACTACCATTTCAGTGGGTATGGGAGTAATACCTCAAATGACATGATATGTTAAATCAGGTATGCAGCACTATCAATTGAACTAAACCATTGTGCAAGACTAGGGATGACATAATATGTTTCTAAGTGCATTATACAAATTGTCCATTCTCATATGAATGAAACATCATTTGGATTTTGAATTTTAAACAGCAATCATGTGAATAAATTTAAAGAATGAATTATTAGTTTATCTTGTAAATTTGTACCTGTCTGTTGCTCTGACAGTCTTGCCAGGTGAAGTAATCACAGGCAGGGGGTCAGGTAAGTGAAGCTGTGCACCTGCCCAGGTGTACTGACAATTACAGTAATTTTTCAAGTAATAATAAAATCCCATGGCTGCTGCAATGCCTGATGTGGCTGTTATGGTCACTTTCTTTCCATCTGACAACAACTGAAAAATTTACATGGATTAATTAGTTCTCATCAATACAAATTTCTACTTCTAGTTTGAAATTCACAAGTAATCCTTGTCTTATAATGTGAAATCAAATACTATTTTTAAACTATTTACACTGGAAGGCTTCCTCTTCACTTAGGAAAAAAATTGTGAGACTTTTACTATTGAACAGTAAGTGCGGCATCATTTCTATTGTAATCCTGGTCTGTAAATATTACTTAGATCTGAATCAATGAAGAAAAGGGTACCTTAAGAATCAATGTTTCAAGAAAAAATGTGAAATTAAATGTCACTCGTCTGGTCATCATATCCACACTTGCCTTTGCATTGTCCCCACTTGACCTTTGCAAAACTGTAATAACTTGGTCATTTTGTAGACTTTCTGTTGAAACTTTATGAAATCATCTGATTATATTTCACACCATCATCCTATGTCAATAAATAAAGAACTTTGGATTCATCTACAACTTCTCTTTAATTATCAACATGAGCTTTAATTGACATAAAATGACAAATATGTACCACAAGGTATTTTATGCAAAATAATAGATGTAATTATCTGCATCAACTACAGCAGCAATCTACTTGCCTGGCAACCAAAAACATAATTCTGTTTCCCCACCCCCAACCCACACCCCCAAGGAAACAAAAATGTAATTTAAACAAAAAACATTTAGGCAAAGGATACCATTTTTAAGTCACCCTGTGTTAACAGTCCTCTATGTAGATAACAAATTTGTGTGCAAAAGCCACCTTTCTTTTTTAGGCCACACTGACCATGAACTTTGACCTTCTAACCAAAAACTGACAGGCTTCTTCTTTACCTCAACTGTAAGTCATCCATAACATTTGATCCATGTCTTTAATGTAGAACTAATAACTACTTTTCTTTTTTTAGTCACAATGACCTTAGCCTTTTACCTTTTGAACCACAAATAATAACATTGCTTGTTTACTCCAAGTGAAAGTCATTCACAATATTTGATATTGGTATGTGATGTAGAACTAATATTGATTTTATATGCTAGTTTTTAAATACTTAACCTTTGACCCATTGACCTCACAATATATAAACTTCTGCCCTACATTAAGTGCAAGCCATCCAGAAAATTTGGTAACAATAGATGAAGGAGAACTAAAGATATTATGCAGAAATAATCTTGGTAATAGGAAGGATGGATGGATGGGCAGGTGGATAAATGGATAACATATAAACATAATATACTCCAGCTTAGGATGTTTGTGTAAAAATTCTAAGAAATTGTTCTAGTACAAAAATCCATCTACTACACTTCTGTAAACCAAATCTTATAGGTGTTAAGTTTTCTGGTCATAAAAACTGGACAATGAACACTGAGAGAAAATGAGTAATAAATGTGAACAGATAAAGTAAAATTGTTAAACTCTTTGAGGCAAACAGAATATTCCTGAATGGCATCCCAAAATACAGGTTATGAGCTTAGCCAGTCCCATCTGTTACAGCTCTATGGTCTTAAACTAAATAAAAAGAAAATGAGCAAAAACCAAGAAGTTTTGTAAAATTTAACTTCATTAATATATAAAGTGAAAAATTAAAATTACAATATGGTAAAGGAAATCCTAAAACATCCTAAAAGTTGTATCATAAGTTCAAAAGCATTGTGTACTCCAAATGAGTTCCAGCTGTGTTCCAAATGAAGTCTGATCTATTGTGCTGAAGAGATAATAGTCTTGATGTATCACAGTGATATAATCCCAAATGTCTTTAAATGAATTCACTGTAATTATGAAACAGTTACTTAGACCTAAAGTTTATGAGTATCCTCTAATTATAATGAATAATTGAAATAAATAATTAAAATGAATATAACTAATGCTGATACTACTAAGACTGATGTTTAAAAAAGGAATAATCATGTTTTGGGTAAAATTTTCTAATACAAATAACAAGACACAATTTCAGAACCAGGATGTGGGTAAAATATTCAATTCCAGATCATTTCAACTTGCCAACAACGCCATGTTCTTTAGTAGCTAACCAATCAGAAATCAGGTGACTCAGAATTTGCTTGGGGGAATCCAATGACCTAAAATCACATTCCATTAAATTCATCAACAATATCACAGCTACATCTTCCAAGGTCAAAAGGAAATAAAACTATTTTAAGACAAAATAATTGGCTAATCTTAAATACAAACTCACAATCATAAACAAAATTTGCTATATAGTGTTGTTTACTAAATAAACCTTACAAATCTACATGTATAATCATAAAAATTAACACACATAACATAGATATACACAACACACACAAGAACTTGGATGTGGCTCAGTCCTTAGCATGCTACACTCATGAACAAAATGGTGCAGATCAGCCTAAGTATCCTACCATGGTATGTCCTTGGGCAAGGGATTTTACTCCAATCTGCCTCAGCACTAAATAACCTACATCTGTTACTGTGCCATAATATACCATTTCAATGAGATGCCAACAATCATGTAAGCCTTTTAATGATCTCCCCAATTATGTGGGCATTTCAACGAGACTCCAACAATGCATGTGGGCATTTTAAGGAGACCCCTCCCACAATCATGTGGGCATTTCAACGAGACCCCAACAATGCATTTGGGCATTTTAATGAGAACCCCACAATCATGTGGGCATTTCAATGAGAACCCAAACAATCCATGTGGGCAATTCAATCAGACACCAACAATCCATGTTGGCGTTTCAACAAGACCTCAATAATGCATGCTGGCATTTCAATGGGACCCTTACAATCATGTGAGCATTTCAATCAGACCCTAACAAGGCATGTGGGCATTTCAACAAGACCCCAACAATGCATGTGGGCATTTCAACAAGGCCCCAACAATGCATGTGGGCATTTTAACTGGTCCCTAACAAGCATGTGAGCATTTCAAAGAAACCCTAACAGTGCATTTAGGCATTTCAATAAGATCCCCATAATCACATGGGCATTTCAATGAAACTCCAACAATGCATGTGGGCATTTCACTGAAACCTCAAAAAATACATGTGGGCATTTCAATTCTATTTTGAGTAATCTTGACTCCTGCTATAAAGCTTTATACAATTGTGATTGTGTAATTTTTTATCCTCTGTTCCACTCACAGTGAAAATGTCTAAGTTAGTAGGGCCTGGGGGTGGTCTCAGAACGACTTGGAATGCTTTGCCCCGATCTCCCAGCACCCGATCAATCAGATCCTGAGCTGCCTGCCTTTGGTCATGTAATGATATCTTTGGTCTTAGATGGTCAAGTGGGAAATCTGCAGGAAATGCAATATAAATTAAATATAGGGTTAAGTTTAAAAATTATAATTCACCCTAAAGTAAACTATTCACCCTAAAGTAAACTATATGACATAAAACAACTGAATGTAAAACTTTTGCAAGTTATATGTTTGTTTATGCTAACACTGCAAATACTGCCAGAAATTCCTCTTCCCATCTGCCAAAACAGGTGAAAAAAAGACAAAATGAAATACTATACTGCAGGTATTTCCTGCAGTAGAAAAATTTGTCAGTTTTTATATAAAAATTGTGCATGTAAGATTACTGTATCCTCACTCTAATCCCTTGTTTGCATTACTACATCATCACTGATTCTCCTATCATTGTCACCTATGTCAAAGGTCTGATCCCTTTTTAGCAGCTCCTTTAATTCACATCCAAACTTTACCTATGATTGGGAAACACAGGACTGACTTTTGTTATACCAGCTGGTGTAATTAGGCATGACCTCAAAAAAAGGGTGAAACATGTGGCCACTGACTATTGAAGATAGGTGACTGCTAATTACATGACATTTACATTGAAAATTTGCTAGGGAAAATTAGAATGGCAGTTGTGACCAGGTGACTGCTGAACTCAGGAGGTATGTATGTATGTATGTATGTATGTATGTATGTATGTATGTATGTATGTATGTATGTATGTATGTATGTATGTATGTATGTATGTATGTATGTATGTATGTATGTATGTATGTATGTATGTATGTATGTATGTATGTATGTATGTATGTATGTATGTATGTATGTATGTATGTATGTATGTATGTATGTATGTATGTATGTATGTATGTATGTATGTATGTATGTATGTATGTATGTATGTATGTATGTATGTATGTATGTATGTATGTATGTATGTATGTATGTATGTATGTATGTATGTATGTATGTATGTATGTATGTATGTATGTATGTATGTATGTATGTATGTATGTATGTAATGTATGTATGTATGTATGTATGTATGTATGTATGTATGTATGTATGTATGTATGTATGTATGTATGTATGTATGTATGTATGTATGTATGTATGTATGTATGTATGTATGTATGTATGTATGTATGTATGTATGTATGTATGTATGTATGTATGTATGTATGTATGTATGTATGTATGTATGTATGTATGTATGTATGTATGTATGTATGTATGTATGTATGTATGTATGTATGTATGTATGTATGTATGTATGTATGTATGTATGTATGTATGTATGTATGTATGTATGTATGTATGTATGTATGTATGTATGTATGTATGTATGTATGTATGTATGTATGTATGTATGTATGTATGTATGTATGTATGTATGTATGTGTGTGTATGTGTGTGTGTGTGTGTGTGCACATGTGGTAACATTTAACAAGATATTTTTCATATGTGACTGCTAAAATACTAAAATTTCTATATTGTTAAAATTCTAGGAACATGATACAATGCCAAGACAACAATAAAATTATTAAAATATTAACCAGTTTTACCTACAAATGACTCTTTAACATCTAGACAAAATTATTTAATATAAAAACATTTCTTACATATTTAGGTTATAATTGCACAAATATAAAGTTGTAATAGGAGAAATGTATGAAAGTTATATACATTCTGACCACTTTACCTTGTATGCTATGGATTTTATAATCTGGTTTATAAATACGCAAAACTGCATACATGAATTTTGTTTTGAGCTGTTGGAATATAAGTGATATCAAACAAATTCTTTCCCCCAACTCAAAACAAAACATTAATATAGTTTTGTATTTATTAAATTCCACATTTCCAAATATTATAGCTTTACTATATGAATGAACTAAAAATGAGTTAGTATTTATAACTGTTTGATTCATTATATTGAAAAAAAATATACATGTATGGATATAAAAGAAGACACCTAAGCAGTTTGAATCTGGGTGTGTGATATGCAACTTGGAATTGAACAGTTGTATTGAATGACAGACACAAGATTAAACAGTAATAGTATTCTTTACTCATCTGATTGGAAAGTATTACCATAAGACAAAATTTTTAAGAAATAAATGATAAAATTGAAAAAAAAACAAAAAAAAATATTTATATGTATAAATTTTTCTATATATTAAGTTTATAAACCCTTATTTGTATGCTTTTTTTAAAAAAAAAATCCATACATAAAATTTCTTGTTTGAGTCTTCATTTCAAAAGTTAATGCTGCAATCTATTCAACATGTCTAAGTAATAAAATGTTGATACTTTTAATGCATTGTCTTATTTTATACAGGATAACAATGTGGCCAAATGATGCATTTTATACAGAATAACACTGTGGCCAAAGGATACATTTTTATACAGGATAACATTTGAGGCCAAATGATACATTTTTATACAGGATAACATTTGAGGCCAAAGGATACATTTTTATACAGGATAACACTGTGGCCAAAGGATACATTTTTATACAGGATAACATTTGAGGCCAAAGGATATATTTTTATACAGGATAACATTGAGGCCAAAGAATACATTTTTCATATAGGATAACACTGAGGCCAAAGAATACATTTTTCATATAGGATAACACTGAGGCCAAAGGTTATATTTCTATGTTCAAATAAAAACAGTTTACCCCATTAATTATTTTACTAACAACCATGCATGTAGTTATGGTTAATTTATAATTAAAAATTTTAACAATGTAATAAGTACAAAACACCAGAACAGGATTCCTTTCTCTTGTGTGCTCTTGGATATCTAATATGGAATTCAGTGTCAACACTTTTGATAGATATTGTAGTCATTTGTCATATTAAGGCTCAATGCTACTAAACTGTGAGCTTACCTTGTCTTGCAAGCACAAGTTTTGCCAGTAGAAGCCAGTTCTGCAAAAAATAATTGAATGAATGAATGAATGAATGAATGAATGAATGAATGAATGAATGAATGAATGAATGAATGAATGAATGAATGAATGAATGAATGAATGATATTATAATAATCATATTAATTAATGGAATTCTATGTTTGCTAAACACATATTGCTGTACTTGACTTTCACCCCAAAGTTTGAGTCCCTTGGGTACTTATAAGTGGACAAGCAAAAAAGATCCAGATATGCTGTAGCATAATGTGGTGGCAGATCAGGATATATATTGTTTGTTCTACTGATTGCTCCTAACAAACTGCACAGAACCAGTTTATGTGATTGCAGATCTTGGTCTATGCAGTTTGTGCATGTACTCGTCTTATTGTTACAAATCTCTGTTTGTTCAAGGTAACAAAGAAAAGAGTAAAGTCAACAAGTTTTGTAATTTTTCAAAAAATTATTTATTTTCCTAGAAAACACAGTTAAATATGAAAAAGGACTTAACAGTTTGTGAAAATAATCCAAAAATGAATCCTAGAATCTAAAAATGTTAAGACCTATCACACAAAATGTCCTAAATGAATCTAAGTTTGAATCCCAGTGAAGTTCAAAGATGGCGGACGATGACATCATATGAATGCAGTATTGATGTGCCAAAAGGGCCACGTTGAATTTTATGAATCATGATAGCATTGTCACAAGTTCCATATTGAGTCTTATGAATCATGAAAGAATTGTCACAAGTTCCATATTGAGTCTTATGAATCATGAAAGAATATTCTCACTACAAAACTTTTAATAATTTCCACTAAATGTCTTTGCCCAAGAATTTGATGAAGAGCAGCACTTGTAAACGTTTCCCAGAGAATTAATTATTAATTCTGAAGACCAGAAAAACTCAAAAACAAACTCATCTAGCAACAACAAAAATACCTCTGAACTGTCATGGTATTATTTTATAACAAAACTAGAACACTGACATTGAGTATTAAACCTCACTAAAATGTCATTCCGACACTTGTGATGGGTTACATGATCACTTACTACAAGACAGAATAGTATTATTTAAGAACCAATAATAATAAAAAAACAGTAACACATGGAGATCACACAATTGAGGTATGATCTTGATATGACCAATCAGTGAAAAGTGTCTAAACTAAGGTCAGCTAAAAATAATCCTAATGTAATACTTTTTGTGTTCTATATAAAAAGAAATTACTTGAAAATATGTTGAATCCTGTGAAAAAAAAATCATTACAATAAAATGTAATGAAACAAAAATAACAAAAAAAGAATTACAAACTAACACACTAGCAATTTAATTTTTTATAAGTAACATTATAAGGGAATATACACAGCAGCTTGTCCAGGTAAGTAAGGACTGCTTTTAGTTAATGTTAATTTGGAATGTCTTTTCATGTCCATTTTTTATGTACATGATTACAGGGAGAAGATCTCCATATTTTCTCAGCTGTGAAGGTGCTCTGTACATATGGATTTTAGAGACAAATTCAGTATTTTGTATTTCCATGCCAAGTAAATGTATATGTGGTTACTGTTTGGGGGTGGGGGTATCAATAGTTTCTTTGCTATGACACAGGACCTAATTTTCTAGAGTTACAAAATGACACCAAATTATCAACCAGAGACCCTGTCTGATATGTGTTGAATAATTTGGTCACTGATCAAATATGTCAATTCTCAGAAAATTTGGAAGTTACAGGAATCTATGTAAAGTAACCACTACACCTCTAACTGATAGCAGGTAACAATGCTATATAATCACTAAATTTGTTCAATGAGAGTGTGGTTTCTCAAGACAGGTGGTCTCACATAGCAGTGGTCTTTCAAGACCGGTTTTACTGTAATTGTGGTCATTAAAATTATATCAATCTAAAAATTGTCTTTCTGTCTATAGGTTTTGGAATAAGACAGAGGTGTATATTCCATACAATATTTCAGAATCTATACTTGAAATTTTTCATGACTCCAGAATCTATAGGCTCTAAGGGCACTTACACTAAAAGAAAAGTTATTCTACAAAAACTGTTACTTTGATCCACAATGAACTTTGACCTTTACATCGACAGGCCTCTTCTCCACCTTAAGTGCAATCACTACACCAATATTGGTCAAGATGCATACTCTAAAACTAGTTTTATTATGCAAAACCAGTTGTCTTCTTTAAGTAACTGTGACCTTGACTTTTAATTTTATTTACCCCAAAATCAGCTGGCTTTGTTCTCACACATCCACAATCATTGTTGAAGGTACATGGTCAACAACTGTAATTTTTCTGCAGAAACTATCTATATTTTTCCTTGACCTTCAGTACACAAAATCAACAGACCTCTCCTAACCCCAGGAGCAAGAAATCCACGTTTGGTAGCTGTGGTTGGTGTAGAACACATCATGATGTAGAAACAATTACTTGATTACTCTTAAATTCATTACCCCCATCTTCTTGCAAATAAAAGAAAACTATTGCACCTCACAAATCCTTCTATGCTTTTACAACTCAGTAAAGACACCTGATATATCATGAGATACAAACTCAGGAATGTTCTTAAACAAAAATTGATTTGTAGCATGTAGTAATGATTCAAATCAACATAGACAAAAGACAGTTTGATGAAATATTTAATTACATTAATTGTTGCATGAAGTAACAAGACACACAGCTTCAAACAAAGGAGATGATCAAATACTATTTACCAACAGAATTTGGAAGTATCCATTTTTTAAAAAAAGAAATTTGCAAGGAAAAAGTATGGCACCTTCACTGTACCAAAAAATCAATCTGTTGTGAGAAAGCTTACCAAAGCTTATGAGCATAAGGTCAGCTAAAGACAAATTTGTTCAGTGTGGGAATAAGTTTGTATATACATTGTATATTTAGTCATGATGTAAATATAAAGAAAAGAAACTAAAAAGAGATAAGAGGTTTTAATATTTTTTATTTCATTATTTTCTTTTCTTAGTATAAATGTTAAAACAAAATAAAAAAGCAAATGAATTGGTTAAGAAAATAAAAAACAAAAAGAAAATAAATGAAACCTGGAAATACTGGGTACAACTAAAGTCTCACAGCTTTATGATTTCAGCTTAACAATACACCTGTACCGGGAATAAAACAAAATGTAATAATGAACTTAATATTGGACTTTATTTGTATACTTGTAAACAAATGAATTATATGTTTGGTGCATATACTATGTCTTTTGTTGACTTTTAATGTCTGTCTTGAGTTTTACATTGGTTTTTCATAATTCTGCATTAATTTATTGATTTCTTTATACTTAGACACATTAAATAGTTTATTATTTTATTAATCTATAGTATGTATTGGGAAATCAAAGTATAAATATCAAAGTCCAAAACTGTGTATGTGTTAATACACCAGGTAAGTTTTAAATTACTTATAAATGTTCTACAAATTTTCAACAATATTCAATAAACTTAAATCAGTACATTGAAATGTTAACCTTTGTAACAAAACAAAAAAAAACAACTTTGCTTTGTGAAATTTTAGTTTGTGAAATTCACAGGCATGCAGTTAACAAGCACAAAAGCAGGGTTTACATCCACCTCCAATATCCTACCCCAGGTACACATCTGAGCTGCTCCATATATACAAATATTTAGCATATGCTTAGCAAAATGAAGAACATAATTCAACATCTTTGTCTTATCTTTGCATGACTTTTGTATGTCTTTGCCCTGTCAAAAATTAACAGCTATCAACTCAAAGAGTTGATGCATGTCTTATAGTTGTATAGTCCTACAATATAAGACAGCGACTCTGATATATTTTTTTGGTCGACTTACAAACATAAAATATCAGGGTTGATTTCTTACACTGTAGGACTAATACATGTATTTCCATAGATAGAACATGTAATAATGGGAAATGAAGAAAAATTTTAAAATGTCTTTGTGTACTTCTCTTTTTCCACCATGTATCATATGTACATCAAAAATATATACCCATTTTTTTTGCATTAATATTAAATAAAATATTTCACAAACATTAGGAGTACATTTTTTGTTGACAAATATAATAATATGTATTTGATTCACAATGAACTTTGACCTTTACATCGACAGGCCTCTTCTCCACCTTAAGTGCATATAAGTAACATATAAACATTTTTGTGGACAAAATACATTTTTAATATTAACCCTCAAACAACAAATCGACATTAAACATTTTATTTTTTTACATTTGTTCTTAGTAAATTGAAATCAACATATTTTTCCCCAGTATTTGTTATAGTTCAGAAAGGCCCTGGACCGTCTTTACGCGTCTCGACTCGTCTTTGCGGTATTTAGTAGGACCATTATGGCAAGGATGCAAACAGATTTTGCACAATGCAAAAAGGACTACGGAGTCTCGTATCGTTGCTTAAATGTGCCTGTCATGCATGTAATATATACTAACTATAGTACATGTTTGACAGGTAAATTGTAAGCAATGTTACGAGCTCCTATAATTATATGCTGGACCGTCGCAAGTTTGCGCTAGACAAAATGATGCCCCGGCGTGCGTCACCTTAGGCACCAGCCACTCGCAAAGTAATTCCGCAAACTTTTTGGGAAATAAACACACACACACACACACACACCGGCAATCGCCCATCCCTTTCGACGGTCCTGATTGTATGTATTCGTTGGTCTCCATTAAATAACTTCGTGTCCACGCCTCTATACACATACTGTGGTTGTCTCCTGAAATTGCATGACACAAAAAACTTCAATATCAGAAATGACAACATGGCATCATTACCATTAAAGATATAAACTTTCTTGTGTTTGATTCCATTTGAAACAATAGTGCTGTTACTTCCCACGCTGCCTTTCTTCGATCATGTGATTTTTCATTTTTGACCTAGTCACATGACGTGACATAAATACCGTTGATCAGAGGATTTGTTTCAACAAGTATATGGGGAATAATTTAGATTTTTTTTTTTTGCACAACGCGTCACAAGAATAGGTTTAACAACCCAAATCAAAATGAGTAACCAGAACAGAAATATTTTGTTGTAAGCCCTAGACCAACAATTGCTTTTTTTTTTATTGTAAGAGAAAGAAAAAAAGTGGCGACCTACTTGTTGGTCTATTGTAACCCCAATCTTTATCGGGATTATATATATTATAATAACTATAGCAGGGGTCGGCAACCTATCTTACACTTCTTTTCCGGACTAATTGCAAAATGAACGAGCGCGTGCCACCACCAGGACGAGAGTAACGCTTAAAATTTAGATTTTTTTGGGGTTGCCCATCGCGCGGTCTCACTAAACACACGACACCATAGAACTCTCAAAGAATAGCACATATAATAGCACCAATATTATCAAAAACGTAGCAAAAAAATTATAAATAAACAAAAGAAATCAAACGAATGGACATCGATACTATCAATGACTGATAGCCCTATTTCCGATAACCTTCAAAAATAGCTCTTGCCCATCAAATCTCTTAATTTTTTTTTATTAAAAAAAAACAATATCTTCATTAAATGTCAATGCACCGCGCTTTCCTCAATTATTTTGTTATACAATGTTTATATAAACATTTTTATTTCAAATTATCATCGAAATTATTGACATTCGTTTAGAATTTGTGATCAATTTGTGTTACTAACTCCACGGGAGTGATTTCCGTTGAGTTACGTGAAAGAAAATCACTATGCATTTCCCATAATTTTACTTCCAGGCCAAAAAAAAAAAAAAAATAAAAAATAAAAAAAAAGAAATCACCCAGGCGTTTTGGCAATTTGTTTTGATTTATTTGGTAGCAAAATTATTCCGTCTTCCAAAAATATTTTTTTTCTGTGATTTGTGTTCATTGTGGCGAAAGAAATTTCTTAACAGAGTTTGTTTTTGTTGTGGAGTTGTTTTTAAAATGTATTTACATCACTACCGTGGGCGCCCTGACATAGGAACAACGGGTGGGTGGGTGTGCAGACGATTTTTTGAAAATGTTTTGCCCTACATATATAAAACTTAACAGCTGACTACTACATGTTTGTTCCCACCCCCACCCCAAAATATTTCTGGTCTTTAATCTTAAGCGTAATCTATGCTCTATTAGGGCACAGAAGTTGCAGTTTTATCAATAAAACAGGACAAAATTTCAGACATGAAATCACCTTGACAGTATTATAAATTTAATTGTTAATCATGTCAGAAATTTTGTCGTTCTTTATTGATAAAACTGCAGACTCCTGTGATTAGTGCATACATAGAAAACTAAACGAGGGTGGGTGTATAATGTGTCACTCAGGGTACTCTTATTATCATTTGATACATGCATGGCTCTGTATTAATTAATAAATTTTATCATTTAATATGTGCATTTTTCTATTAAATTTTTAACATCTAATATATTATTACATTTTTATCATTTAATATATGTATTACTCTATTATTATATTTTTATCATTTATATGTATTAATTTTTAGCATTTAATATATGCATTGTTCTGTATTAATAAGTAAATTTTATCATTTAATATATGCATTGCTTTCTAATATTATATTTTTATCATTTAATATATGTGTTGCTCTGTATTATTACATTTTCAGCATTTAATATATGCATTGTTCTGTATTAGATATTACATGTTTTGTGTTTAATATATGCATTTTCAGCATTTAATATATGCATTGCTCTATTATTTATTACATTTTTATCATTCAATATGTTTTTCTCTCTATTATTACATTTTCAGCATTTAATATATGCATTGCTCTCTATTAATTATTAGATTTTCAACATTATATATATTCATTGCTCAATTAAATATTACATTTTTAAAATTTTATACATGTATTTCTCTCTATTATTACATTTGTAATGCAATAGTAAATGTTTTATGATGATATAAAGTATTATGATTGACATTATCCATTAAGACCCATATATTGTATTTCAGTGCATAATCCAGTCATCAACCCATCATTTGAATTGCAGTGCATAGTTAAGTCATTGATCAATATTATATCTGTATTTCAGTGCATAATTCAGTCATTGACCCATAATTTGAATTGCAGTGCATAGTTAAGTCATTGATCAATAATATATCAGTATTACAGTGCATAATCCAGTCACTGACCCATAATTTGAATTGCAGTGCATAGTTAAGTCATTGATCAATAATATATCAGTATTTCAGTGCATAATCAAGTCATTGACCCATAATTTGAATTGCAGTGCATAGTTAAATCATTGATCAATAATATATCAGTATTTCAATGCATAATTCAGTCATTGACCCATGATTTGAATTGCAGTACATAGTTAAGTCATTGATCAATAATATGTTTTCAGAGCATAATCCAGTCATTGACCCATAATTTGAATTGCAGTGCACAGTTAAATCATTGATCAATAATATATCAGTATTTCAGTACATAATTCAGTCATTGACCCATGATTTGAATTGCAGTACATAGTTAAGTCATTGATCAATAATATATCTGTATTTCAGTGCATAATCCATTCATCGACCCATAATTTGAATTGCAGTGCATATTTAAATCATTGATCAATAATATATCAGTATTTCAGTGCATAATTCAGTCATTGACCCATGATTTGAATTGCAGTACATAGTTAAGTCATTGATCAATAATATATCTGTATTTCAGTGCATAATCCAGTCATTGACCCATAATTTGAATTGCAGTGCATATTTAAATCATTGATCAAAAATATATCAGTATTTCAGTGCATAATTCAGTCATTGACCCATGATTTGAATTGCAGTACATAGTTAAGTCATTGATCAATAATATATCTGTATTTCAGTTCATAATCCAGTCATTGACCCATAATTTGAATTGCAGTGCATAGTTAAGTCATTGATCAATAATATATCTGTATTTCAGTGCATAATCCAGTCATTGACCAATAATTTGAATTGCAGTGCATAGTTAAGTCATTGATCAATAATATGTTTTCAGTGCATAATCCAGTCATCAACCCATCATTTGAATTGCAGTGCATAGTTAAGTCATTGATCAATATTATATCTCTATTTCAGTGCATAATTCAGTTATTGACCCATAATTTGAATTGCAGTGCATAGTTAAGTCATTGATCAATATTATATTGGTATTTCAGTGCATGATCCAGTCAATGATCCATAATTTGAATTGCAGTGCATAGTAAAGTCAACGATCAATATTATATCAGTATTTCAGTGCATAATCCAATCATTGACCCATAATTTGAATTGCAGTGCATAGTTAAGTCATTGATCAATAATATATCAGTATTTCAGTGCATAATTCAGTCATTGACCCATGATTTGAATTGCAGTACATACTTAAGTCATTGATCAATATTATATTGGTATTTCAGTGCATGATCCAGTCAATGATCCATAATTTGAATTGCAGTGCATAGTAAAGTCAACGATCAATATTATATCAGTATTTCAGTGCATAATCCAATCATTGACCCATAATTTGAATTGCAGTGCATAGTTAAATCATTGATCAATAATATATCAGTATTTCAGTGCATAATCCAGTCACTGACCCATAATTTGAATTGCTGTGCATAGTTAAATCATTGATCAATAAAATATCAGTATTTCAATGCATAATTCAGTCATTGACCCATGATTTGAATTGCAGTACATAGTTAAGTCATTGATCAATAATATGTTTTCATTGCATAATCCAATCATTGACCCATAATTTGAATTGCAGTGCATAGTTAAATCATTGATCAATAATATATCTGTATTTCAGTACATAATTCAGTCATTGACCCATGATTTGAATTGCAGTACATAGTTAAGTCATTGATCAATAATATATCTGTATTTCAGTGCATAATCCAGTCATCGACCCATAATTTGAATTGCAGTGCATATTTAAATCATTGATCAAAAATATATCAGTATTTCAGTGCATAATTCAGTCATTGACCCATGATTTGAATTGCAGTACATAGTTAAGTCATTGATCAATAATATATCTGTATTTCAGTTCATAATCCAGTCATTGACCCATAATTTGAATTGCAGTGCATAGTTAAGTCATTGATCAATAATATATCTGTATTTCAGTGCATAATCCAGTCATTGACCCATAATTTGAACAGCAGTGCATAGTTAAGTCATTGATCAATATTATATTGGTATTTCAGTGCATGATCCAGTCATTGACCCATAATTTGAATAGCAGTGCATAGTTAAGTCATTGATCAATATTATATTGGTATTTCAGTGCATAATCCAATCATTGACCCATAATTTGAATTGCAGTGCATAATTAAATCATTGATCAATAATATGTTTTCAGTGCATAATCCAGTCATCAACCCATCATTTGAATTGCAGTGCATATTTAAGTCTTTGATCAATATTATATCTGTATTTCAGTGCATAATCCAGTCATCAACCCATAATTTGAATTGCAGTGCATAGTTAAGTCATTGATCAATAATATATCTGTATTTCAGTGCATAATCCAGTCATATATATGTATTTTAGTGCATAATCTGCTTGCTAACCTCAAACAGATTGTGGTGGACAGTAGGGCTGACCATTACAAGTCTTTTATGATCCAAAATTGAGTCACTGTGATTTGTTATCAACAGATGACCATGGTGGACCTTTAAAACTAGTGAAAACTATCTTTTGGTTTATTCTGAATTCCCTTTTTCTTTAGCAGAAACAAGTCCAAAAATACATTCCATGTAATAGTATAAAGCAAGGGGTTTTGCCTTAATGGCCCACTCTGCTGCCTTTCCACCTATCCCCGTATCTAACACAATGATCATTTAGTCCCTATATGAGCATTTTCTGTAGTTCATGTTCAACTTTGATCATGCACACATGCAAGCAAACAGGTGATGCCAGTGATTTATAAGAGCTGAACAAAACATTTGGGCATCCTGGTATCAGTTCACCCCTTTAGATTGCAGCAAAATTGTCCAATATCAGTTCAACAAAGTACAAAATTTGGGAACACCCCCAAAAAATCCAACCACAGCATCAATCTAACCTTCTTTAGATATCTGGTATAGTTCTAGGTTAATAATGATTCATCCCAAGTATGAATGTCAATGATGATTCATCCCAAGTATGAATGTCAATGATGATTCATCCCAAGTATGAATGTCAATGATGATTCATCCCAAATATGAATGTCAATGATGATTCATCCCAAGTATGAATGTCAATGATGATTCATCCCAAGTATGAATGTCAATGATGATTCATCCCAAATATGAAGGTTGATAATGATTCCTTCCAAGTTTGAAGGTTAATGGTGATTCATCCCAAGTATGAAGGTTAATGATGATTCCTTTCAAGTATGAAGGCTAATGATGATTCATCCCAAGTATGAATGTCAATGATGATTCATCCCAAGTATGAATGTCAATGATGATTCATCCCAAGTATGAATATCAATGATGATTCATCCCAAATATGAAGGTTGATAATGATTCCTTCCAAGTTTGAAGGTTAATGGTAATTTATTCCAAGTATGAAGGTTAATGATGATTCATCCCAAGTATAAAGGCTAATGATGATTCATCCCAAGTATGAAGGCTAATGATGATTCATCCCAAATATGAAGGTTGATAATGATTCCTTCCAAGTATGAAGGTTAATGGTGATTTATCCCAAGTATGAAGGTTAATGATGATTCCTTCCAAGTTTGAATGTCAATGATGATTCATCCCAAGTATGAAGGTTAATGATGATTCATCCCAAGTATGAAGGCTAATGATGATTCATCCCAAATATGAAGGTTGATAATGATTCCTTCCAAGTTTGAAGGTTAATGGTGATTTATCCCAAGTATGAAGGTTAATGATGATTCATCCCAAGTATGAAGGCTAATGATGATTCATCCCAAGTATGAAGGTAAATGATGATTCTGCTTGATCTGCTTGACTTTTTTTTTAATTTTCATTTTATGTAAGCATCTAGTACATATTTAAATTATTCTCTATATGTATCAGGATTTAGTAGAAGCAAATGTTTCTTTGGGTCTAAGTGAATTTTACAGGTTATGATTTTGATTTTGTAAACATCAGTATCATTCTTGGAGGTTTTTTTCTATTAGGTGACATTTCCTTTTAGAAAGTGCCAATTGTGACCCAATGTCAAGTAGAGAACTATATAATCTTGTAACTGTGACGACTTGGTCATTCATGTTTTAACATCTAGCACTTTTAAGTTATATGCTGTGACCAGTAGTTTTGGGCTGGAATCTTTGTTCAAAGTACTGATATCAAGTGATAATTTCTGCTGGAAATACAAAAGTGCTCTGATACAATTTTTGGATAAAGACATTCACTGGAATTTCTACTGAATTCAAACCTAAAATTATATTACTGTGATTCAACAGGAGACTGTTGACACATTAAGACATTAATAGCTACCACAGATATATCAACAACATCAGTTTAGGGATTTTTTTCTAGACTTTTACTAAATTTTATTAAGGATTTAAAATTACTAGATGTGGGAGGTCACAGGTTTAAATTTCGGTCAAGTCATATCAAAGACTTATAAAAAAATAATACTAACACAGCTACCTCACTAGGCACTCAGCATTAAGAAAAGACTGGTCGGCCTGGTGTCAGGCTAATATGACTGGGTGGGACATCATACCTTGTGTCTACAGCATGATGACCCAGTGCTAGATATCACTAAAAACTGCCATACTGCAGATATTATAGTGATATGACTAAAGAATTGTTATAGCTACATTAAAAATCCATATCTCACACACACACAATTATTAGAACACGAGTCTGATCCAATTCATTATTTTGGGATTTAATTTGCAATAATGTAATTTCTTTTTGCTTATTTTTACTAAGTATTCGAAGGAAATAAATTATTTGTTAAATTTTACAAAGCTTGTTGTCTTTCATTTTTTTTCTGTTACTTATTTAAAGAGCATAGACTCGTAACACAAGTATGAAGGTTGATAATGATTTATCTCAAGTATGAAGGTTAGTAATGATTCATTCCAAGTATGAAGGTTGATAATGATTCATGCAAAGTATGATGGTTTAATAATGATTCATCTGAAATATGAATGTTGACAATGATTTTCCCAGTATGAAGGCTAATAATGATTTATCCCAGTATGAAAGTTGACAATGATTCATCCATGTATGAAGGCTGATAATGATTTATCCCAAGTATGTATGCCACTTATATTTTTGATGATCATCCACTTATGCTTCTATTGAAAGCTGTAAACTCTGTATACAAGGTGAAGCATGTGTCATATGAATAGGGAATAGATTAAGTTATCTATAATTAGTATTGGCTCACTTGGCTTTAACATACATGTGATTCTACTAGAGGTATGACTAAATACTGTTTTGGGTATTTAGTACAGAAACTAGCAAGAACCAGTCTTGTGGGTACTGGAACTGTTCAAGGAGTCCTTGCAACTGGACCAATGATGCATAGTCATGTAATGAGATTAAGGCTAGCATGTATACACAACAAGCTGTTAAATGATAATTTATTGTTTTAATCTGAAGAAAGGCCAAATGCAAGAGGTTTTTTTTTTAATATAGATATTAACAAATGGATCAGAAATGATAGCTTTGAGTCTTTGATCAAAAAGTCAGATATTATTGGGCAAAGGTGAGATAAAAAGGATAGACTGCCTAAAAATGATTTTGACAAAAACACAAGTATTTATTTTTTCTTGTAATAGTCTTGCTTCACTGCTATTGCATTGTTCAAATTCAAAATCTTTCAATTTAAACTTTAATGAATAATAACTGAGCTGTCATTTGCTAATGCTTTCATTTGTGTAATGCAACACTGGTCAAATATGTTACAAGGCACCTATGAGCAAAATCAAAAGTGTAAAGAAAAATAATAAAGCAATTCTTGCTTCAAATGCTAATGAACATAAATAATTCTGATTCAATGAGTACTGTGGACACTAATAAAACAATTAGAAAACATTGTTTTACATAAAATATTTTGAGATCTGAATAAACACAGGAGTTAATTTAATATAATTTAGTTTTATAATTTTGATCATATTTGAAATGCTTGGATAGCTGGACCTTTGAACTTGGAAACTAGGAAATGTATTCAAAACCTGTGCTCTTTCGTACACATATGTAGTAGGATTCCTTAGAAAAAAGCAAATGTTAGATATGGATGATAGTGTTTTTATTGTTGGGTATTTTATAAAAAATTAAATGGTACATTAGTTATGTATTATAGCGTTTTTATTGTTGGGTATTTTAGAAAAAAGTAAATGTTAGTAATGGATTAAAATGTTAGTTATAAATTATAGCATTTTTATTGTTGGGCATTGTAATAAAAATAAAATTTTAATGTTATGGATTATATCATTTTTTATGTTGGGTATTTTATAAAAAAATCAAATGTTAATTATGGATTATATCATTTTTATTGTTAGGTATTTTAGAATAAAGTAAACATTATTTATGAATTATGAGATTTTTATTGTTGGGTAATTTAGAAAAAAGTAAATGTTTGTTATGGATTATAGAATTTTCATTGTTGGGTATTTTGTCAAAGATCAAAGTACAACAGTACAAACACAATATCAACTGTATAAACACCAAAATTTACTTTTTACATTTACCAATTTCTTAATTAATAAAATGTTATCAAAATTTTTTTCTTTCTAAAATTTAAAAGAAATTGAAAAGAAACCCTATTTTGATTACTGTTTAAGACTACATCACACATAAATAAAGTGGATATCATAACCTTTTCAAATACTTCTGCATCATGAAGGCTGTTTCATGACATCGTTTTGCATTAGCAATACATTTTTTAGACCATCATGAAGCATTAGCAATACATTTTTTAGACTCAACATATGCTTGGCAGTACTCAATCAATGTATGATAAAATTCAGTATGAGGTATGTACTCGATCATTTCAGGGAATGCATTTATATAAAGTCACATATTTATTGTATTTCCTTGTGGCAGGTTCTGCTGGTTGCTTAGCGTTTAAATGAGACCCATTTACTGAGTATTTAGTCCAGTAGAACAGAAGACAATAATATATGAGGCACAATCTTGTTGCAAGCTAAACAAGCAAGTCTTTACTTGGTTACATCTGCTTACCTGAAGGAGAAATTTCTTGTTCTACTTAAAAAAGTAAAAGATCAGGTATGAGAAGCATTTTGTAAGGCAGTTTACTCCATTCACAATGATGCATAATAATACTGGATATAGAAAAGTCCATTCCAGTGTTTAATATTTTTCCAAACTTTAAATGAAATATGGATATAATGAGCACAATTTTTATTGTAAAGAATAAGCCAATGAGAAAGACAAATGAAATATGGCTCATGAAAACTAAATGACTGATACTTAATAATGATAGTTTTTTCAAAAGGATAAAAATAAAATTATTTTCATGTGCTGCATGAAGTGAACCTGTATTATGCACACAAAATGATTCATTATGACCTTTAGTAGCACCTTGCCAAGTATGCACACAAAATGATTCATTATGACCTTTAGTAGCACCTTGCCAAGTATGCACGCAAAATGATTCATTATGACTTTTAGTAGCACCTTGCCAAGTATGCATGCAAAATAATTCATTATGACCTTTAGTAGCACCTTGCCAAGTATGCACGCAAAATGATTCATTATGACCTTTAGTAGCACCTTGCCAAGTATGCATGCAAAATGATTCATTATGAACTTTAGTAGCACCTTGCCAAGTATGCACGCAAAATAATTCATTATGACCTTTAGTAGCACCTTGCCAAGTATGCACGCAAAATGATTCCTTATGACCTTTAGTAGCACCTTGCCAAGTATGCACGCAAAATGATTCATTATGACCTTTAGTAGCACCTTGCTAAGTATGACCTACAAATGTGTCAGGATTATACAGTTGTATTTCTAATAGTCAAACATCAGTTGTCTGGAAAGACATTAGTTTCTTTTCTGGATAAATTATCATTTGGACAAAGGAGAAAAATAATATAAAACATAAAGAATATATTGTTGGTCCACTTAAATGGCTAGGATGATTGAAAAGCATCAATGAATGGTGTTAAACTCACTTTGACATTGTCCTGCAGTGTCCTGCCTTCATGCCTTAAGATGACTGTGGTCAGGTACGTGCCATGCATCAAAACTAGGATGCTGTGGCCTATTTCTTTCTTCCATAATATACCTTATTATAATAGGAATTCATATGAGGTTGGATATGGGTCATATACTACAATAGGGCTTCAGTTACTACTTTTACTCTTTGCTAACATATCTTGCAATCGTCTTGGGCTCTGACTGTGGTGAAGGTAGAGCTGTGTAAAACCACAGAGATGGCGGTATTTTGACATTCACCTGCAACATACTAAAGACCCTTTAAGACATCATTATACTGTATTTTAGGAGTCATCACAGCATCAACTATTTTCATTTGGGAGCATTTACCATTAATGATTCATTGCAAATTAAGATTCAGATTTTAGGTTTTGTACACCATACTAAACTTTTCATGCATAAATTTTGCATGGGACCCATCTTCCAGATGTAAGAAGAGCCTCAGCAAAACAAAAGACTAGAACTGACATGGAATAAAAGAACTCTGTGAGACTGGAACTGTGAGACTGGAACTGGCATGGAATAAAAGAACTCTGTGAGACTGGAACTGGCATGGAAAAAAGAGAATGGTTTGAGACTGGTTGTCAGGATGTGTACATTATGACTCTAAAATATCTTCAGCCTGACAATGGCTGGCAAAAGAATAACCTAATGATTAGCTGACCTTTTTCAAAGTTGATGTATTTGATTTCAGTCAGGTTTTACATAGACTTGGGTAATTATTTTTTTCAGAAGTTGTTTTGTATATTTAAGTTGGACTGTTTGTTAGTTTTTAAAATTTGTTTTCTATTTCATTATGTGCTATAGGTAAATATTGACCTTTTCCAAAATGAAGTTCATTTTCTACCTTACCTGAATCACTGTTTCTTTTTTATTTCTGTAAACAACTAATACATAGCAAATTATTTGTCTCATTAAGTATAGGTTAACTATCAGGATTATTTTTTTGCCTGAGTCAAGGATATTGTGTTTACCATGTTCTCAACTTTTATATTAGACTTTATAATTATAACTAAGCTTTTATCTTGCAAACATTTGGAACATTCCACAAAGAAATTTTCCATTTGGCAAAAGTTATTTTTGTAAGAAAATGTTAATTGTGACTTGAGGTCAAGTAGAGGAATGAATATATAATCTTGTTTTTCTGTAAAAATTTTGAGACAGAATAATTGTTGTGTCCAGTTTTTCATTTGGGCTGGAATTTATTTATTCAGAGTATTGTTTTACTGGAAATAGAGTGCTTTTTATCTAAAATTGTATTCTTGGAAAGAGACATTAACTGGGAATTACAGTGAAATTCAAATAAGGATATATATAGTCTTTGGATTGTGTTATTGTGATTCAACAAAAGACTGTTTGCACATTATATGACACATGCTACCATCAACACTTCTAGCATTGGATTGATTTTATAATACCACTACTCTATAATTGTTTGATATTTTTTTGCAATACCAAAAGTTTTTTAACATTTTTCACTTTGTATTATAGGAAAATAAATTATCTGTTGAATTTTACAAAGCTTGTTGCTTCTCACTCAGAGTCATAATAGCAATAAAGTTACAAAACATTACAAAATTTTACATTGCTTGCAAACATTTTAACAAAAGAAAAATCCAAAGAAGATTTGAACATTTATTGACAATTTTGTATCATCTTTTACCTTAAATTAATACTTAATTTGTGGAAGACACAGTAATTATATTGTGAGACATGTGAAATGAATTTAAAATTGAAATGAGATGGGTACCATTTTAAAATTGCTTAATAAATCAAGTTAGCATGGATCACTTGACAGTATTATTGTCTATCATGATGAGATTTTAAAATGCTCAAGATTTTGGAAGAGTATCTTTCTCTGTTATAAAGGATACAACACAGAGGCTCTATATGTACATTGCATTTTTTAAAAAAATCAAGCTTACAGTACATGTTTCCAAATGCAAACTGGCACACCACACATTCCTCAGGAAAGGAAAATGTAAACTGGTACACAGAACATTCCCTTAAGAAAGGTACATTTAAACTGGTAAATAACACATTCCAAAAGTCAGTTGGTATACCACACATTCCAAATGCAAATCAGTACATCACACATTCCCCAGTAAAGGTAAAATGGTACACAGACTATTCCTTTAAGAAAGGTATATTTAAATTGGTATTCAACACATTGCAAATGTCAGTTCGCACACCACACATTCCAAATTTAAATCAGTACACCACAAACATAAATCAGTACACTACATAGTCCCTATAGAACTGTAAAATAGCTTAACTCTTGTTCTTTTTTTTTTGCTTTTGAAGGGGTGGGATACTATTCAACAGGCTTGGTCAGTTAACCATTTCATAATGCAGGCTTTTGTGATATTTGTAAGAAACAACCTAAGAAAAATATCACCCAAATTTTATATTGTATCAAATTGTCCTATTTTAATATATGCTAATAACAATTTCCCCAAAATAAAGATATAACTAATGTACATATTTTTTTACTTATATTTAAACTTTTCCAAATCTAGATAATAGAAACAAATTACCATATTTGATCAAAATTGGATGAAAAAATACCTTCTAGAGTGGTAACAAGCTATGCTTATTAGGTGCATGGTCACCTCATTAATATTCAATGGTCTCATTTACTATGGAAACTGTCAAGGACTCTGTTGATATGGAAACTGTTTAGGACATCATTGATATGGAAACTGTCTATAACCCTGTTGATATGGATACTGTCTAGGAAACTTGATATGGAAACTGTCTAGGACCCTACTGAAATGGAAATTGTCTAGGAGACTGTTGATATGAAAATTTTCTAGGATCCTGTTGATATGGAATCTGTCTAGGACCATTTTGAAATGGAAACTGTCTAGGATCCTGTTGATATGGAAACTGTCTAGGACATTGTTGATATGGAAACTGTCTAGGACTCTGTTGATATGGAAACTGTCTAGGACATCATTGATATGGAAACTGTCTATAACCCTGTTGATATGGATACTGTCTAGGAAACTTGATATGGAAACTGTCTAGGACCCTACTGAAATGGAAATTGTCTAGGAGACTGTTGATATGAAAATTTTCTAGGATCCTGTTGATATGGAATCTGTCTAGGACCATTTTGAAATGGAAACTGTCTAGGATCCTGTTGATATGGAAACTGTCTAGGACATTGTTGATATGGAAACTGTCTAGGACTCTGTTGATATGGAAACTGTCTAGGACATCATTGATATGGAAACTGTCTAGAACCCTGTTGATATGGATAATGTCTAGGAAACTGTTGATATGGAAACTGTCTAGGACCCTATTGAAATGGAAATTGTCTAGGAGACTGTTGATATGAAAATTTTCTAGGATCCTGTTGATATGGAATCTGTCTAGGACCCTTTTGAAATGGAAACTGTCTAGGATCCTGTTGATATGGAAACTGTCTAGGACACTGTTGATATGGAAACTGTCTAGGACACTGTTGATATGGAAACTGTCTAGGATATGAGATTTGTTTACCAAGCTATAACAAATTCAGATTAAAACTCAGTTTTCAGAGTGGTAATATGCTCAGCCAGTCAGAGGCAAGATTACCTCATACATGTGATGGAATCTTGGTCATAATCAAACTCATCCAATGTAAGACTCTTTATCAAGTCTGATCAAAATATGATCAGAAAAAGGATTCCTAGAGTGTTGAAAAAATAGGCCAATTAGATGCAAGTTTACATCATTAAAAGTGTGAATCTTGTATATAATCATATTCTGTTTTGATCTTGTTGAAATAAGCACATTTAGCAAATCTGATCAAAATCCTATAAAAAAACAGTCTCTAGATTTGTAGAATCTCAACCAATTAGATGTAAGATCAATTCATATGAATGCATATGTCTCACTCATAATAAAATCATCCACGATCTTGATGATGTGAACATATATATCAAGTCTGATTAAAATTGGGTCATAAATACTAACTGTCGAATGGCATGAAATTTAGTTAAATCAAATATGAGATCACTTTATCAACATGCATACATTTAACACATAAACCTATTTACCAAGTTTGAGAAAAATCTGATCAGAAATATAGTCATTATAATGTTGACACCAAACTGATGCAGGATCAACTTATAAATACGATTAGATATCATTCATAATTGAATTCATACGAGATCCTAATTTTAGGCCTATTTGCCAAGTTTGATCAATACTGAATCAGAAATATGGTCTCTAGAGTAGTAACAAGCTCAGCCATACTTAAACATTGGTTCTTGATTATGGAAATTCTAAATATTCTAAATCTTGTGGAAAACAGACATTTCTGGGTGACCCTGACCTATATGGGAAATTGTAGGCTATCTGTATGCTAGAAAATTAACAAATTAATTTTAAAAAATTTGGGTATAAGATTAAATTTTCTTCCATAAATTGTCAAAATGATGTACATGTAGACATACTGGAAAATACCCAACCTATGAAATTGGCCAAAAATAACCCATTTGCTATGTCTTCCTTTTGTTTCTCTACTACTGCACAATGCCAAGTCATTTGCTTGATACACTTAAGACAGGTATTCACCCTGGAAGAAGTCACAGAGCCATGAACTGCTTCATTACATCATATGAAAAGAACCAGCTTTTTGCAGACCTTATCTGAAAAAAAAATAAACCAATTTAATTTTTATGTCATATTCACTACAAATGTTTAGCAACTGCAAAAGAAAAATACCTAAGAATCCATAAATATTGATAAAATATTTAAAATTTAAAGACATTGAGAACCCCAAAGAGTGATATTGTCACTGCATTGAAAGAAACACTGGGATATATAATTACAGGCCATGCATATAGTCCATATAACCTTATGTTATGTCCTAAAAAAAACCCTCCTCTACAGTTAGAGCTAGACATATGAAACTTGGGTCAATAATGGCCCTATAGGTGTAAAATGTGCCAACAATGTAAAATTTTTATCTTGCCTTTGTGGAGTAAGGCTAATTTTACATATATTTCAAACAACTCCAGTTCTATTCCTTACAATCAATATATGTAATCAATGACCAAAGTATCAACATACACCAGACTGGTACCCTTGGTTGATGCCCCAGAAATATTTATATCTACTTATAACCACCCTATATAAACATATTGGCAATAAAAGAGTATTTAAAAATTACATTGGTCCTGGAGTTCACTACTACCACAAGGGGCTTGGTCCCTGGATCATTATTTAGAAACTACCTACCTGCCAACCATTGGGCATAATCTGCAAGCTACTTTTTACTGAATTTTGTCTGTATATGAATTATGCTTATTTAGCAACTTTTTAACATTTCATTAATCCCACACATCTAAAAAATTTGAGAATATTCTAGAAATCATGACTTCTTTGTGACATAAGAGTATACTAATTTGTCACATATCCACAAGTATTTACAAAACTCATTATGTTCTATTTATAGCACTTGTCAAATTTCCAAATAAAAAAATGCTGAGTTTCTACTTTTAAAACTTTGCCTTCAGAATTATTTTTCTGACTCACATTTGGTGGAGAACCAGTCATTAGCAAGTGAACTAAAAATTATGTCTAATGTATTTTGTGTAAGAGATAGCTTGTAAATCAAGGATCTACATGTAGATGAACTTTCCAAACATTATCATATTCTATTTATAACATATGTATGGTATATTTACAAGAAAACCAACTGGTTTTATACTTTTGAAACAATGCACACAGATTCTTGGTTCTAATTCAATTTTGGAAGAGAGCTAGTCTATAGCTACTGACATTAAAAAATCATATAAGATGGTTTTTGGTAAATGTGAGGGAGAGTAAAGAATATTTCTGTTTCAACAAATGAATGATAAAAAGATAAACCAGAAATCCTCCAAAGACATAAAAAAAATACATAAATTACATAATACAGTACTCCAGCCAAGGACAGCATCATGTCCTATACAGGTTCTGCCAAGTGGATTTTATGATCAGCTATGAAAGTAAATTTGATATGGAAAAACACTTGAAAGCAAAGCACACTGAATTAGCTCATATCAGTAATTTGAATACTAAGATAACTAATCAAAATGTAGAAACCAGTATGATAAATACAATGGTATTATTTACCAGGTATCACTAATTTGAATACTAAGATAACTAATCAAAATGCAGACACCAGTATGATGGTATTATTTTCCAGGTTCTTAACCTGGATAAAATCACTGTACACTATTTGACCATGCTGGTCCTTTTGTTAAATAGGTTTTCACAGATTCTAAATTTGCAGACCAACATGTATATGCAAGAACAAAAAACATCTATTATTTTGCACAATTTATTGAAAGATGCTTCACCTGAAAATTGGGCCATATAGTGTAATGAGAGTAGTGGTTGTGATTGGGCCATATAGTGTAATGGGAGTAGTGGTTGTGATTGGGCCATATAGTGTAATGGGAGTAGTGGTTGTGATTGGGCCATATAGTGTAATGGGAGTAGTGGTTGTGATTGGGCCATATAGTGTAATGGGAGTAGTGGTTGTGATTGGGCCATATAGTGTAATGGGAGTAGTGGTTGTGATTGGGCCATATAGTGTAATGGGAGTAGTGGTTGTGATTGGGCCATATAGTGTAATGGGAGTAGTGATTGTGATTGGGCCATATCGTGTAATGGGAGTAGTGATTGTGATTGGGCCATATAGTGTAATGGGAGTAGTGGTTGTGATTGGGCCATATAGTGTAATGAGAGTAGTGGTTGTGATTGGGCCATATAGTGTAATGGGAGTAGTGGTTGTGATTGGGCCATATAGTGTAATGGGAGTAGTGGTTGTGATTGGGCCATATAGTGTAATGGGAGTAGTGGTTGTGATTGGGCCATATAGTGTAATGGGAGTAGTGGTTGTGATTGGGCCATATAGTGTAATGGGAGTAGTGGTTGTGATTGGGCCATATAGTGTAATGGGAGTAGTGGTTGTGATTGGGCCATATAGTGTAATGGGAGTAGTGGTTGTGATTGGGCCATATAGTGTAATGGGAGTAGTGGTTGTGATTGGGCCATATAGTGTAATGGGAGTAGTGATTGTGATTGGGCCATATAGTGTAATGGGAGTAGTGATTGTGATTGGGCCATATAGTGTAATGGGAGTAGTGATTGTGATTGGGCCATATAGTGTAATGGGAGTAGTGGTTGTGATTGGGCCATATAGTGTAATGGGAGTAGTGGTTGTGATTGGGCCATATAGTGTAATGGGAGTAGTGGTTGTGATTGGGCCATATAGTGTAATGGGAGTAGTGGTTGTGATCATCAAAGGTTTTATCCCATATTTGTTAGGTACATTGATAATGAAAAAGCAAAATGGTGTTCTTCTTTCATTACTAGAAATAATAACAGATTATACTTGAGAAAATATTTTTGATTGCTTGATAATACTTTAAAAGAATATAACCTGAGTGGAAAGAACATGGTGTTTTCTGCTGAGTGACAATTGTAATTCATATAGGTGCTGTATCATACATTTTGAAAAGATCTCCATCAGTGTTGGTAACCCTGTCATCTGATGCACCATTGTTAGTAAAATAAAGCAGCCAGCTGGGTCTGGTTCTTCAAAGGATAAATGTAATGGTACCAATGAAGTTACTAAGAATCATACAATGTCTTCACATTCTTTTCATGATGAGTTCATGTGCTAAAATACCCCGCAAATGGAAGATATTCATGTCAGGCTAAAAACAAAATGGTAGACCATTCTAATGCTGACTCTAAGGGACTGTTGTCAACAAATATACTGAGTTTAGATGTTGTCTTGGTAACCCAGATCTTAGTGTTGTGAAAAGCATTCATTGTAGCTGCTGCTACTGCAAATTGTTTTGAAATGCAGCATGACAATCTGTTGCTTCTAAAGTTAAAGAGCTATATTTGAAAACATAAAGCATTAAATGCTGAGAGAAGAGACAAGATCAGAGGATTAAATAATTTGTTTCTGTAAACATGTTTAACATTTATTTAAACTGTACAGATTCACTTAGATTATGTCCATTTTTCAAGAAATGGAATTAGCTACCAATTCAGGTTAATAGAAAATAAAAAAATTTCAATGAATGTAGAGCATACTATATGTAGATTATTATTTTTCTGCTCAGATTACTGTTTTGTCCCCTTGGATTACACTTCTGTCCATTCTGATTACTTTTCTTTCCACATGGATTACACTTCATGTCCACTTGGATTACTCTTATCTTTTACTTGGTTTTCACTTTGTGTCAACTTGACAGTCTTTCTGTAGGCATTAGTAGGGCATGGCAGTCTCTATTAGGTACTAGTACAGGACATGGCAGTCTCTATGTAATCACTAATATAGGGCATGGAGGTCTCTATGTAGGCATTAGTAGGGCATGGCAGTCTCTATTAGGTACTAGTACAGGACATGGCAGTCTGTAAGTTGGCACTATTATAGGGCATGGCAGTCTCTATGTAGGCTCTAGTAAGGCATGGCAGTCTCTATACAGGTACTAGTAAAGGGCATGTCCGTCTGTAAGTTGGCACTATTATAGGGCATGGCAGTCTCTATGTAGGTTCTAGTAAGGCATGGCAGTCTCTATACAGGCACTAGTAAAGGGCATGGCAGTCTGTAAGTTGGCACTATTATAGGGCATGGCAGTCTCTATGTAGGCAATAGAAGGGCATGACAGTCTCTATGTAGGCACTAATAGGGCATGGCAGTCTCTATGTAGGCTCTAGTAAGGCATGGCAGTCTCTATACAGGCACTAGAAGGGCATGACAGTCTCTATAATGGCACTAATAGAGCATGGCAGTCTCTATGTAGGCACTAGAAGGGCATGACAGTCTCTATAATGGCACTAATAGGGCATGTTAGTCTCTATGCTGGCACTATGTTTGGCAGTCATTATGTTTGCACGATTAGGGCATTACAGACCCAGGAGATTACTGACCAATGTGTCTCAATAAATGAACCTTTAGCAAAGATATACAATCTTGAACAAAACTTACTGTGTAATAATTATTATTAGACTAACATATGACCATGACTACTAGATCCCTCATTCTAAAGCCTTTTACAACACATAGTGAAAGCCCTCCACAAACGTTAGTCAATGTACATGATTTAGAAACAAAGCTTTTTTTAAAAATAAAATGACATTTTTCTTCTCTCAGTCAAGTGATCTTGACCTATGACCTTTTGACCCCCAAATTATAGGGCTTCATTCTTACCCCATTTTCAAATCCTCCACAAACTTTGGTAAAAGTAAATCATCAAGAACTAAAACATGTGGGCAGAAACCATTTTTCTTGTTTGAACCTCTGACCCCAAAACTGATTTTATTTAGCTGCACCAAGTACAAATTATCCAGACAGTTTGGTTATGTGTGTGATGTAGAACAAATGTTAAAGTGTGGAATAAATTTTTGTTATCCACCCAGTTTGGTTAGGTGTGTGATGCTGAACTGATCTTAAAGTGTGGAAACAAATTTCCTTCTTTCAGTGAACCCTAAATGGAACCTACAGGCAAAATTTAGTCCAGATATGTAAAACTGATGTTATTGTGGAAGCTATAATGGAAATGTTAACAAAGATAGTCAAACATAAACAGACTGGGTCATATCATTAAAAACAAAATTAACAAGAAAAATTAAACACATATCATAATGATGAAATGTAACTTATTTAGGTAAAGTGGCTACTCTCAACACGAAGCATTTTCTCCTTGTGAATTCATTCATTGCATGGATCCGTTCAAAGGATCAAATAATTATTCACCTTAGCTTCAATAACTGACAAAATTCCATTTCTCAGATCTATGGAACCAAAGCTCTGACCTCCTTCAAAGAATGATATATCAAAATCAGATAGAATTTCATACATTACAGATGAGTTATCTTCCAACAAATCCTCCTTAGACACATTTTCTATGCATACCTCTTTAGAAACATGTCATCTGCATAAACATTTACCTCCTCAGAAACATGACATATGCATACATATTTATGTCCTTAGAAACATGCCATCTGCAAAAACTCCTTAGAAACCTACCTGCATGTTTACCACCAAAGAAACATGTCATCTGCATACACATTCTCCTTGAAAGGAATATTACACTTATTAGACACCTGCCTAAATGTTTACCACCATATAAACATATCATCTGTATACAAATTTACCTCCTTAGAAACATGTCATATGCATACACTCCTTAGAAACATGTCATATGCATACACTCCTTAGAAACATGTCATATGCATACACTCCTTAGAAACATGTCATATGCATACACTCCTTAGAAACTTGCCTGCATGTTTACAACCATATAAACATGATGGCTGCATACACATCATAGAAACGTTTCATCATCATTAAACATTAACCTACTGGAAATAATGTCATCTGCCTACCTCGGTTATCAATTTCTTTGTCTGTTTCATGAATTCTTTCTTTCTCATCAGTGAGAATTGTTGAAGATGATGAAAAAATTCACTATGAGTATCTGGGAAGTAGCGTTTGTAGATATCTAAAACTAGTGTGACAGAATCACCTGCAAAAAGAAATGGTTGTTGAAGCTATAACAAACAATCTAAAAAACATTATGTAGGAATTGTTATGTATATGTGATTAAATTGCTTGTGTGTAAGGTTTAAAATTCATTTTATTTCATTTTTGTTTCATTGTATTTAATTGCAATGAATATTTTTTTCAGATTCAGGATTCTATTTTTAGTAGTGAGATATATTTTTATCACAAAGTTGTTTACTTAAGACGAAATAGTAATATGTGCGAATTATCACTGAGTTCATCTTTCCCTGGTTACAATATCAACAGGAAGTTAAAATGATTGGTCAGTATCATGGACATACTTTCTTCACATGATCACTGTTTGTAAACAACCTTTTTTATGATTGGTTTTTATGTCGGTCTATATTGGACGACATGACAAAACTAGTGTAGTAAGAGACCACATGACCAATCTCACGAGATTTGAAGTGATGTTTCGAATTTAAATACACATTCTTAAAATTGGTTTAGGCAGTCATTCAAAACCTTGAAGGTACAAGGTGTATGTAACTTTTTAATTTGTTGCCAGAATTTTTTATTCATCTGATTTTTGGATTCAATAATTTATTCTTCTGGATACTCAACAAGTTGACTTTCTTATACAAAATTCTGAAAGTTATTTATGAAAGTTTTTCCTAGAATTATTCAGAAATAAAGATTGTGATTCAAGTGAGGAATTGTTGATATTCATATGTTGGACTACATCTGATGTCATCGCCCTCCATATTTGTATGTCGTTGGGACTCGAACCTGGATTCTTATATCACTATTTAGTGATAGGACTTGAGTTTTTATTCTTAGAATCATATTTGGATTATATTCACAAACTATAAGTCCTATTTACCAATTTTTACATTGTTGTCTAGGGGAATAAATTGTTTTGTTAAAATATACAAATTTTGTTGGCTTTCACTTTTTTCTTTGTTACTGAGTACAAGCCCTTGTCACATAACAGTATGGAAACATATATAATTGGTATTAAGTTTCTATATGTCATACATAAATGGTATTAAATTTCTATATGTTATATATAAATGGTATTAAGTTTCTAGTAAGTTTCTATATGTCATATATAGAATGGCAGTAGTTTCTATATGTCATATAAAGAATGGTATTAAGTTTCTATATGTCATATAAAGAATGGTATTAAGTTTCCATATGTCATATAAAGAATGGTATTAAGTTTCTATATGTCATATATAAAATGGTGTTAACTTTCTATATGTCATATAAAGAATGGTATTAAGTTTCTATATGTCATATAAAGAATGGTATTATGTTTCCATATGTCATATATAAAATTGTATTAAGTTTCTATATGTCATATATAAAATGGTGTTAACTTTCTATATGTCATATAAAGAATGGTATTAAGTTTCTATATGTCATATAAAGAATGGTATTATGTTTGCATATGTCATATATAAAATTGTGTTAAGTTTCTATGTCATATATAAAATGGTGTTAACTTTCTATATGTCATATAAAGAATGGTATTAAGTTTCTATATGTCATATAAAGAATGGTATTAAGTTTCAATGTCATATATAAAACTGTGTTAAGTTTCTATATGTCATATATAAAATGGTGTTAATTTTCTATATGTCATATAAAGAATGGTATTAAGTTTCTCTGTCATATAAAATGGTGTTAAGTTTTTGTATGTCATATATAAATGGTGTTATATTTCTATATGTCTTTACAATCAATTTAATTTCATATGGTATTAGGTTTCTGTATGTCTTTATAACCAAATAACTTCATATGTAAGTTCCATTAAAACATACATTGGACCCAAAATAGGCAATTTAGAATTTTCTTATCATTTTAATATGAACTCTGTGAAATCAAAGTACCATGGCATATCTTTTTTACAAACTGCCTTACATGGGTACCATGATTGTTCAAATGGAACAACCCACCACTACTATATTTATCTGAACTTCTTCACTGATTATAAATAATATTATTTTTATGGAGTTGGTAGATGGATGAATTTTAACACCCAATATGTATATGCAGATATTAGATAAAGTAAACAAAATAGGTAAGATTCATGTCTAAACAATTTTTTAAAAAATTTCATTTTATGAATGAGATATTCTGTTTATCTGTTTATTAAAATAATTTTCTCTTTAATTTTAACAAAATCTTTATCTGCCATAATCTGGTCCCCTGGCTCTAACAAATCTATAAGCTGGTGCCTAGCTTAGCCTCATTTTGGATTTGTTGACCCAGGGTCACATGAATACATGAATACATTCTAAGAATGTTCTATAGACCAAAGTTTTTTGGACTAGTTTATCTTCATTTGATGTATTGTGACAGTTATTATTACTCCCACCCCAATCTTAGGTACATGCAACTTTTTCTTCAGCTACTGGACTTGGTTGGTTATAACATGGTTCTGTCTATAACAGGGTCGAATTCTCTGGACCCCAACCACTATGTCTTAGTGGCGTCACAATTTATACAATAAAGAACTTATATTATTAACAGTGACAGTAGTGAAAATGAGCAATTGTTCATTCATAAATCTAATGTCCATGTACATACCAACTTTTCAAAAAGAATGAATTGCTCTTTCTGATTTAAAATTCATATCATTAAGACTTAAATGTTAATCATTTTCTTTTTTCAGTTTTGGAATTTTATTAATTTATATGAAAATTGTTAGGTATATAATAAATGATATATTTATTATCATATCAATTTGATCTTGATTGCTAAATCACATTTTCTTAATGTTATTTAATTATCTGGTTTTTCTGATGCTAACAATTTGACATTATCTAGGAATCAAAATTGCATTACTGTGATATATATATATATATATATATATATATATATATATATATATATATATATATATATACACACACACACAATTTATAAACATTTATAAACCATCAGACAAGAATATATATATATATATATATATATATATATATATATATATATATATATATATATATATATATATATAATAAGATCCTCAACTGTTATCTCAGAATAAACTGGCAGATCATGATATTTGTTGCTTGATTAGTCTTTAAAAACTGCAGAGTCCCAGATTTACTAATAAATTATTTGAGGCAGTCTTTGCAGTTTGCAGTGAAGTCTGACATGTAAATGAATACACTGCAGTAGATACAGTGAAGTCTGACATGTAAATGAATACACTGCAGTAGATACAGTGAAGTCTGACATGTAAATGAATACACTGCAGTAGATCCACCTGCAGAGCCAAATCATGATGTATTAGTCAGATGATCATACAGGGTTCTTACCAACAGGCTGTGATGGATACTTGGTCTTGCTCAGTGTAAATGGTTGTTCCACCTTAAGGAAGGTGTCTATGTCATACTGAGTTTGGTTAAATTTAACACCCTGTAAAATGATGTAAAAATATGTAAATAAATTGCATTACTTATAATGAATTCAGATTGACAGAAATATGAAAATTTTGGTCACCAAAGGCAATAACACAATATTTACAGCCATTATGAGATGGGCTGTGTTTATATTCAAGAAAAATAGATGTGATTGGACATGTCCATTCTCAATACCAATTACAAAGTAATGAACCATATTGTTGGCATAACAATTTATAAACATTTATAAACCATATTGTTGGCATAACACAAATATGGTCCAATAGCTACAAAATAAAGAATAATGAACCATGAATATTGTTGGCATAACACTATTGCTACAAAATAAAAATATATAAATGAATTGAATGGCATATAATATCATTTATTTACTTAAGAACAACCTAATTTTTGTAAAATTGACCCTCCTTAACATGTAGACACACTGCAATCCTTGTTAGCATGTAGTATGCTTTCCCTGATACATGTTATATCAGGGTCTAAAAATGACAGGTAGTACAGTTCTGCCAGGCTACAAATAATATAGAGTTATGTTTATAAAATATGTATGCCACAAATGTAAACCAAAATGATTAAGTTTAAATAACACACAATACACAGGTTCAATATACACTTTATTGTACATATAAAATAATCTTTTTGGCATAATGGAGGCAAATCCTGTCACAGCACACTGCACCAGCCCAGCTCTGAATTGTTTTAAAGGATACCTCAGGACAGGAAGCAATTCGGAGTTTGTAGGGTTGTTAAAATTGTCTGATACCTGCAAGTGTGGGGCTGCATGGGGCTGACAGGAGGCATATAGGGACAATGGTCCAATACCTGCATGTTGAACTGCCAGAAGCTGACAGAAGGTATGACAATGACAAACGAAACACGTCAAGTCTGATCCGAGGATGCCATGATAACAAACATCAGCCGATACTCCATACATGCACCGCAGGAAGCAGGTATGAAGTATATGGGCATAATAGTTGAGTACATTTAAGTACTGACACAAATTGGGGTTCAAAGCAAAGTTTTTTGAATGAATGAAACTTGGCAATGGCCATACATTCACTGTAGGAAGCAGGTATGAAACATCTGGGTATAATAGTACATTTAAGAACTGACCCAAATTCATTTCTATATAAAGTTTTTTTTTTTAAATGCTTGAAAACTTTGCAATGCTGCAGTTTTTTGAAAGTGCTGAAAACCTTGTTCAACAGTTGAGTCATGAATGCTTGAAGTTGGGCAATGCACCCAAGAACAGAACTGGAACAGTATGCTATGCAAGAAACGCCCCAAATAAATGACATGGTGGACCTCAGGACAGGAGACATGTGGGAGTGTGTAGGGTTGTGAAGAGTGTCCAACACCAACTGAAACTCGACAAGTCCTATCCTGAGGATGCTAAAAATTACATGGTGGAAGGTGGGGAGGCAGGTGATTTTTCTTTCCGCTGATAAATGTTTTAAGTTAGATGTCACAATCGACAGTTCACCGAAAAGCACACATCTCCACACGCATCCTGAATCCACATGAATGACACCAACAATGGACAATGCCTGATCACATGCTCCAAACTCAGCCATCTGACTGGCTAAACATGACATCACATCTGGTAGCAATAAACCAAGCAGACAAAGAGGGGTGCGAAAAGGGGCTAGAGAAGGATGCACTGTGTATTATTCAAACTACATTTAATCACTTAAATTACAATTTAAATAACACACAATACACAGGTTCAATAGACACTTTATTGTACATATAAAATAATCTTTTTGGCATAATGGAGGCAAATCCTGTCACAGCACACTGCACCAGCCCAGCTCTGAATTGTTTTAAAGGATACCTCAGGACAGGAAGCAATTTGGAGTTTGTAGGGTTGTTAAAATTGTCTGATACCTGCAAGTGTGGGGCTGCATGGGGCTGACAGGAGGTATATAGGGACGATGGTCCAAAATCTGCATGTTGAACTGCCAGAAGCTGACAGAAGCTATGACAATGACAAACGAAACACGAAACACGTCAAGTCTGATCCAAGGATGCCATGATAACAAACATCAGCCGATACTCCATATATGCACCGCAGGAAGCAGGTATGAAGTATATGGGCATAATAGTCAAGTACATTTAAGTACTGACACAAATTAGGGTTCAAAGCAAAGTTTTTTGAATGAATGAAACTTGGCAATGGCCAAAACGAGTGAAAGTAGCACTGTGACTTTGGAGCAGTATGACTGTAATGAGGCCCCCAATTTGAATATGTATGCAACAAATGTAAACCAAAATGATTAAGTTAAAAATAAAACAGTTAAACATGTATAAAAGTGTAAGACACTGTGTTAAGACAAGAAAATGTAATCAGTGATCTACATATGAATACAGATAAACCCATTACATTCAATTTGTCTATCTTGTTTTGGTTAATAAGGTTCTTTTGAAAAAGTTTAAGTTCCACAATTTAAAAACTGTTTCTGAAAAAATAAAAAAATTGTCATGGGTTAAAAATTTAAAAAAATATGTAAAACAAATCTCCTGAAATGAAAGCTATTTAGGTCACTTTATGTATTAAAATAAATATGTCTACCAAATTTCATCTGTCAATCTCAAGTTATTTGGCTTGACTGGCTCATAAGATTTGGCTTTGACCCTGATGCCTGTATAAGTTTGACAGTGATGATAACATTCTCTTGGTTTGACTGGCTCATAAGACTTGACTTTGACCCTGATGCCTGTATAAGTTTGACAGTGATGATAATATTTCCTTGGCTTGACTGGCTCATAAAACTTGACTTTGACCCTACCCCTGTACAAGTTTGACAGTGATGATAATATTCTCTTGGCTTGACTGGTTCATAGGACCTGACTTGGACCTTGATGCCTGAATAATTTTGACAGTGATGATAGTATTCTCTTGGCTTGACTGGCTCATAGGACCTGACTTGGACCTGATGCCTGTATAAGTTTGAAAAGTGATGATAATATTCCCTTGGCTTGACTGGCTCAAAAGACTTGGCTTTGACCCTGACGCCTGTATAAGTTTGACAGTGATAATAACATTCTCTTGGCTTGACTGGCTCATAGGACTTGGCTTTGACCCTGATGCCTGTATAAGTTTGACAGTGATAATAACATTCTCTTGGCTTGACTGGCTCATAAGACTTGACTTTGACCCTGATGCCTGTATAAGTTTGACAGTGATAATAACATTCTCTTGGCTTGACTGGCTAATAAGACTTGACTTTGACCCTGATGCCTGTATAAGTTTGACAGTGATGATAATATTCACTTGGCTTGACTGGCTCATAGGACCTGACTTTGTCCCTAATGCCTGTATAAGTTTGACAGTGATGATAATATTCCCTTGGTTTGACTGGCTCATAAGACTTGACTTTGACCCTGATGCCTGTATAAGTTCGACAGTGATGATAATATTCCCTTGGTTTGACTGGCTCATAAGACTTGACTTTGATCTGATGTCTGTATAAGTTTGACAGTGATGATAATATTCCCTTGGCTTGATGGCTCATAGGACCTGACTTTGACCTTGATGCCTGTATAAGTTTGACAGTGATTATAATATTCCCTTGGTTTGACTGGCTCATAAGACTTGACTTTGACCCTGATGCCTGTATAAGTTTGACAGTGATGATAATATTCACTTGGCTTGACTGGCTTACAGGAGGTGACTTTGACCCTGATGCCTGTATAAGTTTGACAGTGATGATAATATTTCCTTGGCTTGACTGGCTCATAGGACCTGACTTTGACCTGATACCTGTATAAGTTTGACAGTGATGATAATATTCCCTTGGCTTGACTGGCTCATAGGACCTGACTGACCCTGATGCCTGTATAAGGTTTAGCAATGATGATCCTGTTTGAAGATAATTCCAATGATTGGAGGAGAGAACTTGTGACAGGATATGAGTTTTGTTTGAATAGTGTATTGTTGAGCTAATTCTTCATTAAGAGCCTATATTTAAAATAAAAAAAAAAAACTTCCTTAATTTTGTTGAGTTAAAAACATAGACATAATGCACTCATAATTGCATCTCTCTCTCTCTCTCTCTCTTTCTCGCTCGTTACAAAAGCACTCGGAAAGAAACATCAAAACATCAGAAAAAACCTTAGTAAACTGAAAACTTTTCAAAACCAAAGAAAACTTGGGGGTCTCAAGAGTTTCACTATACAATATATAAATCTTTCTGCCCTTCCCATAGCTAATGGAAAGTTGGTTGGAACAGTAATGGTTGACTTCAGTATCACTTCTCATCTTGTAGACCATCAAATAATTAAGAAGTCAAAAATTTATAACTGTAGCAGAATTCTATTACATGGTTTGAATATCAAACTGATCACAACAAATATCACTCAAAGGTCATCTTTCTGAAGAAAATCCTATTAGCTGTAGAGTGCCATATCAGAAAATTCTAGGTCAATTACTATAGAATAAGCATATCAATCAAACAATTAAAAACATCATCTCCTATCTTTGGCTCCTTAGGTAAATTTGAAAATAAAATTTCTTTGAAACATGACATTATGTTTTACAAAAGTTTTATTCAGTGATATTTTGAGTACTGGAATAGTTTTTTTTATAGGCTAATTCTACAAGTACAAAGTTATAAAATGTGATAAAAACAATGATGGCTTGGAGCTTTGAAGTGATACTAATTGGCATCAAGTCAGATGGAACAATGCAGTCCCATATATATATTCTTATTCATGGCTAAAAAGAGTGCTCTAAATAATCTTTTGAACATTATTCTAAATTTTCATTTCTTTTCATGTCACTTAAGAATTTTTATTAACATCTGAAATGGAAAGTGAGGAATTATTGTCACAGTGGTGATTTCCTTATAATGCATTGTCTTTTAAAGTAATATCATCAGTAAAATAATATCCAACAACTACTATAAGGTTGAATCATTTTCATAAATATAAACTGCCTATCTTTACATATAAAATTTACCTGAAAAGTCAGAGGATCTATACTTTGTTACATATTTGGTAAAACTAAAGTCTTTTTAGAAAGTCTTTTTAACCACTCAGAGCATATATATATATATATATATATATATATATATATATATATATATATATATATATATATATATATATATATATATATATATATATATACACACACAAACACTCACACACACACATACGATCAAGACAAGGAGACCACACAACTTGAATGAACTGATAAATAAACAATTTTCCGTTGCCAAATTTGTTAGGTGTTTTTGTCAAAGAAAATTACACTCAATCTACCATGCAATGGTTTCCCTGTGGTATGTGGTCATAATTTCGATGTTAAACTGATAAAGTACCCTTTTTTAGGTCAACTGCCTCCACCATTTTCAGCTGATGTACAATGTACCACTGTTACATGTTATTGGTACACACCATCAAACCAAAAAAAAAAAACCCTCTTTAATAGAAGCTTTCCATATACAGGCTACCTTGTAATAATAATAATACTGAAATTCAGCAGGCTCAAACTGAACTAAATGGTTGCATGGATGAAATATAACAATTAAATATTTCCACCAACTGGTATTTCTGTGTAAACTCTCTTCATATACATTGGGGAGGTTGGAGGCATGTATTATGTAGCATTTTTTTTTCATTGTCAGGTGTTTAGTAAACCTGGACTTTTTACCTACTGCTATACTTAACAGGGTTCTCAAAAGACCTTGGCTTTTGATGCTTGAATTTAAGGTGACCTATTTCTGATGCATGGAATTCCAACCAGTGCATTTTTATGAAGCATGTCTTAATTACTCCTGATTTGCCTGTGGCACAATATCCCATGCAAATGGAAGCTATATAAGGCAGTGTGGGTATGCCAGTTGACTGACTCAGCTGTGTCTTGACTTGAGATATTACATTCAAGGTCAGATTCATAGAAGCTACTTGTTTTTGTGCAGCAAAAGCTTCATTAGTGTGTTCGGTGTATACTGGTGGGGTAAGGTCTTGCGTTATGTCTTTCAACATAATTTTGTAATGCCTCCTGGGGAGTAGCTTCATATTCAGAACTGTCACATTTGCATCTGGAACAAAAAGTTCACTAAGAAAGTCATTCAGTGTATGGGTGGATGCTTTCTATTGTCCTAGGCTCTGTTCAAATCCCATAACCATCACTAAACATTTTTTAACATCTCGCTGCATCACCACTTTGGTATTGTGCTTTTTCTGATTTTCAATTAAATTTTCCATGTCACTTGGATTTATGTGCAGATCTCTTGCCTCCTCAAATGGTTGAAGAAATAAATCTCTTCTTAATTCATCTCTAGCAAATGTTAAAATTTTGGATGCAGTGTTTGTTACCATTTTTATTTTGACATAGATTGAAGTATTTCTTTGAATGTGGGCATATAATTACCATATACGGAAGCAGTGAATACTTTACTTAACTCCAGTTAATATTGCTGGGTACTGACCTGCAGTAACAATGTTAAACTAATGTGACTATTTATAAAATAATTAGTTTTATGACTCAGTAGATCATTTACTGAATGGAGGTCAATTCAATGGGTTTGCCGATTCATTTTCATCAAAACAAAGCTTTATAATTGTTTCATTATATGATATAAAGGTAAGCTTAGAAACAGGTTATTTAAATGTTATTTAAGCTTCTTCATACCAGAAACAAGTAGGTCATGATGTCACAGTAATGACACCACAAACAAATGGGCCATGATGTCCAAGTGACAACACCAAAAATAAATAGGTCATGATTACCCAGATGACACCAAAAATAAATAAGCCATGTCAAAAGTAAAATAGACATGAAGTCAGTGAAAAAAAACAACAAAATTCATGATGCCCTAGGGATGACACCAAAATTAATAAGCCATGATGTCCCAGTGATGACAACAAAAATAATAGACCATGATATCCCAGTGACAACACCAAAAATAAATAGGCCATGATGTCCCAGTGATGATACTACAAATAGGTCATGATTTTCCAGTGATAACAACAAAATAAACAGACCATGAAGACTCAGTTATGACACCAAAAATAAATAATTCATGTTGCCCAGTGATGACACTAAAAATAAATAAGCCATGATGTCCCAGTGATGACAACAAAAATAAAAAAAGCCATGATGTCTCAGTCATAATACTAAAAATGAATAGCCACGATGTCCCAGTGATGATAATACAAATAGGTCATGATGTCTCAGTGATAACACCAAAATAAATAGGCCATCATGTCCCACCAATGATACCACAAATATGTCAGGATGTCCCAGTGATAACAACAAAAATATATAGGCAAAGATGCATCAGTGATAACACCAAAGAATGGATAGGCCATGATTTTCCAGAGATGATACTACAAATAGGCCATGATGTTCCAGTGATGATATTACAAATAGGTCATAATGTCCCAGTGATAATACTAAAAATGAATAGGCCATGATGTCCCAGAGATGATACTACAAATAGGCCATGATGTCCCAGTGATAATACCAAAAATAAATAGGCAATGATGTCCCATTGATAACACCAAAATTAAATAGGCCATAATATCCCAGTGATGATACTACAGATAAGCCATGTTGTCCCAATGAAAAAATCAAAAATAAAAAGGCCATAATCTCTCAGTGATAACATCAAAAATGAATATGCCACAATGTACTGGTGATGATAATACAAATAGGCCATGATGTCCCAGTGATAACACCCAAAATAAATAGGCCATGATGCCCCAGTGATAACACCAAAAATGGATAGACCATGATGTTCCAGTGATGATACTACAAATAGGCCATGATGTTCCAGTGATAACACCAAAAGATAGGCTATGATGTTTCAGTGATGATAATACAAATAGGCCATGATGTCCCAGTGACAACACCAAAAATGAATAGACCATGATATCCCAGTGATGATACTACAAATAGGCCAAGATGTCCCAGTGATAACACTAAAAATAGGCCATGATGTCCCAGTGATGATACTACATGTAAGCAGTGTTGTCCCAATGATAACAAAAATAAATAAGCCATAATCTCCCAGTGATAACACCAAAAATGAATATGCCACAATGTCCCAGTGATGATACTACAAATAGGCCATGATTTCCCAGTGATAAGACCCAAAATAAATAGGCCATGAAATCTCAGTGATGACACCAAAATTAAATAGACTATGATGGCTTAATGATAACAACAAAAAAAATTAATCAACAATGCAATCTGATGATTTATAAAAAATCACAAGATGTGTCAACTGTTTGAAAGCAACTATGTCATAGAAATGTTGCAATGAAAGAAAATATAATATTTCATATGTGTCTTTAAAATTAATCAAGGTTACCTGACTTAAACACGCTGTCAGACTACTGATGAACAGCTCCCATCTTGGTTTGTAATACCTGTAAATATGCAAGTAACAAGATATGTCAGTTGCTTAAAAAAGGATCTTTATTGAAGACATAATCTAGGACTTAAAAATGACAGACAGCTGGAAAGTACAGAATAATATAATTCATCAAATAAAATACAATATTACTCAAATCAACAACAAAAGCATAACATATTCAACAATACACATATTCAAAAATATATTTTTTAATCTACAGTTTTTCAAGAAAATTAGCATTCATCAATATATCTGATCACCTATTTGGGCATCAGCTTTGTGTTTTTTCCTTTGATATTAAAACTTTCCTGTAAGTGGAGCCATACAATTCTGAGAAATAACAGTCAATATGTTTAGTGTGTTCAGTAATACCATGCAATAAATTCAATATATTTGAAGAGATTAATGTCACCATGTAATAAATAAAACATTTCATGTAGAGTTTAATAACATGTTAAAAATTTCCATATATTTAGTGACTTAAATAAAGTTGTGAAAAAGATGTTCATAACATTATGTCTTAAAGTCCATATGTTTGGCAGGTCCATAACATTATGTCATAAGGTCTATGTGTTTGGCAGGTCCATAACATTATGTCATAAGGTCTATATGTTTGGCAGGTCCATAACATTATGTCATAAGGTCCATATGTTTGGCAGGTCCATAACATTATGTCATAAGGTCCATGTGTTTGGCAGGTCCATAACATTATGTCATAAGGTCCATGTGTTTGGCAGGTCCATAACATTATGTCATAAGGTCCATATGTTTGGCAGGTCCATAACATTATGTCATAAGGTCCATGTGTTTGGCAGATTCATAACATTATGTCTTAAAGTCCATATGTTTGGCAGGTCCATAACATTATGTCATAAGGTCCATGTGTTTGGCAAATTCATAACATTATGTCATAAAGTCCATATGTTTGGCAGGTCCATAACATTATGTCATAAAGTCTATATGTTTGGCAGGTCCATAACATTATGTCATAAGGTCCATGTGTTTGGCAGATTCATAACATTATGTCATAAAGTCCATATGTTTGGCAGGTCCATAACATTATGTCATAAAGTCTATATGTTTGGCAGGTCCATAACATTATGTCATAAATTTTCATATGTTTGGTAAGTTCATTAATATAGTGATCCTAGTTACCCAGCTATTAGTCCTGACCACTGCTTGGCTGCATAGTCTCGGATCTGAAATGGGAAAAGGACATATGATTTATTATTGAAATAACTTATCAGGATATTAACTCTACTAGAACATAACTAATCTCCGTTGATGTCCTTTACTAATTCTAAATTATACATAAATAATACATATCATGTATATGACAGCAAACATCAGAAGCTCACATATGGTACAGTCAAATATTATCAGGAAACATTAAATCATGATAAAACTAACATTATCAGACATTAAACCATGTTAGGATTAGTTACACACAACAAACCCCTGTGGGGGTAAATTAGCCATACTGAAACGGATGAGACCATTTTTCCCCAATTCCCTTTTAAGAGGCGATTAAAAAAATAGCAGTCAAACTTGTTCATAAAAAACCAAAAATTCTATAAGGCTGGTAGGGTTAAAACATTTTTCATGATCCCAGCCAATCAGTAAAGAAAATACAGTACAATAATTTCATGGGCTTATTTGGACCAATCAGAATCACATAAAGTGATATTTTAACGTGTGGTAATATAACAAATAAGGAACTGCACATACTATAGGAAACCTATACCTACTATGTGATAAATGTTATTAATAGACAATAACATAATTTAGTATTTATATTATTAATAGATAATAACATAATTGTGTATTTATATTACTTATAGATTATAGCAGAATATAGTATTTATGTTACTAAGACATAATTACACAATTTCAGATTTATATTACAAATAGGTAATGACTGAATTTAGTATTTACATTGCTTTTAGAAAATAACAGAATATAATATTCATGTTACCGATAAAAAAATGACAGAATTTAGTATTAACAGATAATAACTATAATTTGTCACAATTTTCATTTCAAACTTTAATATCTTTCTTAAGTCTAATGCCAGACTTATAATGAGCCATTCTATTGATAAATGATTACAAATCCATTGAAATCAGAAACAAACATTGCAACACAAATAGATGGTCCAAAAAGTATTCTTTTTGCTTTGTTGCTACATTTTACCCTATACAAAAAATTATTATTATTATTTATTATTATTATTACTTTATTATCATTATCATTATTATTATTATTATTATTATTATTATTATTATTATTATTATTATTATTATTATTATTATGCTTGAATAATGAAAACTGCACTTCAACTGCTCAGTATGTGGTCAAAAATGGTGTGTGAATGTTATGACTCTACAATCTTAAAATAATAAAAATGAGTGAAAACAAACAAGTTTTGTAAAATTCAACAAATAATTTAATTCCCAATAATACAAAGTGAAAAATGTAAAAAAGTATGTATGATATTTTGAATTAATCCCAAATAATCTTAGAATTTATGATATTGTGAATTAAATCTGAAATAATCCTAGAATTTCTAACACCAGTTATAATATTTAATGTTTAGAATAAACGTAAGTGATATTCCAAAATAATCCAATGCTGGAAGTGTTGATGTGCCTGTGATGTTCTGTGTCATGGCAATGTGCCAAGTCTTTTTTTTTTTTTAATCACAATTGAACAATCCAAGAATATATTCATATTTGAATTTAACTATAAATCCAAGCCTCATTCCAAATGTTTACAAGATAAAATTTTAGTTATGATTAGAAGGTCTATTACTAAAATTATAATAAAGAACATGGGCAACATAATGTCCCTGACTCAGACCAAGATAAATATGGTTACTTCTATTGATAATGATCCTAATATTAAACTCATAGAGAAATATATTTGCCATTTATTAGCAGTTTACAGAATTTAAAAATTTAATGATTCAGGTCAGGTAAAAAAAAACTTGATTTTGGACAAGGTCAAGTCTAAAATACAATTATTCATAGCATATAATGAATTAAAAAACAAATGTGTGTATGTTTGTGTCTGTGTGTGTGCGGTTCAAAGTTGAATGATTAGAACACTATGAAGAGATGTAGAGGTAATCATAGTGATATTTCTAGTCTAGGAAGACGAGTTTCTGGCCAGATGTGCAAAGAATACCATATTCAATCTAATAAACACCTCTACACTTATAAGTATCAACACCCCTTTGTTCTTTAATTTTTTTTAGTCAGTTGGCATGATTTTCTATTCAAAAATTTATTTATAATTTAAACATCGTGCTGGAAAATAGCCTTTATTAATTTCTATAAATTTTCCCTTCTGTCTTTTTTTCAAGTAGAGTTATTTTACACATGTATATAGTAAAGGAGGTAGCTGTAGCTTGTGGACTGAGCTGAAGACTGCTTCTTGTAAATTAACAGTCCAGTGTTGATTTAATGCTTTTACAGAAATGAACCTGGTGAAATTACTGCTTTCATCATATAATTATTATCATTATATATTATTATTATATTATTATTATTATATAACATTTTATACTTATATCATGATACTCCAAATTTTACCATAGCACTACTGGAAATTTGGAAACGAATGAATGGAGTAATAACTTTTAAGTTGCTCCACTATCTTTTCATTAATTAAAATCACAAGCAATCACAAACTGAAGGAATCTTCGATCACTGTGAAGCATCACATTGTAAATTTTTAGAAATATATGGTATGTGCCATTATGAATAACAATATACTTGAAGTATATGGTACTTACCATAAAAAATTAAGTGCCTGGATATCATGGTATTTACCATAAAAAATAAAGTGCCTGGATATCATGGTATTTAACATAAAAAATAAAGTGCCTGGATATCATGGTATTTACCATAAAAATAAAGAAACCTGGACATCTTGGTATTTACCATAAAAAAGTACCTAGACATCATGATATTTACCATAAAAATAAAGTGCCTGGACATCTTGGTATTTTCCATTAAAAATAAAGTGCCTGGACATCATGGCATTTACCATAAAAAAATAAAGTGCCTGGATATCATGGTATTTACCATAAAAAATAAAGTGCCTGGATATCATGGTATTTACCATAAAAATAAAGTGCCTGGAAATCTTGGTATTTACCATAAAAAAGTACCTAGACATCATGATATTTACCATAAAAATAAAGTGCCTGGACATCTTGGTATTTTCCATTAAAAATAAAGTGCCTGGAAATCTTGGTATTTACCATAAAAAAGTACCTAGACATCATGATATTTACCATAAAAATAAAGTGCCTGTACATCTTGGTATTTTCCATTAAAAATAAAGTGCCTGGACATCATGGCATTTACCATAAAAATTAAAGAGCCTGGATATCATGGTATTTACCCAAAAAAATAAAGTGCCTGGACATCATGTCATTTTCCATAAAAAATAAAGTGCCTGGACACTGATTTGGTCAAGATGGTAACTGTCATAATTAATGGTAGGTACTGAAAATCACAGTCAACAAGACTACAGCCAAGCATTTTAAGCCAGTATTCTTATTTCCTAATGTCATGTCTGTAACTTTTGAATGAAAAATGGATAGAATCGTTCTATTGTTGATGGTTTTTTTTAATGATGACATAAAGTCTTTCTGAGTTCAAGAAAGTAGTTATTAATGATGACATGTCATCAGGTCTTAGTGAATTCAAGAAAGTAGTCATTAATGATGATATGTCATCAGGTCTTTGTGAGTTCAAGAAAGTGGTTATTAATGATAACATGTCATCCAGTCTTTGTGAGTTCAAGAACAACCATGGGCTTAAGGGCAGTTCTACAGAAAAACCATTCACACTCAAGGTCATCTTCTGGCATGCAGTGGAATAGGCCAAGGTCATTCTGACTTATGTTTTGTATGTATAGTACAGAACTACTCCCCAGGTAGTGACCTCTTGAAGAACCAGTGCTATTAAAGAATAATTTCTGTAAAAATCTTACAGTAACACTTTTCTTTAACTTCATCTTGCTTTCCAAGCAATTCACAAAAAGAAACAAACAATAGATATTTTAACACTCAAACCAGTAGAGTCTTTTAAGAGTCTTTTTTTAAATTTGTCTTAAATATTCAACAAAGATACTAATGACAACTCGAAATGAGGCTGATGCAGTTTGTTTTTCAAGTGTTACAAGTCTATGCTCATAAAATAAGTAACAGAAAAGAGTGAAGACAAGATTTATAATATTTAACAAATAATTTATTTCCCTAGAATACAAAGTGAACCTCAAGAAAAAGAACTTATTGTTTTGCAAATTAAATCAAAACATAAAGATTTAAAGGCACAAGTCCTAGCAATAAATAAATCCTGAATAAAACTCAGTTTAAGTCCAAAATTGATCCAAAACTGAAGGTGATGATGTGTCTATTATAGCCTGCAAAGTGCTGATGTGTCAACAGTCTCTTGCTAAATCACAGAAATATTATTCAAGGTTTTAATATATTATATATTCTGGTGAATGTCTTTATCAAAGAATTCTGTCAGAGCACTTTCTATGTCCAGAAACAAAATCACTGGAATTCAATATTTTGTAATTTAATTGATTAAATGTAGTTTGAATAATACACAGTGCATCCTTTTCTAGCCCCTTTCTGAACCCCTCTTTGTCTACTAGGGTTTCTCTACCAGACGTGATGTCATTAGTATATATTAATAAGCTAGTTACTAAATTTAGATATGTTGTCATGATGAACCAATCAGATAATCGAGTTTAGAGCATGTGATCAAGCATTATCGGTTGTTGGTGTCATTCATATAGATGCAGAATGCATGTAGAGATGTGTTCTTTTCAGTGAACTGTCGATTGCAACATCTAACTTAAAACATTTATCAGCGGAAAGATGACTGAGTCTGGAGCATGTGGAAGGGTGTGCCTTCCAGTATGAATTGTCGACACCACAGTTAACTTGAACAAATTTATCGGTGGAAAGAGCCACCCGCCTCTCCACCTTCCACCATGTCATTTATTTTGGGCATTTCTTGCATGGCATACTGTTCCAGTTCTGTTCTTGGGTGCATTGCCCAACTTCAGGCATTCGTGGCTTGGCTGTGGGAAATTGGCTGATGTCTGTTTTTCATGGCATCCTCAGGATCAGATTTGTCGAGTTTCGGATATTATTTTCCCTATATACCTCGTATCAGCCCCCTTGTGGCTCCACATACTGGTGTCGAACACTCTTCACAACCCTACAAACTCCCACATGCTCTTGTCCTGGGATGTCCTCTAGAGCAATTCAGAGTTTCCCATTGCCAAGTTTTAAATTTTCACTCATTCAAAAACTTTGCTTTTGAACCCCAATTTGTGTCAGTAGTTAAATGTACTTGACTATTATGCCCATATACTTCATACCTGCTTCCTACGGTGCATGTATGGAGTATCAGCTGATGTTTGTTATCATAGCATCCTTAGGATTGGACTTGTTGAGTTTCGGTTATCATTGTCCCTATATACCTTGTATCATCCCCTTGCAGCTCCACATACAGGTGTCTGACAACTTTCACAACCCTACAAACTCCCACATGCTTCTTGTCCTGAGGTATTCTTTAGAACAATTCAGAGCTGGGCTGGTGCAGTGTGCTGTGACATGATTTGCCCCCATTATGCCAAAATGATTATTTTATATGTTCAATAAAGTGTCTATGAAACCTGTGTATTGTGTGTTATTTAAATTGAAGAAAATAAAATTCAGCCCAGACTCATTACAACATAATAAGCTTAAAGTGCTAGATGTTTAATCATGACTGGTAAAATCCTCATTCACTTGGTAATATAGTTCTCATCTTGACCACAGGTCCATATTAGCTTATTCTAAAAACAACCATTACCTAATGGAAAATAACCTAGAATGATCAAATGAGCCTTGTTTATTTACAACACAACAGCCTACAAAATTTATGTAGGAATCTCCAAAACTGTGACCAAGATCAATGTATTTACTCCTTCTTGTTTACCTGAATAATAATCTTGATAATAAGCACATACACATAGAGAATAATGTAGATACTATTAGTTGTTTACATAAATAAAATAAATTGAAAAATTTAAAAAAAAGACAATCAGGTCAAGCAGACATGAACTCAGTTTTTGACAATGTTACATTACACAAGCATGTAATGAAATTTAAAAAATTAAACTATCAAATTAAATTAAATATACATAACACAAGGTCATTAAAATTAGACTGACTCAGGGGTCCATTTTCAATTGGACTATGCAGGATGTAGTGTTGTTTTCATATGTCATTAAAATGAGCTGACTCAGGTCCAATGTTAACTGGACTGTGCAGGTCTTTAAAATGAGTCTTACCCAAGGGTTTATTATCAATTGATCCATGCAGGAGGTGAATGTGCTTTACCTAAATTATCAAAAAAAGGCTAATCCCGGGATCCATTGTTAAGTTGACTAACCACACCTGTGATTTTGTTTCTGTCATCAAAATGAGACTGCCCCAGGGGTCCATGATCAACTGGTGCTGTTTACTTATTATGTAATAATTATGTACATTTTTATCTTTCCCAGTCCTCAAAAACAAACAGCTTCTAATAAGGCTACCTTTCCATCACAGAATGGGTAACTTTATAAGGGTGTGGTATGGTGGGTAATTAACTTACTTCTCCATTAGGCCCCCATAGTGTGATCTGGTTTCTAGCATTGTATTCCAGCAGATCTTGTTCTGCATCATCCTTTCCCCACTGTCTGGCATCTGCAATCCAGCTACCCAGCAAGAAATGGGGGTCTGACCCTAATAATTTGTCAAGGTCATCCAATAACTTTAGAAGCTTGTCTCCTCCCTCTCTGGTAGATAAAAAAAACAAATATATTTAAAAATATAAATCTTGCTCTACAAAAAGTACAATTGCATGACATGCAAGTTATTCCCTCATATAAAAAAGTAGATACATCCTCTTCAACTGATGTGCTAATGCTATTTTTCAATCATAATAATCAGACATGCTAATGCCATTTTTCAATAAAAACACATCTGATGTGCTAATGCTATTTTTCAATAAAGACACATCTGATGTGCTAATGCTATTTTCCAATGAAGTCTACTATATTAACATCTGATGTCCTAATGCTATTTTTCAATCAAGATAGATCTATGTGCTAATGCTATTTTTTAATCAAGATAGATCTGATGTGCTAATGCTATTTTTCAATCAAGATACATCTGATGTATTAATGCTATTTTTTAATCAAGATAGATCTGATGTGCTAATGCTATTTTTCAATCAAGATACATCTGATGTATTAATGCTATTTTTTAATCAAGATAGATCTGATGTGCTAATGCTATTTTTCAATCAAGATACATCTGATGTATTAATGCTATTTTTTAATCAAGATAGATCTGATGTGCTAATGCTATTTTTCAATCAAGATACATCTGATGTATTAATGCTATTTTTTAATCAAGATAGATCTGATGTGCTAATGCTATTTTTCAATCAAGTTAGATCTGATGTATTAATGCTATTTTTTAATCAAGATAGATCTGATGTGCTAATGCTATTTTTCAATCAAGATACATCTGATGTATTAATGCTATTTTTTAATCAAGATAGATCTGATGTGCTAATGCTATTTTTCAATCAAGATACATCTGATGTATTAATGCTATTTTTTAATCAAGATAGATCTGATGTGCTAATGCTATTTTTCAATCAAGTTAGATCTGATGTGCTAATGCTATTTTTCAATCAAGATACATCTGATGTATTAATGCTATTTTTTAATCAAGATAGATCTGATGTATTAATGCTATTTTTTAATCAAGATAGATCTGATGTGCTAATGCTATTTTTCAATCAAGATAGATCTGATGTGCTAATACTATTTTTTAATCAAGATAGATCTGATGTGCTAATGCTATTTTTCAATCATAATACATCTGATGTGCTAATGCTATTTTTTTAATCAAGATACATCTAATCTGCTAATGCTATTTTTCAATGTTAATGCATTTTTTCAGATCTGCCATTACATAATGAACAGGCAGATCCAAGCAGGTTATTAGGAGTAATCAGCAGGGCAAACAACATATGCTTTGTGTATTATGTGATGGCAGATCAGGGTCAATGTTATTTGCAGTTGGACTTGACTTATAAGCGAGTACATGTGGTACAGTTACTACTGCAGAATAATGACCTAGATCAACTGTAAATATATTACAATATTTTAATTACCTCTTGCTGGTTCATCATTTTATAACAGACATACATGGGGATATGAGTTCATTCATTCGGTCAGTCAAGACACAGCAGCCTGTAGTAAATCTTAACTCCGTTCAAAGGACAAATATATGTATTTGCATGTGATATAAATAAAACATTTGTACAGTATGTATGCTGTATCAAAGACATACCATAAGATGTATAAATTTTTCATTTAAAGGAAACTCGGCAAGCCTCGATTCCTTTTGATGAAAAATTTATACATCTTGTGGTATATCATTGATATAGCATATAATACTATATATATATATATATATATATATATATATATATATATATATATATATATATATGTATGAAAATTTGTGGATTCATTTTATACACTATCAACTAAATTTTAATATGACATGGACACTTTTGAACAATGACATTAAAACTTGGCTAGGGTGAATGCAGAGGCCACCATCTTAAAGAATAAATTTTTGCAAAACCAATGTTTGAATTTATCCAACAGGCTGGACTACATATACCAAGAACTTTCATTATTACTTCATTATGTAACCTGACAAGATTTTCTGGGAGCATTACAGGTGATAGGAATTTTACTGGTGGTTATAAGGAGTCAAAATGACCCCAAATCCCAATACAAATGGACCGCGATTCCAAAATTAAAAACATTTAAAGTTGTTTGAAATTCTGCAAAATGTCCATATTTCAAATGATTTTTCTTCTTCTGAAAATGTCTCATTCAATCTTCATGAAAAGTTCTCCCCAAAATATTGGTCCATGACATTTCCCAATCACCCTTGAAAAATTCCCATGTGATTTGATATGTTTATATAGAATACAATAAAAACTATTTTAGCATGTTTTTAAGGCAATACACAAAGTACCATATTTATGATCCTTACTGTAGCTTGGCTGAATCATTCCTGGTGAATGCAGCTGCTATTTCCACATAGTACAGGATGGACAAGATCTGAAGGCTATTTCTCGTCACATCAACCAGGTCATACCTACATGTTTTGAAATAAAATGAAAACAAAAGCATCAAACATTTTAGAAAACTAAGAAATATTTGCACCATTAGAAACATTTTTCATGTTGGATCTCAAATATTAATCCAGGCTTTCTAAAAGACCATAGTGATGAATTGAAGCATATTAAAATTAGTATTATCCACATGCATATAGGCTAGATAACAGACATATTTTTAATCAAGAAAGTCAAATAATACTATTTAAAAAATACAACATAGTTATTTTCCAGTTAAATATATACATGATCAAACTTTAAAATCATTGTGCATATCAACAGCATCCCAAATACCATGATAAATTATATAATGATAAATACTGATACTAAATGATACCATATGGCTAGGCTTACGTGATGATCTTTACACACACTCATACAAACAGATGGAATCTATAGTCTAATTTTTCTTTCCAGTTTAGAAAGTGCTTCGACAAAAACATTAAAAAATTATACACAAAATTGTTTTTGGAAAGTTGTTCCGAAACCTTCTCATGACTGGTATTTTATTTACAAAGATTCATGTTGTTTTGATAACTTTCTTTGTTGGGCATTCAATTTTGACTAAAGCAGAAATTTATTTTCCCTAATTATGGCTTATCATTGTCCATAACTATCCCCTGTCAGCATGATAACATTTTTTGTTATGGCTTCCATCTGAGTGGTTTCCTCCTGAAATAACTGCTTAATAATTATCCCTTATTATTATAATATATATATATATATATATATATATATAGATATATATATATATATATATATATATATATATATATATATATATATATATATATATATATTAGTAATATCTGATGTCATTTAAATATATAACAATGTATGTTTTCTTACATTACAAGTAGAGTACAATCATAATTAGTAAAAGAAAATATGCTTGATTGTTTTTCATGTGCTTTCTTTACATTATACTAAGCATTATGGGTAACTTAAAAATGCTGACACACCTGAAGAGAGTATTATTCTTCAGACTGGTATTAGCTGTTGCCTGGACCAGATGTTCCCAGGCCTGGTAAAGATCTGAAGTATTATACCAGATCTACAGGAAGAAAACAAACACATATAATATTCTGTGTACATAAAAGCAAATAGTATTCAGTGTACACAAACACAAATAATATTCAGTGCACTTGCAGGTTTACAAACTGGAAATAGTTAAGTGTTACAGAATAAATGCAGTTTGTAGACATTACTGAATGACATCAATGAAAGAAAAAAAATCCTTGTAAAAATAGAGAATGAATATGACCATCAATAGTTACGTGCATGTCTAACTGAACAAAATACTGTCACTAAGATGGGTTTTACCCTAACAGCCATAAGGCTGACTTATGAACAGGTTGCTTTAAATAGGAATTTGCAAATTAGCAAAAATTCAGTAAAAAGAATTTGTCTGCATGTTTCCCAATCAATTTGTTCACAGCAGGCACAATCAGTTAGTTGAATTGGTTGTTTAAATTAGCCCATGTATACATGTCATGGTTATTTATTAGCCCATGTATACCTGTCATGGTTATTTATTAGCCCATGTATACCTGTCATGGTTATTTATTAGCCCATGTATACATGTCATGGTTATTTATTAGCCCATGTATACATGTCATGGCTATTTATTAGCCCATGTATACCTGTCATGGTTATTTATTAGCCCATGTATACCTGTCATGGTTATTTATTAGCCCATGTATACATGTCATGGTTATTTATTAGCCCATGTATACATGTCATGGTTATTTATTAGCCCATGTATACCTGTCATGGCTATTTATTAGCCCATGAATACATATCATGGTTATTTATTAGCCCATGTATATATGTCATGGTTATTTATTAGCCCATGTATACATGTCATGGTTATTTATTAGCCCATGTATACTTGTCATGGTTATTTATTAGCCCATATAACATGTCATGGTTATTTATTAGCCCATGTATACATGTCATGACTATTTATTAGCCCATGTATACATGTCATGGCTTTTTATTAGCCCATTTTATACTTGTCAATTAAACCAAGGGTTATTGACCCACTTTGTTCCACATCATCCCATTTTACACTTAAACTTGGAGATTATTAGGAATAATCAATGTAGCCTTGGTACACAGCAATACATATTGGATGAAAGTTTCTCCAATTTTGTATTACATACATTTAAATTCAAATCAGTGCCTAGATGGACATGGTGAAAATTGCCTTATTCAATATATAAGAGGTTACATAATGAACTCTCTCACTGGTTGTCAAGAGGTTACACAATAAGCTCTCACTGGTTGTCAAGGGGTTACACAATGAGCTCTCTAAACTGGTTGTCAAGAGGTTACAAAATGAGCTCTCATACTGGTTGTCAAGAGGTTACACAATGAGCTCTCTCACTGGTTGTCAAGAGGTTACACAATGAGCTCTCTCACTGGTTGTCAAGAGGTTACACAATGAGCTCCCTTGTTGTCAAGAGGTTACATATTAAGCTCAAAGTGGTTGTCAAGAGGTTACATAATGAGCTCTCTTACTGGTTGTCAAGAGGTTACACAATTAGCTCACTAAACTGGTTGTCAAGAGGTTACACAATGAGCTCTCTTACTGGTTGTCAAGAGGTTACACAATGAGCTCTCTCACTGGTTGTCAAGAGGATACATAATAAGCTCTCTCACTGGATGTCAAGAGGTTACACAATGAGCTCACTCACTGGTTGTCAAGAGGTTACATAATAAGCTCTCTCATTGGTTGTCAAGAGGTTTCACAATGAGCTCTCTTACTGGTTGTCAAGAGGTTACACAATGAGCTCTCTTACTGGTTGTCAAGAGGTTACATAATGAGCTCTCTTACTGGTTGTCAAGAGGTTACACAATGAGCTCTCTCACTGGTTGTCAATAGGTTTCATAATGAGCTCTCTTACTAGTTGTCAAGAGGTTACATAATAAGCTCTCTTACTAGTTGTCAATAGGTTACACAATGAGCTCTCTCACTGGTTGTCAAGAGGTTACACAATAAGCTCTCTCACTGGTTGTCAAGAGGTTACACAATGAGCTCTCTCACTGGTTGTCAAGAGGTTACATAATAAGCTCTCTAAACTGGTTGTCAAGAGGTTACACAATGAGCTCTCTTACTGGTTGTCAAGAGGTTACATAATAAGCTCTCTCACTGGTTGTCAAGAGGTTACACAATGAGCACTCTTACTGGTTGTCAAGAGGTCTTACTGGTTGTCAAGAGGTTACACAATGAGCTCTCTCACTGGTTGTCAAGAGGTTACATAATAAGCTCTCTCACTGGTTGTCAAGAGGTTACACAATGAGCTCTCTTACTGGTTGTCAAGAGGTTACACAATGAGCACTCTTACTGGTTGTCAAGAGGTTACATAATGAGCTCTCTTACTTGTTGTCAATAGGTTACACAATGAGCTCTCTCACTGGTTGTAAAGAGGTTACACAATAAGCTCTCTCACTGGTTGTCAAGAGGTTACACAATGAGCTCTCTCACTGGTTGTCAAGAGGTTACACAATAAGCTCTCTCACTGGTTGTCAAGAGGTTACACAATGAGCTCTCTCACTGGTTGTCAAGAGGTTACATAATAAGCTCTCTAAACTGGTTGTCAAGAGGTTTCACAATGAGCTCTCTTACTGGTTGTCAAGAGGTTACACAATGAGCTCTCTTACTGGTTGTCAAGAGGTTACATAATGAGCTCTCTTACTGGTTGTCAAGAGGTTACACAATGAGCTCTCTCACTGGTTGTCAATAGGTTTCATAATGAGCTCTCTTACTAGTTGTCAAGAGGTTACATAATAAGCTCTCTTACTAGTTGTCAATAGGTTACACAATGAGCTCTCTCACTGGTTGTCAAGAGGTTACACAATAAGCTCTCTCACTGGTTGTCAAGAGGTTACACAATGAGCTCTCTCACTGGTTGTCAAGAGGTTACATAATAAGCTCTCTAAACTGGTTGTCAAGAGGTTACACAATGAGCTCTCTTACTGGTTGTCAAGAGGTTACATAATAAGCTCTCTCACTGGTTGTCAAGAGGTTACACAATGAGCACTCTTACTGGTTGTCAAGAGGTCTTACTGGTTGTCAAGAGGTTACACAATGAGCTCTCTCACTGGTTGTCAAGAGGTTACATAATAAGCTCTCTCACTGGTTGTCAAGAGGTTACACAATGAGCTCTCTTACTGGTTGTCAAGAGGTTACACAATGAGCACTCTTACTGGTTGTCAAGAGGTTACATAATGAGCTCTCTTACTTGTTGTCAATAGGTTACACAATGAGCTCTCTCACTGGTTGTAAAGAGGTTACACAATAAGCTCTCTCACTGGTTGTCAAGAGGTTACACAATGAGCTCTCTCACTGGTTGTCAAGAGGTTACACAATAAGCTCTCTCACTGGTTGTCAAGAGGTTACACAATGAGCTCTCTCACTGGTTGTCAAGAGGTTACATAATAAGCTCTCTAAACTGGTTGTCAAGAGGTTACACAATGAGCTCTCTTACTGGTTGTCAAGAGGTTACATAATAAGCTCTCTCACTGGTTGTCAAGAGGTTACACAATGAGCACTCTTACTGGTTGTCAAGAGGTTACACAATAAGCTCTCTCACTGGTTGTCAAGAGGTTACACAATGAGCTCTCTCACTGGTTGTCAAGAGGTTACATAATAAGCTCTCTAAACTGGTTGTCAAGAGGTTACACAATGAGCTCTCTTACTGGTTTTCAAGAGGTTACATAATAAGCTCTCTCACTGATTGTCAAGAGGTTACACAATGAGCACTCTTACTGGTTGTCAAGAGGTCTTACTGGTTGTCAAGAGGTTACACAATGAGCTCTCTCACTGGTTGTCAAGAGGTTACATAATAAGCTCTCTCACTGGTTGTCAAGAGGTTACACAATGAGCTCTCTTACTGGTTGTCAAGAGGTTACACAATGAGCACTCTTACTGGTTGTCAAGAGGTTACATAATGAGCTCTCTTACTTGTTGTCAATAGGTTACACAATGAGCTCTCTCACTGGTTGTAAAGAGGTTACACAATAAGCTCTCTCACTGGTTGTCAAGAGGTTACACAATGAGCTCTCTCACTGGTTGTCAAGAGGTTACACAATAAGCTCTCTCACTGGTTGTCAAGAGGTTACACAATGAGCTCTCTCACTGGTTGTCAAGAGGTTACATAATAAGCTCTCTAAACTGGTTGTCAAGAGGTTACACAATGAGCTCTCTTACTGGTTGTCAATAGGTTACATAATAAGCTCTCTCACTGGTTGTCAAGAGGTTACACAATGAGCACTCTTACTGGTTGTCAAGAGGTTACACAATAAGCTCTCTCACTGGTTGTCAAGAGGTTACACAATGAGCTCTCTCACTGGTTGTCAAGAGGTTACATAATAAGCTCTCTAAACTGGTTGTCAAGAGGTTACACAATGAGCTCTCTTACTGGTTTTCAAGAGGTTACATAATAAGCTCTCTCACTGATTGTCAAGAGGTTACACAATGAGCACTCTTACTGGTTGTCAAGAGGTTACACAATGAGCTCTCTCACTGGTTGTCAAGAGGTTACATAATAAGCTCTCTCACTGGTTGTCAAGAGGTTACACAATGAGCTCTCTCACTGGTTGTCAAGAGGTTACATAATAAGCTCTCTCACTGGTTGTCAAGAGGTTACACAATGAGCTCTCTTACTGGTTGTCAAGAGGTTACACAATGAGCACTCTTACTGGTTGTCAAGAGGTTACATAATGAGCTCTCTTACTTGTTGTCAATAGGTTACACAATGAGCTCTCTCACTGGTTGTAAAGAGGTTACACAATAAGCTCTCTCACTGGTTGTCAAGAGGTTACACAATGAGCTCTCTCACTGGTTGTCAAGAGGTTACACAATAAGCTCTCTAAACTGGTTGTCAGGAGGTTACACAATGAGCTCTCTTATTTGTTGTCAAGAGGTTACATAATAAGCTCTCTCACTGGTCATCAAGAAGTTACACAATGAGCTCTCTTACTGGTTGTCAAGAGGTTACACAATGAGCACTCTCACTGGTTGTCAAGAGGTTACACAATGAGCTGTCTTACTGGTTGTCAAGAGGTCACACAATGAGCTCTCTCACTGGTTGTCAAGAGGTTTCACAATGAGCTCTCTTACTGGTTGTCAAGAGGTTACATAAGCTCTCTCACTTGTTGTCAAGAGATAACATGATAAGCTCTCTCACTGGTTGTCAAGAGTTGCACAATGAGCTCTCATACTGGTTGTCAAGAGGTCACACAATGAGCTCTCTCACTGGTTGTCAAGAGGTTACACAATGAGCTCTCTTACTTGTTGTCAAGAGGTTACACAATGAGCTCTCTTACTGGTTGTAAAAAAGTTACACAATGTGCTCTCTCACTGGTTAATTGATTTCACTTGCTATGTGGAAGGACCTATTTATCCAAAAGAAGATGCTTTTTCAAAACATTGTTTCTGCTAGCTGAAGATGGTTGACATGGAACGAAATGTATTAATGTCCTAGGCTACTAAAGCTGACATTGGATCACGCTCTTTTAAATTGCTTCTGCAATGGTGGGCTGACTTAACTATACCATAAATTTCTAAAATTTTAACACAATCAAATTATATTTACCCTGAATATCTGCATACACATGAGAGAGAGAGAGAGAGAGAGAGAGAGAGAGAGAGAGAGAGAGAGAGAGAGAGAGAGAGAGAGAGAGAGAATTTAAGGAAGTAACTTAATATTTCTAACCCATATCAAGTGCAAAACTTATTTCATTGAACCTTTCATAACCTAAGGGACCCCCAAGGGACCCCATATATAGGTCACATCACTTGCCAGTACGCAAGTCCAAAGTGATAGTTTGTGGTTTTAGCTACTAACAGAGTTTTTGTAGTTTTTCCATTAGTTCTGGGTGCCTACTTGTGTTTTAAGACCACTTGTGTTTTAATACCTATGTAAAAGACATTCAGATTTAGATTTGCACTGTTTCATTTATTCTGCACACTTGTGACAGCTACAAGCTCATCTCCTACAAATAGCAACAGCTGGTGGTGACCAGATCAACAGCTTCTTAAAATGACTTTACACCTGGAACTTTCTCTACTTTCTGTACATTTATGGTAAATATTTGGTATGATCACGACTTTAATTAATTTTGGCTGCATTGAACTTGAAAATTATTTTAATATTACATCACACATCATCACATTTATGTGTACCAATATATTCCACTAGTCTAATATGTGTACCAGTCTATACCACTAGTCTAATATGTGTACCAGTCTATACCACTAGTCTGATATGTCTACCAAACTATACTTCTAGTCTAAGATAAGTACCAAGATTCAAAGAGATATCCTGAACAGTGTTAAAATTCTGTTCTGGAAACAAAAGTGTAAATGATAAATGGATGGATGAACTGACAAATGGATGAAAACAAAAATCTTAAAACTGAAGAAAACTGAAGATTAGCAAATTTCACATCTACATCAATAGTCTAAAAAGTGCACAAGGTTAGAGAGATTTATCTTAAATGAATTAGGAGTTATGATACAGAAACAATATTGTCAAGGCTGGACAGATACACAGACAAATCAATAAATACTAAATATACTTAATCTCAAAAAATATGAACATCAAAAGGCATATCTACACTACTAGTCCCAAGTATCAAAAGGCATATCTACAGTACTAGTCGCAAGCATCAAAAGGCATATCTACACTACTAGTCCCAAGCATCAAAAGGCATATCTACACTACTAGTCCCAAGCATCAAAAGGCATATCTACACTACTAGTCCCAAGCATCAAAAGGCATATCTACACTACTAGTCCCAAGCATCAAAAGGCATATCTACACTACTAGTCCCAAGCATCAAAAGGCATATCTACACTACTAGTCCCAAGCATCAAAAGGCATATCTACACTGCCAGTGCCAAGCATCAAAAGGCATATTTACACTACTAGACTCAAGCATCAATAGGCATATCTACACTAGTCACAAGCATCAAAAGGGATATCTACACTACTATTCCCAAGCATCAAAAGGCATATCTACACTACTAGTCCCAAGCATCAAAAGGCATATCTAAACTACTAGACTCAAGCATCAAAAGGCATATCTACACTAGTCCCAAGCATTAAAAGGCATATCTTCACTACTAGTCCCAAGCATCAAAAAGCATATCAACACTATTAGTCCCAAGTATCAAAAGGCATATCTACACTACTAGTCCCAAGTATCAAAAGGCATATCTACACTACTAGTCCCAAGCATAAAAAGGAATATCTACACTACTATTCCCAAGCATCAAAAGGCATATCTACACTACTAGTCCCAAGTATCAAAAGGCATATATGCACTACTAGTCCCAAGCATCAAAAGGAATATCTACACTACTGTTCCCAAGCATCAAAAGGCATATCTACACTACTAGTCCCAAGTATCAAAAGGCATATATACACTACTAGTCCCAAGCATCAAAAGGAATATCTACACTATTTCCAAGCATCAAAAGGCATATCTACACTACTAGTCCCAAGCATCAAAAGGCATATCTACAGTACTAGACTCAAGCATCACAAGGCATATCTACACTAGTCCCAAGCATCAAAAGGCATATCTACACTACTAGTCCCAAGCATCAAAAGGCATATCAACACTATTAGTCCCCAGTATCAAAAGGCATATCTACACTACTAGTCCCAAGCATCAAAAGGCATATCTACACTACTAGTCCCAAGCATCAAAAGGCATATCGACACTACTAGTCCCAAGTATCAAAAGGCATATCTACACTACTAGTCCCAAGCATCAAAAGGCATATCTATACTACTAGTCCCAAGCATCAAAAGGCATATCTACACTACTAGTCCCAAGTATCAAAAGGCATATCTACACTACTATTCCCAAGCATCAAAAGGTATATCGACACTATTAGTCCCAAGTATCAAAAGGTATATACTACTAGTCCCAAGCATCAAAAGGCATATATACACTACTAGTCCCAAGTATCAAAAGGCATATCTACACTACTAGTCCCAAGCATCAAAAGGCATATCTACACTACTAGTCCTAAGAATCATTGCAATATCTTGAAATAGTTTAGGAGTTATGCTGCAGAAATGAAACTGTGACTGATAAATTGACCAATGGAGAGACTCAATCCATTTCTATATTGCTAACCCCCTCTTCTGGGCACAAAATGATTAATAGTGATTGATTGTTTTGCACTTACCTCCTGACTGATTGGTGGATACAGGCGTGGTCGTGTAGTGGGTATTACATCTCTGCTGTGATCTTTGAATATTCCAGAATTGTTATATACACTTCTCTAGGGTAAGAGATCAAAATAATGATAAAAGAAACATTAAAATTTAGTTTTTAGTATATAAATAGAATGTAATATTTGTTACTGATCAACTTCTCACATTGATTAAAACAAAATAAAAATAAAAATTTGGCAATGGTGTTTATGCTCTGAAAAAAATGAAATGGTCTGAATGATTGATACCATACATATTTGGGGTGAAATGATTAATTGATATATTGATGCATCAATACTTTGCTGAAATGATACACATATTGATACAAGAGATGGAGAATTGATACAAAACGATACTTATGCAAGATTTTTAGCCTTCAGCAGTCGTGAATAATTACTATTAGTTGCCTTGTTATTCTGTAAAATTATAATCTATTTGAAACAGCATTTGCAGTCACAGTCACTCATATTTATTAGTAAAAGTGAAAAAGATTATCTGAGTATACCCACTTGCCTTCTACAAGTTAACAAAAAGTGACATGGTTCTCTTTCACATTCTAGATTATTACTTGTACTGGATCATTTTAGGCTGAGTCTAAATTATTACTTGTACTGGATCATTTTAGGCTGATTCTAGATTATTACTTGTACTGGATCATTTTAGGCTGAGTCTAAATTATTACTTGTACTGGATCATTTTAGGCTGAGTCTAAATTATTACTTGTACTGGATCATTTTAAATTATTACTTGTACTAAATCATTTTAGGCTGACTCTAGATTATTACTTGTACTGGTTCATTTTAGACTAGATTATTACTTGTACTGGATCATTTTAGACCAAGTCTAGATTATTACTTGTACTGGATCATTTTTGGCTGAGTCTAAACTATTACTTGTACAGGGTCATTTTAGACTGATTCTAGATTATTACTTGTACTGGATCATTTTAGGCTGAGTCTAAATTATTACTTGTACTGGATCATTTTAGACTTATTCTAAATTATTACTTGTACTGGATCATTTTAGGCTGATTCTAGATTATTACTTGTACTGGATCATTTTAGGCTGATTCTAGATTATTACTTGTACTAGATCATTATAGACTGATTCTAGATTATTACTTGTACTGGATCATTTTTGGCTGAGTCTAGATTATTACTTGTACTGTATCATTTTAGACTGAGTCTAAATTATTACTTGTACAAAATCATTTTAGGCTGAGTCCCTTGAACGATGAGCTATAAGGTGCTATGGCCATGTCTAGTTTTCTTAGGCTCTAAGTTTAAAAGTTTAAGTGCAAACTATCATTCTAAATGGATTGAGGAAATACTTATGGATGGACTACAGCAAAACAATATGCGTCCCCCTTATGCTTTTGCACTGGGACATATAAATATCACAATCTACTCTTTATTAACAAAACTGAATGATGCAAAATGCGATCTTACCTTTAGAAGTTGCCATGCCATATCAATATTGTCATCACTTGTTCCATATCGAGATAAGGCAAAGTGTGAGATCCTGAGGAAATTACCACAGTCAAAATATATACTTCTTTATTGGTCCTAATAGCATAAGCCTACATCACAATAATTCCAAAAGCATCTTGTTAAATGTTAGTCAAGTTCATCATTTAATGATAATAATTACATAAAAATGGAATATGGGGATCAATATGTGTAAATTGATCTCAGACTTCGTATGAACCATTTGAATGCCACAGACTGCTCAGGAACATTTCAACTGTGACTGCCATACATAGCTCATTCACAGATTCAACTAAGTGCCATACACATCTCATGCACAGATTCAACTGTGTGATTGTCACAGACAGCTCATGCACAGATTCATCTGTGTGATTGTCATTGTTTTGTATATCTAATTTGCATTGTTTGTTAGCTATATTTTTATTTTTTTCAAATTTTTTAGGTTTTGGTAATAATTAAATGCTAAAACTGACCTTGTCCAAAATCAATGACAGTTTTGTACCAGGTCACATAGAAAATAAAATTTTGCTTATTTATTCCTGCAATAATATCTGAAGCAAAATCCAGTCTTATCATTGTGTCTAGAATTTCATTTGGGCTGGAATTTACTTAATCAAATTATTTATTCATTGGAAAAACAAAGAGTTCATCTAAAATAGTATTCTCAGATATTGTTATTGTGAAACACTGTTGTCAGATCATTACTATGCAGGCCATCACAAGCATATCAACACTCAGCAATGGATTTATTTTGGAATATCACAAAAGTTTATTCAGAATGTTATTCTTTAAGACTTGTGTAAGAAATTTGAGATATAATTCAAAAGTCTTAAGTTTCTTTGTTTTAAAGTTTTACTTGTATTTCAGAGAATAATTTTTTTTACTGAATTTCACAAAACTTGTTGGTTTTTGTTCTTTTCTGAAAATTTGTTCATGACCACTGTCGTAACAATACACAGAGCTCATTCAACTATGCATTTGCCAAAGAGAGCTGATGCATAGAAATTGTTTAAATTACTACATTCTCAATAATCATGCTTCCATAAAGAACACTTCATGCCAGACTACACTAACTAGAATGATGGATGATTGGTTAACAGCAACAGATCAATGTAACCTGGTAGGCACAGTGTTTCTTGATCTTACAAAGGCTTGACCTTGTAAATGACAAAATTCTGATGGAAAAACTCACTATAAATCAAGTTAACCATGTAAACTAATATCATTTCAAAATATATTGAAAACAGACAAAAAAAATTTCTATTTTATATAAACTTACAGATAAGAAACTGATAAAGACAGGTGTTACACAAGGATCAGATCTTGAACCAATACACTTTCTGCTGTACATCAATGATTTACCACATCACATTCATCTATCCACTACCAACATGTTGCAGATGACACACCATTATATAACAATGAATAGTCCATGAAATCAGTACAAAATTAAATGAAGACTTGGTCAAAATAAATAACTGGCATGAGCACAATGGTTTGAAGCCAAAACAAAATGGCATGAGCACAATGGTTTGAAGCCAAAACAAAATGGCATGAGCACAATGGTTTGAAGCCAAAACAAAATGGCATGAGCACAATGGTTTGAAGCCAAAACAAAATGGCATGAGCACAATGGTTGAAGCCAAAACAAAATGGCATGAGCACAATGGTTTGAAGCCAAAACAAAATGGCATGAGCACAATGGTTGAAGCCAAAACAAAATGGCATGAGCACAATGGTTTGAAGCCAAAACAAAATGGCATGAGTACAATGGTTTGAAGCCAAAACAAAATGGCATGAGCACAATGGTTGAAGCCAAAACAAAATGGCATGAGCACAATGGTTGAAGCCAAAACATGAGCACAATGGTTGAAGCCAAAACAAAATGGCATGAGCACAATGGTTTGAAGCCAAAACAAAATGGCATGAGCACAATGGTTGAAGCCAAAACAAAATGGCATGAGCACAATGGTTTGAAGCCAAAACAAAATGGCATGAGCACAATGGTTGAAGCCAAAACAAAATGGCATGAGCACAATGGTTTGAAGCCAAAACAAAATGGCATGAGTACAATGGTTTGAAGCCAAAACAAAATGGCATGAGCACAATGGTTGAAGCCAAAACAAAATGGCATGAGCACAATGGTTGAAGCCAAAACAAAATGGCATGAGCACAATGGTTTGAAGCCAAAACAAAATGGCATGAGCACAATGGTTGAAGCCAAAACAAAATGGCATGAGCACAATGGTTTGAAGCCAAAACAAAAACCATGATCATAGTCAGCTGAGAAACATTATTTCAAAGTAAGGATATATAGAATGGATAAAAAAAGTCCTACTTGGCATCATGATAGACAAAATCTTGTGCTAGAAAATGCAAGTTGACATGGTCATTAAGAATGCTTTTCCTTTTCAACAGAATAAAATGTTATATCCCTGAAGAACAGACAAAGATATTTTACAATGCATATATCATGTCACACCTAGAATTTTGTTTATCTATCTGGGGTAATAGTGGCACAGAAAATCAAAATCAAGAAAGATTACTGAAATTAAAAATATAGCAACTACAGTTATTCTAGATACACCATCAACAAATCTTTTTAAAATTCAGTTTCAAAAGGGTTTACAAATTGTTACATGGATTGGCTCCTGATCATCTTACAAGAAAATTTGTAGAAAATGTATATATGTATGAAGTAAGATCCATCTCAAACAGCAAGTTATACTTACCTAATCCAAATTCAGGATTTTATAAGAGTTTTGCTTTTACTAGAGACAAACTATGGAATTCATACCACGATATATAAAGAATGCAGACTCATGCCAAGATTTCAAAAAATGTTCTTAGCCAACATCTACAGAAACAATTATTTGTAGCATTTCATTTAATTCAGTGCTAGTTTTCCTTAAAACATTGTTATCATCTACTCACCTGAATTGTTTTACATTGTTTGTTACTTCTATTTGTATCAATGCCATATGTACTCATCCTTAAAGCCAGGTCAATATTTTATTGAAGTAGTAGATCATTTATCTCATTTTTGATAGCATTTTATTGTCTAAAGACACCTCAGCTTGTAAAAATTTTGCATTATACACACACACACACACACACACACACACACACAGAGGGTTTTCCAGGGTTCATCCTCCACCAGTAATACTGATCACCATATATAGAATATCTTGTGCTGTAAAATGGCATTAGAACAGCACCAAGAAAAGGGGCTTTTGCAAATCACAGGTTAACCCTCAATGAATGGTGATCAAAGTTAGGGACTCAGTGACTGGTAATACCTGTGTCAATGTTAGGGACTCAGTGTATGGTGATACCTGTGTCAAAGTTAGGGACTCAGTGAATGGTAATACCTGTGTCAAAGTTAGGGACTCAGTGTATGGTGATACCTGTGTCAAAGTTAGGGACTCAGTGAATGGTAATACCTGTGTTAATGTTAGAGACTGGGTGAATAGTGACACCTGTGTCAATGTTAGGGTCTGAAGCATGACAAAAGTTGTGACAACAATAACTATAGCAGGTCTTAAAGATACAATCTCTTAGTTTATAGTGCCTACCGTTATGTCAAAATGCTTGTCAATAAATGCTGAGTTGGATCTATAAATATACCCATTTCTTACCATTCTGTTAGATTCCAGGGTTCTGTGGCCCAGGCATTTTCATTCATCAATTCATATACCACTTCATTCTGGTTGATCCCTTCTGGGGTCAGGCCTATCCCCACCATGCTGCTATTAGGGAAAATCCTGGCATTAAAGGGCTCCTATGGAATAAATGAATGCTCTTGTTTAGCAAATAAATACACGATTATTAAACTCATAAAACATGCTCATGTCATGGGAAACAAGACACAATTATACAAAAAAAACAAGCAATTGTCAAGGAACAGCAAGACACAATTTTACATGAAACATGAACTTGTATATGGACAGCAAGACAATTTTACATAAAACATGCACTTGTTTATGGACAGCAAGACACATTTTTTACATAAAACACATACTTGTCTAGGGACAGCAAGAAACAATTTTACATAAAACATGTACTTATCATGGGACAGCAAGACACAATTAAAAAAAACATGCACTTACCATGGGACAGCAAGACACAATTTTACAAAACACATGCACTTACCAAGGGACAGCAAGACACAATTTTACCATAAAAAACCATGCACTTACCAAGAGACAGCAAGACACAATTTTACCAAAAAAAACATGCACTTACCATGGGACAGCAAGACACAATTTTACAAAACACATGTACTTACCAAGGGACAGCAAGACACAATTTTACCATAAAAAACCATGCACTTACCATGGGACAGCAAGACACAATTTTACAAAAAACATGTTCTTACCAAGGGAAAGCAAGACACAATTTTGCATAAAACATGCACTGATCAAAGAACAGCAAGAAAACTGTATGTAAAAGATGCACTTGTCAAGGAACAAGAAAACATTTTTTCATGTTTTAGAATCAAATTATCAGTAGAACTTTGGAATAGTACATTTTAACAGCCAAGTTAATTATTGCATATTATAAGAGTTTTTGGTAGAATATTTTACATGAACAGACAGCTTGAATCTATTGGAGTCTATGATCAGGTGTCAAGCATTATTATTATAACAAAGGAGTCTAGCAGATGCACTCAGTAAAGGCACTTTGCCTTTGGGCTCTAGCACCTCCCATGTCTTTCAGGAATCTTCTGAACTCAGTGAAACATACAATTTTTATATTCTAAGTCTTTCTTTACATGAAAAACAAAATGCTTGTGAAGTATATATTTTAAAACTTGAATGACTTATCCCAGGAATGAAATCAAATACTTATAATTTTGTTAATATTTGCATTACAGTGTTGTACCTTGTGCTTAGGATTGTGGGTTTCCCACAATTTAAGACACTCAGGTTTGGGCCATTAGTTTAAATGCAAATTTGCACGTCATACAGACTTGGGGTGGCATCATAGCTGTAACAATGATATTGTCATATAGTGGTATAATACTGGGACCAAATATGACATTATGAAATAATGGTTGCTTTACCTGATGTATCAAAAGTTGCAAACAGTTCAAAGTGACAATATCACCTATATGACGTGTAAAGACAAAAGCTGTTTAAGACAAGTTCATTTAAACTCTGGAGGAAACAGTGTGGAAGACTAATTACAAGTATTTGTTTTATAAAGGGTGTCTCTGAATCAGTTTTATAAGGGGTGTCTCTGAATCAGTTTTATAAAAGGTGTCTCTGAATCAGTTTTATAAAGGGTGTCTCTGAATCAGTTTTATAAGGTGTGTCTCTGAATCAGTTTTATAAGGGGTGTCTCTTTATCAGTTTTATAAAGGGTGTCTCTTTATCCGTTTTATAAAGGGTGTCTCTTTATCAGTTTTATAAGGGGTGTCTCTTTATCAGTTTTATAAGGGGTGTCTCTGAATCAGTTTTAACAAGGGTGTCTCTGAATCAGTTTCATCCTAATAATCCGTCACAGCATGCAGTTACCTCTCCTGAAAAGTAATACATAACTGGATGTTTTGGCATGAGGTTTATTTCAGTGTTCTGACAGAAGGAAATTATTGTTCAGCATTATATTGTTCAAACATTCTTTAGTTACAATCCTCAGGTACATGTAGATGTTGCTTGGCATTCCTGAATCTTCCAAAACTACAAACAAAATTTGATGACCAAATTCACCTTTCTCACATGCTTTAAAAGTGCATCCTGATTTTACCACTGTAATTAAATTTGGCATTTCTTGGAAAAGCTACCCTGATTTCTTATCATAAATCTCATACCTGACCTTCAGTCACAAGTGCATGATAAAGCTCTGTGCACCATAACTCAGGTATAATGACAATCTTATTAGTGTAAGCAAGAGATGGAGAGAGAGAGAGGCTGTAACAAGTATTTTCAAGGTGTTATAAATTAAATTCTAACAATATATGCCTTTTGTTTGACCTTGAATGCATTCAGATGCATTCTGCCTAATTACTGAAGTTTTATAAACAAAAAACATTTACATTTTGTCTTGTGTGTTGATGAAAGTAAACCATTAATATGAGAACAAATTGCACACCAAGTGTCTGATCTCATTTGCTTTTGTATGTGAGAAACGGAGAGTGAGGGCAACCAAACAGGCTAGGCAAAATATATCATCATTTTTAACCTCAGTTTAGAAATTCATCTAAAACAGAAATAATTTAGGAAATCAGTAAGAATAAGAAAGAAATTGGAACAGTCATTATATTCATGTTATTTCTGGGTAATCATCCATATACACTGGAATGTCCAAATACATACACATTTTGACCAGAAAATCAACAAGTACATAGAGGAATTTTTAGAAATTGTCAGTTTGAACATGTAAATTTTAATTTGAAACAAAATATGCATTTTTTCATAACTCATCCATGGATCTGCAATGACAAGAAATAACAAAGAAAAATTCATGGTCAGGCAGGAGAGGGAAAGAAAGAACAAGGACCCAATAGGTCCACCAATACATAACTGGAAAAATTTTAAATATTTTCAGTGACAAAGGCTGTTTATCCAGGTAATGAGGACATTGCTATAATCACATGAGTGATGACCTTGTTGAGGCAGAGAAAATTCACACAACCTTATCATCATTATTCCTTTGAGGTCAATCATAATTTAAACTTCTATTTCCTTTCAACACTGAATTCAATCATAATTTAAACTTCTATTTCCTTTCAATACTGAATTCAATCACAATTTAAACTTCTATTTCCTTTCAACACTGAATTCAATCACAATTTAAACTTCTATTTTCTTTCCACTCTGAATTCAATCACAATTTAAACTTCTATTTCCTTTCAACACTGAATTCAATCATAATTTAAACTTCTATTTCCTTTCAACACTGAATTCAATCACAATTTAAACTTCTATTTCCTTTTCACTCTGAATTCAATCACAATTTAAACTTCTATTTCCTTTCAACACTGAATTCAATCATAATTTAAACTTCTATTTCCTTTCCACTCTGAATTCAATCACAATTTAAACTTCTATTTCCTTTCAACACTGAATTCAATCACAATTTAAACTTCTATTTCCTTTCAACACTGAATTCAATTACAATTTATGCTACAATTTCCTTTGAACAATGAAGTCAGTCATAATTCAAGCTACAGTTTTTCTTTGAACACTTAGTCAATCACAATTTAAGCTACAATTTCCTCACACTCTGTACAAGTGTATCTGCCACATTTTCACCATTTGATTCATTATAAAGTTAAAGTTAAACAAGGATAAAAGACTGACTATTATGCTAAAATGGCATTTGTATGTAACTTGGCACTTCCTAGATTGTAATTAAACACTATTTGAATCATTATGATTGGCTACTTTCATCAGAAATGCTATGGGTCTTATGGAGAAATGACAAACAGTGTGATATAAATTTAAAAAGTCTCATGTCAATTTTTTAAAATTTTGTTATATTGTGATAAAATCTGTAGGAAATAAGATATAAATGAAAGAAAACATTAACATCACAGGTTAACTCCCCTGATAAACATCCATTTTGTGAGAACAAAAGGATATGAGGCCCAAAAGCTTGATCTCACAAAGCTTTTATTATTGGGGATGACTTAAACTGATGGATATTATTTCTTTAAAGTTTTCCATTGTCAAAAAATATTTATAGTTTTGCCTGATTCATTAGGCTTCACTAGTATTATTAGGTTTCAGATTCACAGCTATAGGCATCCTTCTAAGGGCTTTTATTAATTCAGCATATGAAATCATGGCTGGAGATCAGTGATAATTATTACTATTAAAAGGTATTGATACGAGTTTGAGAAATACTTACTCTGTTAATGCTCTCAACATCTCCATAGAATTCCATTGTGCCCCCAAAGTTGTGTAACATGCACCAAATAAAGGGCTGGCCATAAAATGAGTTGGTCTTATTGTATACAGGAAGGACCTCAGCAAACAGGTCCAATACTATCATCTTACCCTGAAACACAAAATAAGACAATCCCACAGACTGGAATATTCTGCCTGCTCCTTCTAGCTTGAACCACCACTGCATAATCCCTTACCATCACTGCATATTCCCTTACCATCACTGCATAACCCCTTACCATCACTGCATAATCCCTTACCATCACTGCATAATCCCTACTGCATAATCACTTACCATCACTGCATAATCCCTTACCATCACTGCATAATCCCTTACCACCACTGCAAAATCACTTACTATCACTGCATAATCCCTTACCCCAACTAAAAAAATTGGCATTTCCCATAAAAATGTTCACTATGTGACATATTCAATTGTTTTTCATCAATGAGTTGGATCTAAGAAAAAGCCCATAAAATGTTTCTTTATACATATAGAATTTGAATTGAGCTTGTCAATTATTCCAACAATGAATACCTTATACACACATGTACATGCCAAACTGAAAGCTCAAGGTAATCTTTTCATATTGCTAATTACCATCATAGTGAAGTTTTAATACAATTGGGACCTACCTGTGGTACAGAGGTTAGCAAAGCCTCTATTTGTGGAGGTTTCCAAAATGGTGACTGGAACAGCCAGCCCTGCATCAGCCTGATAATTAGTGATAAACAGCTTGTAAATTGATTATGTAAAAAGAAATGGAACTTAAAAGTGTATTGGACCTGTGTAATTTGATCAGATCAGCAGAAACATAGCAAAGTCTTAGAATGAACCAAATGACATCAAACACATACATGCAATTTGGCTGGATCTGACACATTCAACTTAAAAATTGAGAAATTATTAATAATATACATTAAAAAGCTAAAAAATGGCAACATTTTATTCTTGGCCTTACATTTAAGTTATTTTAAAAATGTATCCAAACATTAGAATTGTTCTCTTCCACTGTACAAAGCTAAATGAGTAAAAAAATTCCAAAATTCAAAGGCTTTCAAGGATTTTAATACTGACAGATCCAAACATGTAGTGAAAATGTATCAATAAAAAAATGCTGAAATTACCCAACCTATGCAAGACCCATTGCCCTTACCTGATGGCTAAAGTTAAACTAGTTTCCAATCTAAGCATGACCCATTGCCCTTACCTGATGGCTGAAGTTAAACTAGTTTCCAATCTAAGCATGACCCATTGCCCTTACCTGATGGCTGAAATTAAACTAGTTTCCAATCTAAGCATGACCCATTGCCCTTACCTGATGGCTGAAATTAAACTAGTTTCCAACCTATCTGTCACAATATTTTTTCTCTGGTTTAAAGGATGTTTATTGGTCTCTGTGTTTGTTTCAAGCAGTACTTTGTACTCATCGTTTGTACTTATCAAGCCAATAAAAATATACTGTTACGACCATGTAGTTGAATTATGTGTGTTAAGGAATTAATTCTGTATAAATATTTTCATTTCATTTTTATATCATTAAATATAGTTATTATTATTATTATGTTAGCATGGGTCTAATATTATGTTAGAAACATTGTGTTTACTTAAATCATAAATGGGACTCATGTAAGCACAAGCTATGTATGATAGTAAATTCGTTGCAAGTAAACATTCAGAAGTAGCTATGTTAAGGTTTGGATGATACTTTACTGGTTTGGACAAAGACATTTTCTGAAATTACTTTTAAATTGGAACAGAACAATATAAATTGTGCTTCACAGTGTAAATTCCGGGATTTTTGTTTTAGACTTCATCTGATGTTATCGTCTGCCATCATGGACTGGAACTGAACTTCAGACTGTCAATTTAGAACTGTTCACAGGACTTATGTGTTTTCCTATCTTTTGAACAAACTTTTTGATCTCTTTCGTAAATCATAAGTTTTCTCATTTATTTACCTTTTCTCTGTTTTCTATAGGGTAATAAATTATTTTTGTTAAAATTTACAAAGCCTGTTGTCTTTTCTTTTTCTTTGTGTTACTTTGAAAGAGCCGATATGTAACAATACATCAACTGAAATTGTTCTTCATTGTCACCTTTTACTGAAAAACATATGTTCACATTGAGCCTGTATTAATCTCTAATGTATGCTGCCTGAATTTGTAACATGCCAGCATGTTGAGCCATGTGATAAAATAAGCATGGATCACTACTTCAACTGTATCATGTGGCTGGAAGTTCAGAAGAAATGAAAGGCCAAATAAATGGTACAAAATAAAATTGTCATAGGCTTAAAATAAGAGCCTGTAGGAATATAAAGGTCTTAAATGTGTGTTACAATAACAGCTACAAATTATAATAAGAAAAAAATCATCTATTAAAACATCCTTTTATAAAATGACATAATAACATATTATTTGATAACTGTAAGTTGCTATTTAGTGGTACTTGTTTGTCTAGTCTATCTACACAACAAAATCTGAAGACAATTTTTTCCAGCTTTGTATTTGACATTGATTAGATTTTAATTCAGACTGTAATCAATTATTATTCTGTTTGTAGATGGATTTAATTACACAGAAATCAGATAGAAACATAAGTGTCATATTCAGATATGTACTCTCCATAAAAATGTGCTGATATACATTATCCAGACTGTGTATAAAATAAACTCATATATATATATTATCTGGATTATGTATAATATATGCAGATATACATTATCCGGACTGTGTATAAAATACTCATATATATTATCTGGATTATGTATAATATATGCTGATATACATTATCTGGACTACACATAAAATAAGCTAATAAATTATCTGGAAGACTGAATGTGTAACATTCAAAAGTATTTCTACCATGTCAAAAAAAAAACAAAAGGGAAAATGTTGAGTATTACACCAAAACAGAATAATTTGACATATTTTTGTTCCCAAAAATTGTAATAAACTTACCAAATTGCCTGTGGATCAGCCTGTACCATTGCGTTATATATGGCTTTCCCTGAGGATCTTATGTAGTCTGGGTCACTGGCAAGAGAAGGAAATTATGACTACAACATACTCATATGTGCAACTAACTGAATTTACTCAGTATCATGTCAATCCACTGAGCAATGTGAGACTAACTGAATGTATACTCAATTTCATGGCAATCCAATGAGCCATTTGAGACAAATTGAATGTATTAGGTTTCATAGCAATCCACTGAGCAATGGAAGACAAATTGAATCCACTGAGCAATGTGAGACTAAGTGAATGTACTCAGTGTCATAGCAATTCACTGAGCAATGTGAGACTAACTGAATGTATATCAATTTCATGGCAATCCAATGAGCCATTTGAGATAAATTGAATGTATTAGGTTTCATAGCAATCCACTGAGCAATGGAAGACAAATTGAATCCACTGAGCAATGTGAGACTAAGTGAATGTACTCAGTGTCATAGCAATTCACTGAGCAATGTGAGACTAATTGAATGTGCTCAGTTTCATGACAATCCATTGAGCAATGTGAGACTAATTCAATTTTACTCAATTTAATGGCAATCAATGTGAGACTAATTGAATGCACTAAGTTTCATGACTTGCCCTGAGGATTTTATGTAGTCTGAGTCACTAGCAAGAGAAGGAAATAATGACTACAACATACTCATGTGCAACTAACTAAATTTACTCAGTTTAATGTCAATCCACTGAGCAATGTGAGACTAATTCAATTTGCTCAATTTAATGGCAATCAATGTGAGACTAATTGAATGTACTCAATTTCATGGCAATTCACTGAGTAAGATGAAACTAACTGAATGTACTGATTCATGACAATCCACTGAGCAATGAGAGACAACTGGAATTTACTCAGTTTAATGGTAATCAATCTTAAACTGCAAGACTTGTGTACTAACAAGACTTGTGACAGAAGGACTTGTGGATGAACACGAATACACAAGTATTCCTATATAACCCAGAATTTAAAAAAAGCCGAGGTATTACTGAAAAATATAAACTGTATGACATGTCATGCTTTATTATTTAATTGTCTATTATGTCTGTGTGCTTTGCCTGTATCTCTAAGATGATATTTGCAATCTATATGACCATGGTCATTTAAAAAAAAAGAATTAAATTAGGAATATGCAGAAAAATGTGCCATTGGAATACTGCAGATTAATGGATAAAGATTAATCTAGTAAACACAGGTACTAAAACAATATTTTATTATTGTATTATACATATCTTCTTGGACCAGTGTCATAATGATGATGTTGATAATGATGACAACGTTGATATTTATTTCATATTTTCTATATCTGTAAACATGAAGAATATCAAATGAAATAACTAATAAAAAAAACATTAAAAGTCTGAAAAACTATTACACTGAGAATGACAACCATGAAAACAGAATTAGAAATAAAAACAATAGCTGCAGTATACTTCTCTGAGGCAGGAATAACCCCAAAAATTGTTCAACTCATTAAGGGTTCAAATGATATTTGGTATTTGCAAGTCCTTAAGAAAGAGCAAGTTGACAAAGCACAAGAGGAGACCACTAACTTCCAATTTGGCAAGCAGATGATCTACAGCACCTCTGTTACAATAACAACCCAAATACATGGCAAATATCTATTTTAGCTTTGGTGGGCTGGATTTGTAAGGTCATGGATATACTCCTAATTATGACAGTAAAATATTTGAAGAAGAAATGATTTAATACCTGCTTCTAGGAATCAACTCATTAAATGAATCTGCATTGTATACATGGTCCACACCATATTCTGCTTTCATCTGGAATGCCAGAAATACGGAATCACCAAAATTGAATTATGTGTAATATGGTACACCTCATACTGTTTCTTTCAGAAATTGATGAATTACATTTTCAATCATAATTGATTAAAGACATCTGATCTTCATGTACCTATATCCTATATTAATAAATGAAATTACTTAATTGTACTGTAAATTAATATTTTAAATATTATTTAATTCACAACCTTAATGCTACATATTTTTACAAAATCACATATCATATAGCATTTTAATAAGCAAAAACCTAAAATCCCTAATTCCTACAAAAATCCCTAAATCCTACAAAAATCCATAAATCCTACAATTATGGGTGAATATAAGGAGTCAATAAAATGAGAATGATGAATTATCTAGATCTACTGATGAGTCTAGGATTCGGCAAATGTGGATATGTGAGAAAGCTTGCCAGTAGCTTCTCGTGGGTTGGTGGTTCTTTCCGGTTATTTCCCGGTTTCTTCCTCCACCATTAATACTGGCCGCCATGAATAGCCTATCGTGTGCTAAAAATGGTGTTAAGCTCAACAACAACAAGATCTACTGACTTTATAATTATTAAAGATAACAATCAAGAGTTTAATTTTGTTTTTCAGAGTTTATCATGGTATGAAAATGTTAGTTGTTAAATCACACTGCAAATAACGCCCAATGGGCTTTATGTAAGCCGTGTGAGTCAGCAACTGACAGTTTATAGCATGATAAACTAAGACTAACAAACATTAAACACTTATAACTGCAATACTTTATCACTTTATTTCTTTATTTATTCTTAGTTTGTTCTTTAAAGATATTTTCAATCAGTTTTAGAGCTTTATTTAAGCATATAAATTCTTATTGAGGTCATCTTCTATGTAGCTATTAATAGAACAGGGGATTCCCCATCTGTAATGTAATAACTGCATAAGGCTCAAACAAATTCTACCAGTGGTAGGCAATCTAAGGTTCTGAACATTCTACAGTATGGTCTTCATATTTTATCTAAATTGATTCATGTGCCCTGTGTAGAAGTTCAATGTTCAAAGCAAAGGATTTGTTATCTTGTTTGACAATTAATGGCTCTGGGATTTGATGCTCTCATGAGTTCACTGTGACTTGGCCTAATTGTTATTGACCAGACACATGAGTAGCCAATTTTCATTCTTTAAATCTGTTTTCATTTTATCAACAGTTTCTGCTCCCTACATGGTCTACTTACAAATGAAGTTAAGACTATCGTTAAATGGTTATATTGATGGGGGAGGTCCAGTAGATAAAAACTATCCGAGTCTGCATCTTACATTGTAGGACTGTAAGTCCAATTGTTATAATGTTAGTCTTTGAACAACCCTCTCTACTCTCAACCCCTATATCCATTTACATACAGTTTTAAATTCATTTGTAACAAGCCTCAGTTAAAGTGCTGTATCCTCAATGTTCTTCTAGGCAGATTTTTAATTTCCCAGCTTTGTGTTTAAATCAATTCAAAGAAAGAATTATTTATATTTAGAAACACTGCAAAGATGTTTTATTTGATTCTGTCAAACCAATTTATTTAATATTCAAAATAAATTATTAGCCCACCATTTTATTTCTTTTTAACGGCATGCAGTGTGTATGCCTTCTAGTTCAGTGTTTACATTACTTTGCATGTGACTCTATTTATAGAAGTTAGTATAAAGTAGTTCTCCATACAATTTATATAGAAATAAATGCAAATTGAGTCTGATCACATGGTTATGTTATGGAAAGTTTCCCTACATTATCAACTGATGCTTATATGTAGCTATCAACTAGATACACATATTTCATATTTTTTAAAATATAATTTTACCTGAAAAGAAAACAGTTTTCACAAATGCATTTGTCAGATTTTTTTATCTGACTGTATATGTACTTTAGCTGCTTTCCATCTGGAAATTATACATGATTAACAGAAAAGTTGAAATTCAGGGAAAAAGAATACTATATGAAAGACATTGCACCTTGTCACAGTGATGACTGTGAACCTTTTTTACATACTTTCACTGTACATTCACATATTTGCTAAGCAGGTAGTTTGGGGCTTTAACGGACTGAATTCGTGAAACATGTCTTTATACAAATAATTATGGTATTAAAAGCCTACTGGTCATTTTCAAAGAAAAATATGTAAAATATGTAAATTTTTGCATAGAAGAGACAACTGTATATACATGTTATGACCTAACTTTGTCTTGGCCAGACTATGACCAGATTCCACACACATACCATAAATACTTGCCACACACATACCATAAATAACAAAGATTCTGATCTGCCATAGCATAATGTGCCCACTGGGTTTATGTTGTTTATTTTTCTACTGATTACTCCTAACAAACTACATTATGTGATCACAGTTAAGGGTCTGTGAAGTCTGCAGTTGGAGTTGTCCTATATAAGGTATATCTGTTAAAAATGTTGTTTCAATCAATCAACAGAGATTAAACTTTTACAGTAAAATGGCTTACCTCCTGTATGAACATTGTTCCAATCTTTTGAAAGAGTGGATCATTGAACTCTAACTGGTAAGTGCTGCAAAAGAAATATATATATTTTTAAAAGATATATGATCTTCTTTATAACTTTGAAACTATAATGATCATGAAATTTCTGAAACTCAAAATGAACAATTGACCCATGAGGGCTTGTGATTGGTCACCTGTCCCACATTAGTAACATAAGCTAAGGCAAAGCATTTAGTAAAAATAATATTGGTCAGTAGGATGGAGTATGTCAAAGTTTTCTGGGTGGTCAGTAGAATGGAGTATGTCAAAGTTTTCTGAGTGGTCAGTAGGGTGGAGTATGTCAAATTTTTCTGAGTGGTCAGTAGGATGGAGTATGTCAAAGTTTTCTGAGTGGTCAGTAGGATGGAGTATGTCAAAGTTTTCTGAGTGGTCAGTAGGATGTAGTATGTCAAATTTTTCTGAGTGGTTCTAAAGCAAATGTTATTTAAAGGTTTTTTGATTCATCTGATAGCAGTGTGGCATTATCAGTATAAAAAGAGGGGTCTTGATGCCCTGATGACATCTGACAAATGTTTAATGCCTGATCACATAATTAGAGGTGTATGAGGTGTTTAGGGAGGTGTAGTACCTCTGGAGGCAGCAGAAATCATACTCCTATGGGGTAGAAAGTCCACCTTTGGTCCCCACCAGGCACTCAACTCTCACCTGTGGCTCCAAGAAGCTGTAGCATGTACAGTTGCCACACCATGGGCAATGGCTTCAACTGGCCAGCCAAACCAGGTTGAGGGTAGTCATAGGGTCTCAAACCCTCAGTGATTGAGGTTTGTCTACCTAAGCATGTGAAGACTGAACCCAGCAGACTGCACAGAGAAACCACCAGCTGGCTGTTACAGCAAGTGATGTAGAATGAGATTTGGGTACAGTTAGACACCTTAGACACTGCTGGCCATCCACTGCATGCCTGTATCTCCAGCCGTCTAGACTCTGTCTTGCCACTGGACCCAGATAAGCAGAGATGAGAGAGTGAGGTCAACAAGGGTGCAACTCCTATACACTGACATCCAATTCTCATGTTCATCTCATGACTCTATCTCATGACTCTATCTCATGACTCTATCTCATTCTATCAGTGCTTGATGCCCTGATGACACCTGACAAATGTTTCAATTGCATGGTCTCCCTTCCAAACAGCAGTGGTGACCAATCTGGGGGTATAAATGCTGAACATAGTGGGCAAAGATGTTAGTTGAGAGAGAGATACAAGATACAACCTAGAAAAGTCTTGTGGTAAGATCCCCGCAGTGATATATTATGAAATGAATCATTCTTTTCACAAGGAGATTGAATAAATTATTGACAGCCTTCAGGTCTGTTTGTCTCTCATTCAAATGTAAAACTTCCTCAACAGAGTATCAGAAAAAGGACAACATAGGCATGGACTTGCACAATTAAATATTAGAAAAAGGACAACATGAGGATGGCCTTCGACAACTTAGTATCAGGAAAAGGGTAACACAGACATGGACTTCCTCAATAAAGTAATCAGAAAAAAAGGCAACATTTGCATGGACTTCTAAAATGACTATTAGAAAAAGGATAAAATTAGGATGGACTTCCATAACTGAGTATCAGAAAAAAGGTAACTCAGACATGGACTTCCTCAACAGACCTATCAGAAAAGGGCATTGTGAACATGGACTTCCTCAATAGTTATCAGAAAAAGGGCAACATTGACATGGACTTGCACAATTGAATATTAGAAAAAGGATAACATGAGGATGGACTTCTACAACTGAGTATCATAAAAAGGGTAACACAGACATGGACTTCCTCAACAGATCTATCAGAAAAAGGTAATGTGGGCATGGACTTCCTCAACAGTTATCAGAAAAAAAGGGCAACATTTGCATGGACTTGCTTAACAAAGCATCAGAAAAAGGGCAATATGTGTATGGACTTCACACATTACACATTTTTTGACAACATCAAGAAAGTGCTTGCTTTAAAGCATGAGCAGAAGTAGAGACTGACAAAAGATTGAACTTGGGTATCAATCTCTCCTTATATGGGAGATAACTCTTATCACATAAGATTCTTCACAAGCAGACAACTTTTTTTAGCACTTTTCTTGCTACAACAAACCAAAAGATGCAATATTTCTTTTAGCTTGGGGAAATGGATTAGCGTGATAGTTGATGTACCATTAACAGTTTTGATCTGGTAATGTATTTCAAGAAGAATCTAATTTAGAAACATTTTGTCTGATCACAAAGAATACTGAACTGAGTGTGTACTCAAGATATATGTTTTGTAAAAGCATAATAGATCTCTGTCATGGCTACATATTGTGAAGTGAAGTGTGTGAAAATTGATTAGCATTTGGAAAGTCTCTAATTCAATGACACCATCATGTTTATAAGGTTATAAAAACACATGTATAGGGCTAAAATGCCACCATCTACATACACTGATTCCCATTAAAAAATTGTAATAGATGTATATGTTATAACTTTAAGTGTGCCTAAAGAATGGGAGCCTGTCAAATATGTCCAGATAAAAGATATTTTATTGTACAAATATAACCCAAATAATGTGTAGATATAAATTGTGATGGAACCACACTAACATGCAGTGCATTGCATGTATAATAGTAGCTTTTTCCTTTGTATTTAAAAATATAGGCTGCAAACCAGTACTATTATTCCAATCTGTCTTGAATTATAGAAATACTGTACAAATTATGTATTTAATACACTAAAGTTGCCAACAACATGATTTTCTCAACAAGCTATCTCTTGGAAGGAATAACATTCACTGCTTGGGAACATGGCTGTTAATAAATAACCACTGGTTGTGTAAGGAAGATGATTACTAAAAAGAGGAAACAATGTGGGAAATATTATGTCATGGGTGAAAGGTGGAGGGACTCACCAACTCTATTTAGGCCCAAAGTTTCCCCATTTATTTAGTTGTTTATATATAGCAGATGGATACACCCTTTGGTTAGAGTGGTTACAGTGTAGTGTAACATCAATATTAAAATAACTTACCAGCAATAATTTTTAGGAAATCCAAGCCAGTCTCCATTCACTGTGTAGTTCGCAGTTGGATAGAGCCTGCAGTAAGAAATAGTCTCATTCATGCCTACATTAATAAGCAGTCTGATTCATGACTGCAGTAATAAGTAGTCTCATTTATGACTGCAGTAATAAGTAGACTGCAGTAATAAGTAGTCTCATTTATGGCTGCAGTAATAAGTAGTCTCATTTATGAATGCAGTAATAAGAAGTCTTATTTATGACTGCAGTAATAAGTAGTCTCATTTATGAATGCAATAATAAGTAGTCTCATTTATGACTGCAGTAATAAGTAGTCTCATTTATGGCTGCAGTAATAGGTAGTCTCATTTATGACTGCAGTAATAAGTAGTCTCATTTATGACTGCAGTAATAAGTAGTCTCATTTATGGCTGCAGTAATAGGTAGTCTCATTTATGACTGCAGTAATAAGTAGTCTCATTTTTGACTGCAGTAATTAGTAGTCTCATTTATGAATGCAGTAATAGGTAGTCTCATTTATGACTGCAATAAGTAGTCTTATTTATGACTGCAGTAACAAGTAGTTTCATTTATGACTACAGTAATAAGTAGTCTCATTTTTAACTTTAGTAATTAGTAGTCTCATCTATGACTGCAGTAAGAAGTAGTTTCATTTATGACCAGTAAGAAGTAGTCTGATTTATGTCTGCAATAAGCAGTCTGATTTATGACTGCAGTAATAAGTAGTCTAATTTATGACTGCAGTAATATGTAGTCTGATTTATGACTGCAGCAATAAGTAGTCTCATTTATGACTGCAGTAATAAGTAGTTTCATCTATGACAGCAGTATAAGTAGTCTGATTTATGACTGGAGTAAGTAGTCTGATTTATGACTGCAGTAATTAGTCTCATTTATGACTGCAGTAATAGGTAGTCTCATTTATGACTGCAGTATAAGTAGTCTGATTTATGACTGGAGTAAGTAGTCTGATTTTTGACTGCAGTATAAGTAGTCTCATTTATGACTGCAGTAATAAGTAGTTTCATCTATGACAGCAGTATAAGTAGTCTGATTTATGACTGGAGTAAGTAGTCTGATTTATGACTGCAGTATAAGTAGTCTCATTTTTGACTGCAGTAATAAGTAGTCTGATTTATGACTGGAGTAAGTAGTCTGATTTATGACTGCAGTATAAGTAGTCTCATTTTTGACTGCAGTAATAAGTAGTCTCATTTATGACTGCAATAAGAAGTAGTCTGATGTATGACTGCAGTAATAAGTAGTAACCCAAGTACATAACACAGATATGAGCCAAAATGTTTATAAAGTAACAAGCCTCTGACCTCAAAAATATTAAAATGAAATACAATAGATTTTTATTGTGTACAACCTAATAATGAGGTTACCTAGTAACATATGCTAAAAAAAGGAAATAAAAAATCTTATACTAAGTTTCTACTTGTTTTTGTTTCACCCATATCATCAAACAGTTGATATACCATTTAAAATATAATTGTTCAACTTTGCACATTCCAAAATAGTATCAAATTGAATCTGGAAGAACATCATAACAAGGGAATCCATAATACTTATGATACTCTTTGCCCATTACTGAAAAAAATATTGTCAGCCAATGAACATTTAAGAAAAATTAACAAAAATAGAGAAATAATCCAATCAGTGCTCAGTTGCTTTATAACTCATCCAGAAATAAATATTCCCCGTACAGATTATTTATGGAAAATCAAAGAAATTATAAACAACCTATTAATGGCTTTTGGCACATGTCCAGCAAATCCAGGTACAACTGGAATCATTCCAAGAGACCGCATCCTGGTCAGGATTTGATGCTGGAGTATCAGCTGAGCATCAATCCAGGTCTGGGCCAGTGGTCCACCCCACCCCTCCATGTTACCCATCCTTGCCCTGAAGTGGAAGAGAAGTAAATTAATATTGCTTATTTTATGAACCTTTGATCATTAACACATAATTTCTTCATATAAAAGTGTTGTAGGAATATATCTACACAGGCAACTTTTTTATGCAAGTAGAAAGTGGGAAGACAACATTAAGGAGTGGACAGACATGAGATTTGAGATTCCCAAAAGGCAGTACAGACCAGGGAAAGACTGAAAGAATTGGTTGTAAAGTCAACTGTGGTGCCCCAATGACCTCTTGGGTTACGATATTGATGATGACGACGATGACAATGATGATGATGCATATGGATGTGTCCACACAGGCAACTTCATCTGCAAGTGTTGTAGAGCTGTGTCTACAATGGCTATTCCTTCATCTGCAAGTGTTGTAGGGATGTGTCTACAATGGCAACTTCTTTATGTGCAAGTGTTGTACTAGGGATGTGTCTACAATGGCTATTCCTTCATCTGTAGGGATGTGTCTACACAGTTATTTGTTCACATCCATGTACTGATGAATGCCTACATGCATTTTTTTCTAATGTATTCAAGATGGCAGCATGCTAAGATGGTCTAAAATGGAGACATGCAAAGACAAATTGCTTTTGGCTCTGGCATTTAGCTCATTTAGTAAAGAATCTATAGATGATATTTTTATCACAGAGAACCATTTAATATCTCCTAGGTAGAATGAAAAGTTGACAACTCGACTTTTAAATATTTTAAAAAAAAAACAACAATAGTGATTATGTGTCCTCAGAATAGTTCTGGTATTGTGCTTGTAAAGACATGGAGATGATAATTTAAATTATACTTACTAAACATATTCCAATTTGTAAATGTGAAACCTATGACTATAGCCTTCTGGGTGCCTTAAGGTGACATTCTAGGACTCCTTTTTTTCCATGAATGACATGGTCATAAGCATCACTTCAGACTGTAACTTCTGTGTAGACTGCAATATTATTTTTACATCAAAATCCTATCAATTACTTCTGTGTAGACTGCAATATTATTTTTACATCAAAATCCTATCAATTACTTCTGTGTAGACTGCAATATTATTTTTACATCAAAATCCTAATGTCCTAAAGTCACAGAAACTTGAGTCATGTGATCAGTAGTCACCATCCATACTGGCTTGGATCCAACTACAAAAATGATAGACACATCTGTCATCACATAATTCACTGACAGATCTGCTTCTATACAGTTTGTTAGGACTGACTGCAAAACATAGACCTTAACCTGTCAGCATATTATTTGATGGCAGATCAGGATCTATGTTGTTTGTGGTAATGCCTGGACTTGCAGTTAAACAGACATGTTGATCCCGACTGGATGTAGACTATGTAACCAGTGTATCCAATCAAGTTCTTTATCTTTCAATAATGTTCTAACTAATGACCTCCCTGGAATTGAGAAAGGATGATTTCCATTACCTAATACTAAAAAAAGTTTAAATTGTGGTCTATTAGTAAAAGTGTTTAAACACTGGGGAAGATATCCCCAAGGTGTTCTTTCATTTTCATTTGGAATTCCTTTTGTTTCAAATATTGTTTGCTGCATGTGGCAGGTGAGCAGGTAAATTGTGAACATGGAAACTAGATCCAGTCCTACTTCACCCAACTATGATATTTCAGATTACTTGGAAATCAACTGATCTTATTAAGAATTTTCTTTTGCAGACTATGAGAAAAATAACGGCAATAAGGTAAATGAAATTTTAGGAGCCATGCCACAATCATGTTATATCAGAATTTGTTTTATAACAGCATGTTATAGCAGGGTCACACCATTTATATAGCCATCAATTAAATTGAGGGATAGGGTGTACTGCAAAGAATGTGGTTAAACTTTTTAATTTGTTTAAGTTTTAATTTCCTTATCAGCAGCTTTAGTCCCTGGATAGCCTTGGCAAGATGATAACTGTCTCCAGCTGACCAAAGTCTAGGCCAATTTAAGCACATATTGTTACATATCGGCTTGTTCAAAGTAACAAAAAAACAGTGAAGACAATAAGCTTTGTAAATTTTAACAATAATAATTTATTTCCCTAGAAAACATGGAGAAAACGTAAATATATGAAACAAGACTTATGATTAAAGAAAGAGATCCACAAGTTTGTTCTAAAGATATGAAAATACATGAAGAATTATTTCTAAATTGACACAGCCTGAAGTTCAGGTCCAAGATGGCTAACACAAAAATCCCATAATTTACACTGTGAAGCACAATTTATATTGTTCCATTCCAATTTATAAGAATGTCAGAAAATGTCATTGACCAAACCAGTAGTGTTCTACTCTAGGGAAAATAATTATTTAGATAGTAGATAAAGTACAATTATCTCCACTAACAAAACAGGTCATTCTACATAGACACACGAACAGACAACTTCTTCTAGCACAAAAATACCTTTTTAAGGTAATAGAAGCTATGTGGCTCTCTAAGATGTTGCACTTACGAGCTATGACTGAACTTTCTTACAGATAACTCAAAGACACAACTACGTCATTTCATGTACACATGCACGGAGGACACATGTAATTTTGCAATGCATCTGGACATTAGGAAAGCCTAAACAAGTGCCATCCAATCATTTACATAGCTACTTGCAATGAATTTACTATCATACAAAGATTGTGCTTACATGAGTCCCATTTATGATTTAAGTAAATACGATGTATCCAACAAAATATTAGACTCATGCTAGCATAATAATAATAATAATAATAATAATAATAATAATAATAATAATAATAATAATAATAATAATAATAATGATAACTACATTTAATGATATGACAATGAAATAAAATGATTTATACAGAATTCATTCATTAACACACATAATTCAACTACAGAGTCATAATAATATACCTGTAGCATGTAAACAGCTATAGACTTGTGGTACTTGGTGATAATTGTAGTGAATTGTTAAGTGACAACTGGATATAGATCAAAATGTGGAATACTGTTTTTAAAAATAAATATGTGTTATTTGCATTTTCCAAAGAGATGTGAGTCATACATGAAGTTTATATTGTAATCTATACTCAGATTCATGGATTTATTATAGAGTATTTAACAGATTATGGATTGTACTACACAAATAAAAGCTGTCAATATACAAGTGTGTTTCAGACTAGTCTGCCTTCACTTAATCAATAGCACATATATTTATGCTCACATTTATAACCCCCACCCCATGCCAACCATATTTTAGGTAAAAGCATAATATTATTCAGTTAGTCGACTTTGGTTGGTTATAACACGGTTCGATCTATAAGATGACTGGGTTCTATGGACCCCCAACTACCCATGTTATAGCGGGTCACACTGTACTGATATTATTAGTACCATTCTGGCCATAACCAAAACTATTATTAATATTACTATTATTAATACCAGTCTGACTAGTACAATAAAGTTATTACTAAAATCATTAGTATCAATGTGATTATTTCTAAGATACTAAGACAAAAATACTAATATTAGTATTTTGACTGGCTATTACTGATACTATTGCTACTAATATAATTAGCACCACTCCAGCTGTTATTAATACTGTAATAAAATTAAGGAGATGTACATTTGGTTACAGCGCCCGGTTTATTCTTAGGTTTGTGTGATTACTTGTTTGATTTTTGGAATTCAGTGCAATGGGAAATATACCTTAGCCCAAAATAATTAGCCAATTACTAGAAGCAAATGTCATGGAGAGAAAGTGTGAGTTTCCATGATGCCATGGTCAATGAGTAGTGAATTCTGATTCAAACTACATGACTGTCCCCGGAATAATGCAGTCCTTAATAAAATCTAGTGATGAACATTGGTGTTGTGACTGCAGTGGTAGTATTTATGTTAGGAAATTGGTAAATTACACAATGGAATAAAGCAGAAGGGACTCAGCAGATACCATTTATGCTGCCATGCTGGTAAATGTGAGGCAATTGTACTGGCGTGATGCACATTGAATCCATAGATTGACTGGCCTAAGGTGGCATAGCTAAAATAGTTCCCTGAGGGGTTAGATGTAGAGATTCTATGGCAAGAACTGCTGATGGAACGGAAAGATGATGAAGAGAAACTGTGCAAATATGCAATTGATAGATATTTGGCAAATTGTGCATAATGTGGTCATGCATTGATTAGAGTAAAATTTATGTACTGAATGGACATGACAGTTGAAGTTGTATAGAAGTCTTTGGAAATTTGGGATAAACTTATGACTTCTATTGGGAATCGTACCAGGGTTTTGACACCACTCGATCAAGCAAAGACCTTAGGCTTGTAATAATACCATTACTACTACTATTACTACTACTATTTAAAATGAAATCTAGGTAAAACATTATTCATAAAGTAATGAATCCAAAAAGAAAGAATACAAAGTTATTACCAGGCCAAGAAAGCTGCCCCTCCAAAGTGAGCTTCCAGATCTTCCTTAGTGAAGCCTAGCTTCATGTACACCTGAACATGTAAAATAAACAACAATTCTATATGCAGACAGAAAAAATGCCAATAAAATCACCAACAATAAAACTTTGTATTTTATTACTATAACCAAACTGTAATTATTATCAAAAAATGAAATTACAGATCTTTTACTCATACATTTTGAGTGAGAAAATACCCTGCATTAATCTGGTAAGGAAAGTGACTCAGCAGAAACAAGTATTTTAGTTTCAAAAACTTAACAGATGCTTGATACTGTACAAAAAAGATTGAGATACTTCATACTGTACAAAAAAGATTGAGATACTTCATACTGTACAAAAAATATTGAGATACTTCATACTGAACAAAAAAAATTGCTTGACAGATACATGATATTGTATAAATAAACTACTTGACAGATATTTGATACTGATCACACCGGTGGCTTAGTGGTTAGAGCGTCCGCATGGGATGCAGGAGGTTGTGGGTTTGAACCCCTGCTGAGTCATACCAAAGACTTTAAAAATTGTTACTAACAGCTGCCTCACTTGGAGCTCAGTATTAAGAGGTTAGTGTTAGGACTGGTTAGCCTGGTGTCAGGATAATGTGACTGGGTGAGGCATTATGCCACATCTCTCCGTCATGATGCCCCAGTTCTAGACATGACTACAAACTGTCACAATGCAGACATCGTAGTGATATGACTGAAGAATTGTTAAAGCTACGTTAAAAATCTAAATCACACACACACACACACTGTAAAAAAAAGATTGCTTGACATACTTGATACTGTACAAATAAGATTGGTTTACAGATACTTGATACTGTACAATAAGATTGCTTGACAGATACTTGATGCAAATCAGATTGCTTGACATGCAATAAAAGTGATGCTTGTAAAAAGGTCAACCAATAAAAAGACCATGGCTGAAATTCAGGATTAAAATATCATTTTGAGACATAATATCTTTAACATCGACAAATAAATTACTTTCACTCAGCATATCTCTTGGAAGTTGAAAGGCCTAATTTTATTGGTAGGTTTATAAGTACCACTATACTTTTAGTACAATTTGAGCTTGGGAACAAATTTGAAAACATT